>OX422216.1:441094477-441451977 GCA_949130495.1 Sambucus nigra
TTAGGTGAGTTTCTAATCTTTTAACCTACTTTCTCTAGTGAGGTGATATGACAGAAAAGTACAAAACGCACAATTTACTTAACATGGAAGAAACCCTTCCCCTGGGAAATAACATGGACCGTCTAGGATCACCTAATCTACTTAAGTCCACTAAAAAAGTACGAGATTACAAGAAACAAACTAGACACTTAGTAAAGTAAAGTCAAGTTACCTAAAACCAGAACTCCTCTTCTTGGTCTGACACACTTCTACTCTTATTCGCAGCTTTGTTGAACTGTTTTCTCTTCAATTTGGCAGATTCTTTTCACTCTCTCAGTGCTTAGTGTAATAATGTAACTTACACTACCATGCAAGAAATAAAAATTTGATATGTGTGTTCATAGTGAAAAAACAAACAAGGTAGAAGATATTTTTTTTCAAAAAATACTCTAAGGCAAAGAATTTAAACTTAAAAGAAAATACTTAAAGTATTATACATCAGTTTGTTCAATCAAAATCGGCAAACAATATTTGAATGTCGAGTATAATAAAACACTAGTTGTTTAATAGTATATACACAAGATTTTTTTTAGCAAAACGATATGCTTTGTTGTATTTAAACCCAAAATAATTTTATTTCAAAATAAGTATAAGGTTTTTAATCTGAAACCTAAATAAGTTTTTACTAGGTTAAGAGTTTCAATCAGCCCTCAATCATTAGTCCAAATCTAGTCAGGTCTTAGGTTCGTATGTCCTAGTCTACATGCAACGTACTCAAACAGGTATACAATATCAGTTGAAGTTCCAGAACAAAATCTTAGCATGTTTATATTTATCTTAGACATATAATTTCAATTTTTAGTTAATATCAATTTTACTCAGAGATAAAATGTGTTGCATGTGAGTTATACATAACAAATATACAAAATCAAAAATAATTTAAGACAAATCTACAAAAAATTTGTGGTTTGGTTTCAAGATTGGGAACACGAATGTCTCGATCTATTGATCATCCTTTTATAATACTAAAAACCACTCAAGACCAATACTATCAAGAATAAAAATGGATCTAAGGCAAATCACAAAGCTATACATAGTTAGGCTAAGACAAACATACAACCAAAGCAAGTTTTTACAAAATAGAGTTTGTGACAGCTAATGTAACTTGATTATAGAGTCTTTGACAAAAATAGGTATAAATGTGTAAAACAGTCAGTGAAAGAAATTCCTTGGGTTTAAAAAAAATCAGAATCTTTTTGTTCTAAGAAGAGAGTTTACACAAAGAAAATCGTTTGAAGATGAAACATATATCTTCAAGAACAAAATCATAAACACAACTATAATAAGAAATTTGGTTTGTGTGTTTGTGTTGATGGGAGAAACTATGTAAGAGTTAATCTCATCAAGAACGCATATAAAATATTAATCTGTGAATGTGTGTGGATTTCCCTCTTTTTTTTTCTCTCTATAGAAAATAATTTTGCAGAGTTTCCTTACACCTCTATTATAATAAAAATTAGCAGCCGGGGGCCTTTATTTGTAGGTGAAGAGATGTGACCGGATTGGTCTATAAGGGAACAACATGGATTGATCTCAACTATTCTCATCCATAGATAACATAGTGATCTAATAAATTTAAAAGAAACACAAAACACAAGCTTAATAGGGCAACTTGTGTATGACAGCTAGCAAGAACATGAACAATCTTGAATTCTCAACATTTTGACCATTTGAATGCATAAATTATCGTATGCCAGTTATATTTGTATAGCGTACAGAACGTGTATAAATAGTTTACATGGAAATAATTAATACCAACATTATCAAAGATTTTTTTAAATGCAACTCTAATTCATTTTAATTTAAACTATATTCAGATTAATAAAAAAAATTTTGAGACAATTTAAAACAAATTAAGAAAGATATTTACATCAATAATTAATCAATTTTTTTTTTCATGTTTTCCATATTAAAATAGACTAATGAATGAATTAGACTAATTAGGAATCAATTCAATTTAAAATAGATTTAAATTATTTTAAATCACAAAAAAATTAATGAACTACTAACACATACACATAAAAACAATATAAAACAAATTAGTGCGTTTAAGATGTTTGCAATTAGTGGTGACCCTAATTTAAGTTTTTCTTTGGGTATTGTAAAGGTGTGAGAGACTGCTTTTCTTAGGCCTTAGACTTTGAAGAGTTGGCTTTGAGCAATCTAAAATGGGCAATGCAAATAGAGAGGTCTTGAAACTATCCTAAAGACTAATTACACAAATATCTTATCAAAATTTGATCCAACTAGATGAAGGATTATGTATCTCTACACTCTCAAACAAAATAAATCCTAAACCATGAGTGTCTACATAAGGGCCTTCAATCTCTCCCATTGCACTAATTTTTACAAAACCCTTAAGTACATAAAGTGATATACTATGAAAAAAAACAACCTAGATATTTCCTATACAAAAGAATTCTATCTACAAACCTAGTTCTAGAAAAAAAAATACTCAAACTTGACGGATGAGAAGCAATCTTGAAAAGATAAAATGAAGCCAATCTTCCAAGAAGACAAGTGAGAAGAATATGCTCAAGTACAGTCAAGATTATATGCATAATATCGCAAAGAACAAAAAACAATCAACAACTTGCTTGTAGTTATGTACTCATCTTGCCTCCATTTTGACAAAATTAGAAAATGGTTTAGAGTTAAATAGAGAGATATTGGTTAAATGCCTAATAGCTGATTTTAAGAGACATCGTATTTCCTCGATACCTTTATCTTAAAGCCTTCGTGATCTTGTAATAAAAGTAAAGACATAACAAACATTTTCTAATAATCGAGTACAATCATTCCGACCATGTGTCAAAAAATTTCAAATCTGGATTTATTTAAAGGTTTAGTAAATAAATCAACAAGTTGTTTATCAGTTGATTTGTGTTCAATAACTGGCTCTTTTGATTAAACAGACTCCCTGATAAAGTGATGAAGGATATTGATTTTTTAATTCGACTATATTACACGGATTTTTAGCAATGTTTATTGCACTTTCATTGTCACAACAGAGATGCAATTTGGTCTCAAAGACACCATAATCATATAGCATTTGTATAATCCGTACAAGTTGAGCATACCATGCACCAACAACAATATATTCAGATTCAGCCATAGATAATGTGACACTAGCTTGCTTTTTACTATACCAACCTACTAAGTTCTATCCTAAACAAAAACCATCGCCAGAAGTGGAACGACATTCATCCGTGATACCTCCCTAATCCGCATCGAAATACCCAATTATCTCTCAATTTAAGTAATTGGAATACTAAAGTCCATACTCAATTGTACCTTTTACGTATTTTAAAATATTTTTGGCACAAGTGAGATGAGACTCTTTAAGGTCAGATAGAAACCATGCATAAATGTAGACAACATATTGAATATCGGGTCTAGACGTAGTAAATTATAGTAAAACTCCAATTATGCCAGAAAATAAAGTGGGGTCAACAGTGCCTCATTCATCTTTAGTTAGCTTAGTTTTAATTGCCATAGGTATGGATGATGTCTTGGCATTTTCAAGTCTAAATTTTGTAATCAAATCCTTAGCATACTTAGGTTGAGATATAAACAAACCATCATTACATTATTTAATTTGGATACCTAGAAAATATGGCAAATCCCCTATAAGAGACATTTTAAATTCACTACTTATGTTTTTTGAAAAATTATCAACCTCATTTTGAGAAATTGATCGGAAGACAATATCGTTATGTTAAATTTGATCTATTAAAACATCCTTATTTTTAGATATTTTAACAAATAACATTTTATCAGCTCCTCCTTTAACAAAACCATTTTGTGATAAAAAAGATGTCAAACGATCATAGCATGCACGAGGGGTCTATTTTAAACCATAAAGTGCATTTTTCAGCCTATAGACATGATTAGGATTATAAGGGTTATGAAATCCTATAAGTTGTTCCATGTATACCTCTTCAGTCAGAATGCCATTTAAAAAGATGATTTCACGTCCATTTAAAATAATTTGAACTGTAAATGACACGCAACAACTAGAAGTAATCTCACTGATTCGAGATGAGTTACTGGAGCAAAAATCTTGTCATAGTCTATTCCTTCTACTTGAGAGTACCCTTGCGCAACAAGTCTAGCTTTGTTTTAATAACTATTCTATTCTTATCGGTCTTATTATTGAAAATCCATTTTTGTGCCGATGACCTTAATATCTTTGGGCCTCGAGACTAGATATCAAACTTCGTGATCTTTAAATTGAGCTAGTTCCTCTTGCATTGCATCTGTAAGGATAATTTTTTTAATATTGTTCATAGCATAGGCTTTTTTATATTTTAGGCTATTTTGGTGTATCTCGTTACAAATCATCATGCACCGTCATGACGAATCGAACTCGATCATATCCAAGTTTAAAGACTTCTTGGCATCCCATGAAGGTATAAAGAAATTTAGAGTTTAAATTAATTTACATAATTTATTTTTGGGATTTTTATTTTTATCAAAAATGAATAGGGCTTTCTATTTTTAACAGAAAAATATTTTAGTTTAAACCTCGTTCAAACGAGATTGTTATTTCATTAGAAGGGTCGTTCATAGTTTTATCTATTAAACTTCGATCGAGGGCGTACTATTTTGACTCGTTAGAAGGTCGATTGGAGATGGTTAAAACGAGATTACTTCTTCGTTCAAAAGAGATTTTATTTTTTCAAATGAGACGCATTTGTCATTAGAACAAAACTTGAATTTTGTTCAAACGAGTTCGTCGACCTCAGAATTTGTGAACACCCTATAAATACCTGTTTCATGTTTAGATTTTTTAAGCCTTCTTCGAGATTCATTTCTAGATATTTTTTGCAAAAGTTCTTCATTTTTTTTTGTTCCAAAATACTTTTTAATTCATAACTTACATCCTGAAAATTATTTTTGTGAATTCGTTTACACACTAGAAAGTTTTGTATTCGTATATGCAACTTTGTGGAGAAGGCATCTCCATGTCTGACTTGTGATTCTCGAGGGTATTCACTGCTGAAGACGGAGGACTACGATTCTTGTGATTCTTACGAGGTTCATTGTTGAAGGAAGGCTGCAGATGTGTGGTTCATGAGATGATTATTGTAGATTTCTTAGTTGAATTTGTAAGTCATGATTTGTAAATTTTTTAAAGTGAATAAAAGGTTTTGCCCTAAGGGGATTTTTCCTAAAACTCTGTCTTTCATTACATGCTTGGTTTGATATATATTTTGAATCACATAGATAAATGTTTAGGATAAAAAGATAAGATTGGTTAAGATTTAGATTGGAATTTTTATTGAGCATATTTTTTTTCCGCATATTCTCATAGTGGTATTAGTGCCTTCCACTCTATCTAAGTGGTGTCAGAGCATTTCTATTGCCTTTTCAAATTAGTATCAGAGTAGGTTACGCCAAGTTATCGTGTGATCCTGATTTTTCAAAGAGTTTTTTCCCATGATACCATTTTTTTCAAATTGGTATCAGAGCAGGTTGCAGTAAGTTTTAGATCCTTGTTTAGTGCTTTTTATCGTTTATATTTGAAGTTTTTTTTACAAGAATTGAGATTCTTGAAAAAGAAAATTTTTGCTTTAAATCCGCTACGGATCTTTTGCAAACTGTTCAAAATAAGAAACTTTTGGATATGGACCGTGATTTTAGAAAATTAGAATTGTCCAAGAAAAATATATTGTCCGAGTTTTAGAGAAAGAATTGGAGGACTTGAAAAGTTCTAGAGTTAATATTTGTGCCTTTAAGGATAGTGCTTTGATTAATGATTTTAATGCATGAGAGAAGATTCTTAGCGATAAATTTTCTTTCATTTAGGGGGAGCGAGATGACCTTCTAGGAGTGATTGAAAATTTAAACAAGGAGCCCCTAAAACTTAAAGAGTCAAATTCTTTGCTCGAGTCTAAAATTTTGAAGTTAAAAGATGATTTAAAAGACTCGAGTAGTTTTTGTAGTGATGGTACTGGCTTGCATGTTTTTAGTGCTTCTAATGTCAAAGCCAAGACCATTTTTTACTTCCTAGGGTCAATCATATCCAAGGATGGTAGAAAAGGTCAAACCATAGGTAACATTCTTCGTGTCTTCACGTGCACACACTGTGGTAGGAAAGGTCACCTTAGGGCATTTTGTTATGATCTTAGAAGAGGTCCTAGGAAATTGAAGTCCAATGTTCCCTTGGTTCCCAAAACCTGATGTGTTAGGCATACATCTATTTCGGTTAGGAAATCAGTTTGGGAGGAGCTAGATGTCACATGCTTGCACATGATGAACATGCTATATCTTATGGATGATTGCTTGCATGATTTTGTTTGCCATACTCTAGTTGTGCTTCATGATATATTTTTTCTAGTGGTATGACATGTGTAACTTTTGTATTCTATTTTTCTTTTATTGAGTCATATTGGAAAAATACAAAAAGATTTATTTTGATAAATTTTTTAAAAATACAAAAAGATTTTTGATTTTTGTGTATTTTAGTTTTACACATTTAGTGTGGTATATTGGTGTATTTGAATCAAACTCACTCCGTAATTTCCATGTGGCTAGGGAATTTGGTTATGACTTTAGATACTTAGATTGATCTTAACCATGTTTATGGAGTTATTTCAAACTTTATTTGCTCTACGGATTCGACTTTGTATATGCCTCCGCACACACATGCACGAACTTGTTGGATTTTAACTTAATTATGTATATTTGATTTTGGTGATATATTCTCCCATCACTTTTGTCATCTTCATGTTTATGTGACTATGGAGGATTTTTGTAGGTAAGAACCCTTGCTCGTGAGATTTTATTTAATATTGAAAAAATATGAGTGTACACGAAAAAGGGTTGCGAAAGACAGGTTGACTTTGCATGAAAGCCACCATTTGAAAAGAGATTAAGAAAAAATAATGGTAATAAAAGAGCAAAAATGCCAAAAAGGGGCCAACATAGTTTAGTTTGTTTGATCTTGTAATAGAAATCACTTCAAAACAATAGAAAAGAAAAGGACAAAAAATATGATTATGTTTATCTTTTAAGGGAGTTTAGTTGAAGATCAACGAGTATGCACAATGAATACTAGTTATGCTTGTTTTTTCATGACGCTACTGATATGTAGAATCATCAATATTATAGGCTTGTGTGCATTATTCTTGTTTCATTCATTAAGTTCACCTTTATTTGTCACTTAATGCTTAAGTTTAGTTTGATAAAGTTTTGCAGCCAACTAGAACTACTTGAACATACTTTGGGTTATAATTTATTTGTATCTAGTTCACACCCATTCATTCCATTCCACATGTTTGGACACCTCGACACTATGCTAGTGTGTAAAACTTGTGTATTTTGCGTCATGTTTTGTGGTCATTTATACCTATATATGTGTACTGTATTTTCTTTGATATATTATATATGGTATTATGTTGTATTTGAGAATTTTTTTGGAACAATTGAAAATTTTCAAAAATAGTTGGTTGTGTTTGCCTTTGAGATGATCATTACACATGCTTGATTTATATCTTTTATGACGATATCTTTTCTTCATATTCGTGATGCTTTACTTTAAAGTTTATGTTTCTACTTATTTGCCTATTCCAGATAAAGACAAAGGGGGAGAGAAAATTAGAAAAAGAGATTTGATGAGTTTGATTTATGGGGGAGAATTCATTTATGAGTTTTACTTTATTTCAAACTCAATGCGTCACGAGGTACATCTTTTTATCTCATATGTGTAGGTACTTAAAGCAGAATTCAAGACACATATGTGAAGACAAATTTTGTGAAAGGGAATAAGAAGAAATTAGAAGACAAAGAGACTTATGCCACTCCATTCTATGGTTAGGAAGGGTGTTAGGATTTTTTTCGTAAGAGATTTTTTTATTTTAATTTAGTGTTCGGTTATGTTTGTTTGTTTTGTACCGGAATAGCCAAAGGGGGAGCTTAGTAAGAACAATTTTCTAATATTTTTTATATCATAGGCCTTTTTATATTTTAGGCTAGTTTGGCATATCCCGTTACAAATCGTCACGACGAACCGAATTCGAGCATCTCCAAGATTGAAGACTTATTGACATCCCATAAAGTTATAAAGCAATTTAGAGTTTAAATTAGTTTACATAATTTATTTTTGGTACATTTATTTTTATTAAAAATTAACATGGATTTTTATTTTTAACAGAAAAATAGTTTGGTTTAAACCCAGTTCAAACGAGATGGACATCTCATTTAAACGAGATTGTTATTTCATTAGAAGGGTCGTTCATAGTTTTATCTAATGAGCTTCGATCAAGGGTGTACTGTTTTGACTCATTTAAAGACCATTTGAAACTAGTTTAAACGAGATGGCTTCTTCGTTTAAATGAGATTTTATCTCGTTTAAACGAGATGCATTTGTTGTTAGAACGAGACTTGAATTTCATTCAAATGAGTCTGCACCGAGAAATTTGTGAACACCCTATATATAGATGTTTCTTGTTCAGTTTTTCTAAGACATTTTTCAAATTCATTTATGCAAATATTATGCAAAAGTTCTTCATTATTTTGTATTCCAAAACACTTTTTAATTCACAACATACATCCTGCAAATTTTTTTTTGTGAATTCGTTTAAACCCTAGAAAATTTTGTATCCTTATATAAACCTTTGTAGAGAAGGCATCTCCATGACTGACTTGTGATTCTTCAGGCTATTCACTGCTAAAGATGGAGGACTGCGGTTCTTGTGATTCTTATGAGGTTCATTACTGAAGGAAGTTTTCGGCTACATGGTTCTTGAGAGGGTCATTATAGATTCCTTTATAAAATTTATAAGCTGCGATTTGTAAATTTTATAAAGTGAATAAATGATTTTGCCCTGAGGGGATTTTTCGTAAAACTCTATTTTTCATTACATGCTTGGTTTGATTTATGTTTTGAATTACATATATGTATGTTTAGGATAAAAAGATAAAAATTATTAAGATAAAAATTGGATTTTTTTATCATGTTTGTTTCTGCATTCTCACAGTGGTATTAGTGCCTTCCACTCTCTGTAAGTGGTGTTAGAGCATTCATATTGCCTTTTCAGCATCAATCCAATATGAATCACTTAGTGCTTCATTAACTATTTTTGTTTCCACTAGGGATACAAATGCAATGAAATGAGTCACATGGTGTAGCTAGTTTCTAGTTCTCACAGGCTCAAAGATGTTACCCACAATTTTTGTAGAGGGATGGTCTTTAGAAACCCAGTTTAGTGCAACAAGGGCAGGAGTTGTCAAAGGCTCATCTATTTTCGGAATTGGTTCAATTGAAATGTTTGCTTCCAATTCAATTTCAACAGGTGAATCTTTATGTGACACCCCACTTACTAAAATACCGGGTGGCCAACCCGTAATCAAAATAAAACGTTAGTCTCATATGGCTCATTCTTAGGATCACTGTCGAAAATATTTTAAATTTACTGACAACCTAGTAATTTAAATAGACCGGTGAATTTTTTTATCTTTCATTAATAAAAAACATGCGAAAATAAATAATAATGAAACCATCAACACAAACTGGTAACTAAATCCAACACAGATGAATAATATGAATAAAGATAACCGAATCAACTATTGGCTCAACAATAAAATACAACAGTAAACTGAAATAATAACCTGGATACACAAGGTCAAATAAATAATTGAATACTAAATTTGAGGGCGGCATGCCCAAATGAATACTGAAGTAAAGATCCTACACTAGGAATAGATTAACAAAGCATTTATAGCAAAGTCCTGCAACTTCCACATGAGCTGCAGCTGCATATTCCTAGACAGATTCCTCAAACGGGGTATCCCTAGCTAGACACCTAAAAGGTTTTGAAAAAGGATTTTGACATGGGTCAGAGCCTAAGTAAAACATTTTGAAAATATTTAGTAAGAAATTAAATTATAATAATTAAATATGCATGCACACTCATCATATTTAAGCCAGTGTCACACTCTCTTGAGGTATAACTCCCCCCTCATCTAATGTGAACACCTACCGCTTGCTTTCTAACCTTCCTAGTTATGCTACCCCACTTAACTAGCCGTATTACTTCTCTTTCCACCACACTACTCCAACTCGACTATTCTTATTTTGATTATTAAGTTATCTACTTATTAATTCATTAATCAGTTCAACTATATTAAATCATAAAACGTTCATACTAGTTATATAGGAATTCCCTTTTTAATCATATAACTTTCACACTAATTATGTAAGAAACCCTTTATATAAAACATATAACTTGTACACTAGTTATATAAGAAATACATTCACACTTATGTATTAATCCTATAGATAATTATCTACTCATATTATATACGTACTAGTATACTACAACATTCACACACATGTCAAGTATAATAACCATCCATTCCCGAGTAATAACTCACCGGATGCTTTCTCTAAAATGCTATCACGTCTCGAGCATGCTCACTCTAACCCGACCACCTCAAGTTGGACTCATTATCGAGCTTGAGTAAAAATAATAATAATAAGTGTAGCGGAGGAAGTCATAGTTCCTCGGGTTTGAGACAAAATCATACTCAAGATGTCTCACTCCGAAAAGAATCACAGCATATAAATATTGGAATCTATGACTTGGGGATTATGCTCTCCCTGCTCCTCAAGCCAGGAGATTCATCCACATCGCGGAACCTCCTATGATAGCACTAGAGGGGTATGTATTCCTATAAATACCATTCACACTGATATCTATAAAGTGCATACACACACACACACACACACACACACACACACACACACACACACACACACATATACTAGTGGAATGCCCGTGCCTGAAGGCACGTCAAAAAATTTTAAAGTACGTAACCTTAAAACGGCAAAAATTTCCAAAGTACATAATTGCAAACTGCAAAAATTTCATTCCCCAACAAAGGAAAGTGTATTTTTTTTAAATTGTCTTAATCTCCTTTATTTATAGAACTATCCACCCTGATTAGCAAATAACAAATAGTTCAACAACATTCAAATAGATTAAATTCATTAAAAAAACTCACATATAACATGAAATATATAATATTTGTCAACAAAATTCACATTATGCCTGAAATTATTAAAGTGTCAATTTAAAAAAAAAAAAAACATACTCCTTTATTTATTGGACTTCAAAGTATTAAACCGTGCATAATTTAGGTTAATAAATATATTTTACATCATAAATAATTTA
Source organism: Sambucus nigra (assembly GCA_949130495.1). Taxonomy (NCBI): domain Eukaryota; kingdom Viridiplantae; phylum Streptophyta; class Magnoliopsida; order Dipsacales; family Adoxaceae; genus Sambucus; species Sambucus nigra. The sequence goes on from OX422216.1 coordinate 441,105,697, forward strand.
AGTGTAAATAATTTAGAAAAAGCAAAATCATAAAAAAGAAAAAAAAATTCAAAGTATGTAAAAAGGCAAAAAATTTGAAAATATGTAACAATAAAACGACAAAAAAATTAATTTTTTTTAATAAAAGTTGTTTTTCCTTAAAAAAAACACTGTTTTATTTTTGGGTTAAAAACTAATTTTTTTAAATGTATTTTCATTACTAATTGTTTGCCTTCAAAAGCTATTTTTTTTAGCATTATAAATTAATTTTATTGTTAATGACTATTTTTTTAAGAACTGTTTTTTTTCATTGTAAGTTTTTTTATGTTAAAATTGGCTTTTAGAATCTTTTTTTTTGTTAAGAATTTTATTTGGTTAAAAGTCAATTTTTTAATATATCAATCTGTTTTACATTTTTTTTCTTTTGTCACTAATTGTATAAAACATCTCGCTTTCTAAATATCAATTAATTATTGATCTTAGCCACCACCCTTCTTGTCTTGTCTCGTACTTTGCATTCATTATATATTTCTTTTGACAAAATCTTTGTGAGGCCCAAGGAAGATAGAAAAATTGATTATTGCTCGTAACCACCATTCTTGTCTTGTCGTACTTTGCATTAATTGTGTGGTACTTTATTTGAATTCTACATTTCAATGCTAATGCATAAAGTAGCATGATCACATGAAAAATGTCCATTCCTTCTGTAATGAAAATCTCTTGTTTCTTTTTATGCCACCTTGATTTTACCAAACCCTTGTAATATAATGAAGATTTCTTTTGATAAAATCTTTGTAAGGCCCAAGAAGGATAAAAAAATGGCACCAATGTTTTACTAATTTTTGAGTTTTAAAATTACACCCTAAATCAAACCACAAAAATTTTATATCTGCAATAAAATATTACACCTGTAAAAAACCTTAGATCTGCAAAAAAATATATAAATGTGACAAAACTTACACCATTTTTATTATTAGATCTGCAAAAAAATATTAGACCCGCAAAAAAGAATCAGAAATGAAAAAAATATAAATCTCTGTGTGCTGTAAGAGGGTGAGGGGGATAAAAAAACTCTCATTTTGAACCAAAGAAATCTTAAAACCCTTACCCAAAATCAAATCACATAAATATTATATCTGCAAAAAAATATTACACCTATAAATAAATCCTCTAGAGCCGCACCCACCCATATAAATAGTTATGGTTATGTCAGATAATTCTTGGGACTTTAAAGAAGGTTCAATTAGTTAAAAAAAATATATAACTTCAATACATATTTCGTTTCATTTGAGTTGTGTTGAGGTTAATTAGACAAAAAGATTACGTATATAATTTTTTTTTAAATAGAAGCCGTTTTCCATGAATATAAATGTTGACTTTTTAATAAAACATTTTCTTTATAACTCATAACTTTTATTATAAAATAGGGTTTTTATAACTATTTTAAAATAAGTTTTTATTATAAAATATCATTTTTCAATTAAAAATTGTTTTTATAAATAAAAATTTGCAGTTTTCAACAACTCCCAACGAAGAGAGGGTATTATCTTTCATTCCTTCCAATCAAACATACATTCTTCTCCTAATATCACATAAAAGACCCATGAGAAGCAAAGATCCACAACAAAAAATAATAATAATAATAATAATTATTATTATTATTTATATTATAAAATTCAATAAATCATCAGCTTCGAAAATTTTGTAAAGTTGTTTTTTTAAAGAAGATATATTTTTGGGCATATTTTCTAATGTGAATAGGTTCAATTTTGAACAATTGGGATATAGTAGGTTATAATTGGGATATAGTAGGTCATAATTGATGTTGAATGCTTTACTCTATTGCTTTACATTATGCAGTGATGACGATGATGTTCCATAACATAATTTAAACAACACCTTCATAAGAGACAACCCGTTTTGTTAACTGTGTATATTGATACTTTTTGACAACATCAGTAAAATAGTTGTTTTAAACAACAGTGTTTGTATAATTAATTCTAACATCCATTGTACATTTATTGCCAATAGAAAATACTCTTTTATAATGTCACTGAATAAATTATCAAAAAAACAAAGAAAATATTTAAATGAGGCCACATTCTCTTAGTACATCTTACACATAAAAAATTAGCAACTCAACACCACTAATAGAGTGGAGAAAAGAAAGTATGATGACAGGCGATCTAAAAGTTATGCTCAGATCTTTTAAGAAACTACAAATATTTACTGTAAAAAAATAAAATCACTAACTAAATCATCTATTTTAACTAAACAAAACAACTACTTATAAAAGGATCTTCACATAGTAAGAAATTTCATTAAAGAATGAAACTATGTTGACTAAAAAAAAACTCATACACAATGCATTAAAAGTTTATACCTTATTGTTATGGGTCCCGCCAGGGTATAGAATTGGGTCTCGCCCACTGCATTAAAAGCTTATACCTATTTTTTCTTATTAAGCGGGTACACTTTGTGGTTTTTTTTTGTGGGTACATGTAGTTTTACTCCTCATTAAAGTAAAAAAAAGAATTAAAAAAGCAGTTCATAATCACATCACATGTGTCGACATATTCAGATATTAATGTGCCTGCAAGTAAACACGCAATAAGACCCCAAAACACATGGTTATTAACAAGATTAAAAAAAATATATCACTATGGATCCGAAGAAAAGTCAAAAACAAAAATAGTATACCCAATGTAAAAAAAAATGAGTTCCCTGTGTAATTAGTTAACAATTATCTCAAGATCCCTATGCAATGTTTTTTTACCCTGTAAGGACATATTTCTTATGTCCATTATCTTACATTTGTGCATGTCGTACGCCGCTACATTTGGTACGTCTCTTCACGATCTCACACGACGGTCTCAATTCGAATTTCAGGAATCATGCATTCAACATCTCCATAATCTGTCCCACATCTGCCTCAACGACTTCACGTTCCACGATTTTAGGAACATAATGAAAGTGGTACACAAGAGAAGTCAAAACAGTGAAAGAAGGCAAGATATGGAAGTTCAAGGTCATTTTGGAAATTATACAGCTATCGTCCGGAGCTCTAATCAACTGTAAACTTGAAGAGATCGCCGCAACGAAGATACTGGAAGAAACGACGCCTCAATCCGAGATACGATGAAGAAGTTATGGCCCTTTGAAAATGGAGAAAAATCGAAGAAAAATCTTTGGAAAAATGCTAAGTGTTTAAGCCCCAAGTTCCAGCGAATTTTTGCGAACCGAAGGCCAAACCGGTTCGGGGGGCGAATCGGTTCGCAGTACACCCGAACCGGTTCGAGGTACCTGACGCTAGCAAGTGTTTTAAAATCGTGAAACTCCTTTTGGTTTCCTTATAAAATCTAACTTCGGGGGAGTTATTTCATAAGACTTGGAGAGACAATTTGAGAGTTCTAATTACTCTATTCTTCATATTTTTGAGTTCCAAGACTCATGTTTTGATTCACACATCCTTGCCAAACCTTTGTGAATCCTTTTGTAACCCAAGAACACAACCTTGTGTTTGTTCAACCCTTGTGGAGAAGCCGTATTTCTTCTTCATTATTGCTCACCTGGAGTTCCTGAGGGAGATTCTAGCCGCTGACATCAGAACCGACGCCTGCGGGTATTTCTGTGTTACTGTATTTTTTTATTTTAATTCGTGTAACCGTATCTTACAAAATTATAGTGAAAATAAAAGGTTTTGCCCCTTTAGGGGATTTTTCCTCACATGTGTGTGTTTGAATGTTCTTGCATGATTTCATCATCTTTAATCACACCTAGATGCATGTTTAAGGTTTAATTAATAAAAAACTGAGTTTAATTAAATAATTTCTTTATTTGAACACAAGCGCACTCTCCTTTAAATTGGTATCAGAGCCAATTACACAACTTTACCATGTAATTTTACGCAAAATTTTTCTAAGATATCAATTTTCTGAAAAATTAATTTTTAAAAACGAGTGTGTTCATAATGGAGAAGTTATATAATAAAATGCCATTTTTTTACGGGACAAACTATGCATACCGGAAAGTCTGCAGGAAATCTGCTTTAAAATCCATTGATGAACGTGTATGGATTTTGGTTGAAAGAGGGTGGACACCTCCCTCCATCACTGTTGAGAACGTAACTAGTTTAAAATCTTCCAGTGCTTGGACTGAAGAGGAATTTAAATGGTCATTTTTTAATTCTAAGGGTTTAAGTGCTATTTACGGCTCTGTCACTCCTGATGAGTTCCGATAAATAATGACGTGCACCACGTCAAAAGAGGCATGGGATGCTCTGCAACTTACCCATGAAGGAACTAATGCTGCGAAAGAGTCTAAACTGCAAAATTTAACAACTCAATTTGAGACCATCCCCATTCATGAAACTGAATGTTTTGATGATTTTTATTCTAAGCTCTCTGATATTGTTAATACTAGCTTTAATCTTAGTGAATATATTCCTAATACTAGAGTTGTTAAAAAGATTCTAAGATATTTGCCTAAGCATTTTATCCCAAAAGTCACTGTGCCAAATTCTATGGGAAATTTAAGTATGCTAAAATTAGAGGAACTTGTAGGAGACTTACAAACTTATGAAAATGATATGTTTCCTAAATCTGTCAAAGCTAAAGATAAGGGAATTGCACTTAATGCCCAGGATAGAAAGAGTGAGGGTCGGCAGGAAAGAGGGAAGAGTCATCTAGAAAAAGAGAGATAGAAACATCAGATTCTGAGTGTGACTTTGATTTAGATGATTTGGCCCTGTTTGCTAAAAATTTCAAGAAAATTTTCAAATTCAAGAAAAATGGAAATTTCAATAATAAATAGCATAACAAAGCGTTAGTTCTTAGGATCACCGCGTTAGAAGAAGATTTAGAAGAAGCGAAAGAGATAGAGTCCTCCACCTGCACCACCTTGAGAGAGAGAGAATCTGCTTGTGTTGAGAAAGAGAGTTGTTTTGAGAAAGAGAGAGGGGACTTGACTAAACTAGTGGCTAGTCTTACGAGTGAGCTCCATTCCTCCCTGGAGACTCGAAATAAATTTGAATCCCTTGTTGCCTAGCTTACTCGTGATCATGAGAGAGCACTGGAAGTAAAGGTTCAAATTGAGGACAGATCTGGGAAGATGGGAAAGATGCTCCACGACCCCGCTTTAGGTTTTTGTGATAGGTAGGGAATAGGTTATGATGGTGCCTTCATGTCCCAAATTACAATTGGACCTATTTCTGAGTTTACTACGACTCCTTACGGCCATGTCAAAAACCACGTAGGAGAGTTCGACCGAGAAAAACAAACCAAGGTCTACCTAAGACTGAGTTCTTTTGTCCGTATTGCAAAAGAAAAGGTCACCTCAGGGAGTTTTGCTATAGTTTGGGTCGGACACGACATACTACTGCTCCACCACATCATACTGATGATTTTACCAGTCTGAGAGAGCGTGTTGAGTTTTTAGCTGCTACTTCACAGAGTTTGATGGAGGAATTTCGACGAATGTCTTTGTCGTCACTGAATACTTCTCACTTCCCGGCTAAAACCAACAACAACAAGGGTAAACAAAAGGTTACCACTTCTTGGGTACCTGAGAAAGATAAGAAATCCCTTATTGTTCAAGTTACTCTCAAAGCACATAATACCTCACAATTGTATTTTGATAGTGGGTGCTCCAGACATATGACATGTGATGTCTCTTTTTTTACCTACCTAAGGAAGGTAGAGTCACCTTTGGAGATGGAGAAAATATAGCATTGTAGGACGAGGTACAGTAGAGTTACCAAGATTTCCTAAGCTAGTGAATATTTGTACGCCAAAGGTTTGAAAGAAAACCTTCTCAGCATTAGCCAGATGTGCGACGCTGACTTTGTCGTAAAGTTTGATCGGGATGCGTGTAATGTCTATAATCAAGCTGGTAAACTTTTAGAGCGAGGGGTGAGGACAGAGGATATTTGCTATGGGACTGAACCCACGTCCTCACTTGTCTGCAACAGCGCCACGATCACTCCTATGGATTTGTGGCACCAACGTCTAGGTGACATGAACGTTAGAAATTTGACTCATTTAGCTAAAAAGGACCTAGTACGTTGCTTACCATCACTTGGAATGTCAACTTCCACGGTTTGTGGACCTTGTCAGTTAGGAAAGAAAATTCGTAGCCCACATAGGCAGTTGCATTCCATTGCCACCTCCCTTCTACTTGAGCTGATTCATATGGATTTTATGGATCCCACTCGTACTGAGAGTCTGGGTGGTAAGAGGTATATCCTCGTGATGGTGGATGATTTCTCGAGATATTCGATTGTAGGTTTTTTCAGAGAAAAATTTGATGTTGTAGAGTTTTTAATGACCAAGTGTGTTGTCTTGCAAAATTAACACGGAGTCACTATTAATAGGATACAAAGTGACAACGACATGGAATTTAAGGAAGCTAGGGTAGATCTTTACTGTGATAGCCTTGGGATCAAACATGAGTTTTCTGCTATGAAGACTCATCAGCAAAATTGGATTGTTGAGAGAGAGAATAGGACGATCCAGGAAATGGCTAGATTTATGCTTTTAGGTCGTAAGGTTTCTAGAAGTTTTTGGGCAGAGGCAGTGTCTACTGAATGCCACACGGTGAATAGGGTTTACCTGCGTCCACACACACTTAAAATGCCTTATGAATTGTGGACTGGCAAGAAACCCAGCCTTGCTTATTTTATTGTTTTTAGGAGTAAATGCTACATCCTAAAGGATAGAGAGCAATTAGGAAAGTGTAATACCTCGTATTTTTACGCATAATTATTTTTATGGAAAAATGGGGATTAATTAAATTAAAGGAAGAAATTTTTTAATTGAAATTAATCCGATTTTATGATAATAATCACTAGCGGGATGCGAGTTAGTAATTATTGAAATAATAGTATGGCCGGGAATGAGATACACGAAAGTTATGTTATAAATAATTGGGACGTGTGTGAGTAGCGTCATTTGTATATATTTGAAGGGTCAAAAGATAATTTATTTTTGTATAACTCGGACGACCATTTTGAGAGCGTCAGAGTGTCCGGAAGGGTCGAAATAGTAAGAAAACAGTATTTGGGTATTTTATTTGGAGTCCGGGACATTTTAACCCAAAATGACACACCAGAGGGGTATTTTGGTCTTTAGGAATTTTAGGATAATTAAATGGACGAAAATTAGGTATAATTAAAAGACATTTATGGTTAGTAGCCGTCAGTTGCAACCTACATGAAAAGAGAGGAAAGAGAGAGAGAGAACAAAGGAAGAAGAAGGAGACTCCATTAGAGCCTTAGCCAAGAACTCAACCTTTCACAACAAAAAGTATACCAGCGCGTAGATCGTGCCTATACAATTTCAACCCGCAAATCAGAAGTTCATTTTTAAGGCAAGTGATTTTCTTGCTCTTCTCTTAGCAATTATTACTCATGTTAACACGTGTTGAGGTTTTAGAATAACCAATACCTAATTTTGGATTTTCTATGATGAAATCGTGTAGGAATTCTATAAATCTGAGGGAGCCTTGCATGTAGAGGATTTTTTACCTTAATTAGAATGTGAAATTTGGTGAATTAGATGTTAATAACGAAATAAAAATGGAGTTTTTATAGATAAATAATTCTGGGTTTAGGTTAATATGGTTTATGGTTAAAATTTGGGAATTTATGGTAATTACATGATGATTAAGAGGGTTTGACCCTAAAACTATGTTAAGAAGTGTTCTAGGGTGACTTAGAGTAGTTTGGTAATCTTTAAATTGAGTTGGAATGGATTTAGGTTGATATTTGAGAAGAGAAAATCTGGAAAAACAAGATTTGGAAATGAACTAGGCAACTTCAAAAAATTCGTTAGAAGTTCAGCCCAGGTCGTTCGAATGACCTCGTTCGAACGAGACTTCTAACGAGATTCCAGTAGCCCTTCTAACAAGTTAGGTGGTTTGTTCGAAGTACCTTCGTTCGAACGACCTCATTCGAACGACCTCGTTCGAACGAGATTTCTGGGCCTTCTAACGAGATTCCAGAATGGACTTTTAAGCTGAATTTGTTTCGAACTCCCCGTAGGCTTATTTTAATGAGTGTTAAACTAGAATGATCGTCGAGTGACTTATATTGATAATTAATAATCAGAGGAGAATATGTCAACCCTCGGAAGGTATAAAACTTATAGAATTGAGGAGGTGCAAAAATACAAGGTAGAGTATACACGAATAAAGTACGGTTTATAATAGGAGTTAATATACGTACTGCAAATACTAGACTGTCGGAAAGATAATAAATTTTTATAAGTTGTGTGTATGTTTATTGATTAAATTATTATGTGTATGACATACCTAGCTACTGGATATCGAACGGAGGTTAACGCGTTGTGGAAGACCGGTACCTGTGTGCCTTCGGGGGATTTAGAGCCGTACCACTAGAGCATGGAATATAGGTACGGGCTATCAGTGAGAACGATAGTGATGACGATCGTATGGGTGTGTAGGTATGTGCATTGCCCATCGGCTTGGGACTATGTTCGCCTCCAATAGGTGTTTATATTTTTTATTGGTTCTCAAGAGATTGAACCTGTTGTCCTATATGCGTGAGCTTTGCAAATGGACTAGATAGCCGAGTATGCGTGGCACCAAGGGTTTATCAACCAAGGGTGAATATTGCTATGTATTTATATAATTTAATTTGTATACATTAAGTGAATAATGTGTGTATACTGGAAATCATGTTTGGTGTCTTATGCTGTGGATGTTATATAATTTATGTACACTTATGGTACTATCTATTGGACATTTAAAAGAATATGAGAATAAACTAAAGAAATTCTAATTCTATATTGAAATCATAAGTACGACGGTTATGAGTTATTTAGGGAGACTTTCAAACCTCATGTTATACATATAGAAGTTAATCAGGATATCATGACTAGTATGGGTAGTTTGGCTCATTAGACGTGCACACTAGATCGAGAGGTGAGTATCTCAAGTGAGTACGCTAAGTTAACTTGATTAATAGTTGTGCTAATTGAATCAATTTAAGAACTTGATATTTTAAACTGTTTTCAACTCGGGCTCAGACCCGTTTTTCTGTCTATCTTTCTACTGTTCCATTATTTTAGGTGCCCAGCCATAGGGACACCAGCCTTAGGAGATTTTATTCAGTCATCATGCCATAGCTGCTATGGAAGCTGCGGGATTATTTCTAGTAGACGACTCAGCTCATTCTTTCCTTTTCAGTTCTCCATTATTATTGGACATGTCGTCCTTACTTATGTTTACTTTCAGAGATTAGTCGCTTTAAAATATCTCTCTTAGATTTGGTCTCTTTTATTGGATTTATTGTATGGGATTGTTCCTGGAGATGTTTTCTCCAAACATTTATTTTTTTTCATTCAGACTTTACTTATGTTACTGTGATGCATGACAAGATAAAATTTGGACATTACCCTTTTTAAATACTAGGTGGTTAGTTTTATTAAAATAAAATCTAAGTTTCGACAGTGGTGCATTATCTGAACCAACTTGATATTTTGAAATTGATTAATTAAGAATTGATCACCCGAAAATTAATTAGGCGGGGTGTCACAGAAAGTTTGACTCCCGGAGTGATGAGGGAATATTGCTAGGATATTCATCAAATAGTAGAGCGTATCGATTTATAACCTGAAGAGCTCTAAGGTTATGGAGTCAATTAACGTCACCGTGCAAGATGACGAACCTACGATGGTTATTGATCCTAACGTTCAGTGTGAGGATGAGGAATTTTCAGGCAGTTATTTACTTGTCCCTCACCCACACTCTATGGACCCTACTCCTGTGTTAGGGGACACACATACTTGGGTTCGCAAGAGTCATAACCCAACCTCCATTGTAGGTGATCCCAGTCTTGGGGTCAAGACTCGTGCTCAGCTAGAGAACGTCGTTAGCCGCTTTTGCTACACGTCCAAAGTCGAGCCCAAGAATCACAAAGAAGCACTCAAAGATGAACACTAGATATCTGCCATACAGGATGAGTTACTTCAGTTTAAAAACAAAAATATCTGGTAACTTGTCCCCCGACCTAGTGAGACTAATGTGATAGGTACCAGGTGGATTTTCACGAATAATATGGATGACAATGGTACCATAATCAGAAATAAGGCTAGGTTGGTCGCTCAAGGCTACACACAGATAGAGGGTATAGTCTTTGGGGAGACATTTTCTCCTGTTGCGAGGCTTGAGTCCGTCCGCTTACTACTCGCCATCGCATATCATCTGTGCTTCAAGTTATATCAGATGGATGTCAAGAGTGCCTTTCTAAATGGCATTCTACAGGAGGAGGTTTATGTGGAACAACCAAAAGGGTTTGAAGACCCTAAAAACCCAGAGCATGTTTACTATCTGAGGAAAGCCTTATATGGTTTGAAGCAAGCACCTCGTTCTTGGTGCGAGAGGCTTACTTCCTATTTCTTAGCCCGTGGCATCAAGAGAAGGGGAATTGATATGACATTATTCGTCAGGAGAGATGACTATGCCATTTTGGTTGCCCAGGTCTATGTGGACGACATAGTCTTTGGATCCACATGCTCCCAGCATGCTCACCACTTTAAGGAGGAGATGAAAAATGAGTTTAAGATGAGCATGGTAGGTAAGCTTACTTTCTTCCTTAGTCTCCAGGTTCGTCAGCTAGAAGATGGGATCTTCATCTCCCAATCCAAGTACGATAGAGACCTAGTGAAGAAATTTGGTTTAGACTTCGCTAAGCATACACATACACCTATGATTACTTCTATCAATCTTAGTAAGGACACTTCAGGTAAGGACATAGAACAAACCTTGTATCGGAGTATGCTAGGTAGTCTTCTCTACTTGACTGCCAGTTATCCCGACATAGCCTTTAGTGTTGGAGTCTGTGCGCGATATCAGGCATCCCCGAAAGAGTCACACTTACTCTCTCTAAAATGTATTATCAAATACATGAGTGGGACTCTCTCATATGGTATTTGGTATTCCTTTGATACCAATGACCGTTTGTCCACCTATTCGGATGCCAATTGGGTCGGGGATGTAGATAGTTATAGGAGAACTTCTGGTGGGTGTTTCTATTTTGGTTCTGATCTTGTCTCCTGGTTGAGCAAGAAGAAAAACTTCATCTCTTTATCCACTGTGAAGGCTGATTACATCGTCGTCGGGAGTTGTTGCACGCAAATCTTATGGATGAAGAAAATGCTGGAGGATTATGGGATATTACAGGACACCATGACAATCTCCTGTGATAACACGAGCGCGATACACATATCCCACAATCCAGTCTAGCATTCGCACACAAAGTATATCAGGATATACGAGCACTTTATACGTTAGTTAGTTGAGGAGAAAGTCGTATCCCTGAGTTTCGTTCCCACCGACCGTCAGTTAGCCGATATTTTCAAGAAACCTTTAGATGGCCTTAGATTTGAGAGTCTTAGGAAGTCTTTGGGGATTTTCACAGTTGACTGAGGAGTTGGTCCGTGTCTAGCATAGGATTCATTGTCTTTTTCATATCATCTGATGCATATTGCTAGATTGTATCATATGTTTTGTTATTTTTTTATATTCTTTGAAAAATCCAAAAAGATTTTCTTTTTACAAAAAATTTAGAAAAACTCAAAAAGATTTTTGTATTTTTTTTGCACCTTGTATGAATTAGCATTTAAGATAACTGAGTTACAATTTCATTCCATTTATCCATGTGACTATTTGATAGAGATTTGAGACGCTACATCGTTTCGTCCATATGCTTTACATCGTTTGGAGTCTTTGAGATGTGATTAGTGATATCTTTCTACATATTTGACTCCTATCTCCTTTATTGCACACATGCACGGCTATATTTGATTATTTTAACTGTCTATCACATATTGGCTTGAGTGGTTCCATCTCAATTCTGTCTATACAACGTACAATATGCAATAAAACTTGACAAGATTAGAATGCATGTTAAAACCGTTTGGTGAGACTGTGTTTATTTGAAAATGGGGAAGGGCTGCGAAAGGTTCATTTAGCCTCTGCGAATACTAAGCCACCGTTAAAAAGGACCTAAAAATGGAGGAATTTTATTATCCGGGGTCCAAAGAGGTTAAAAGAACTCGAAAAAATTTAAAGGCAATAAAAAGCAATTCATGCCAAATATGGGCCATTAGGTTTTACCATCAATTCTCTAAAGTTTGAGAATTTAGATTACCTCTATTCAAAATATAAATCTGAGGGAGTTTGGTTGGAGAATTTAAACTGGTTTGCACTTCCTTGAAAGTCATGAAAAAGCATGAAATCGTTTTGGACGTTATTGGTGTGGAAATCACTTTGAACTTTTATTTGTTGATTTGATTGAGTCAATGTCTCATATTTCCAATCTTTTTACACCAAAGGATAATTTGAGTTCATTCGTTAGGAGTATCCGATATTCATCGTGCACATATGTCATGTTTGTATGCATTGATTTTCCTATCGAATTTGATCACACACTATATTTACGCTATCATAGACTTGGTTATTTTTGTGTTCATTCATGGTTTGATTTCTTCATTTGTATATTTTATGTGAAAAGTTTTTAAAAATTAAAAAATAGAAGTTTCTTACCTTGTGACATTCTCCATTTGCATTTATTTCTGCTTCTCATATATGTTTATTTGGGGACATAATAAAAAGGGGGAGAAGAATTATCATATTATGGGGGAGTTTTTGAGATTTGACTTTTGCGCTTTCATCATAAATTGGTATCTATGTTTATCTCATTTCAAACTCGATACGTCACTTGGTATTTGCTTTATCTCATGTGTGTAAGTACTACATTGATGATCTCTGAATTACACACCCTGATGAGAAAAGTTTTGAAGATTTGAAGATCAAACAATGAAGACTTATTTATTTGTAGCCTTTCAATTTTCGGTTCATGGGAGGGTAGATTTGTATAGGCAATTTGATATTTGATAATTTGAATTTTTTATGTATGTACCGACATAGACATATGGGAGATTTGTAAGGACATATTTCTCATGGCCGTTATATTACATTTTTGTTTGTCATACGCCGCTACATTTGGCACGTCTCTTCACGATCTCACATGACGGTCTCAATCCAAATTCTGGGAATCATGAATTCAACATCTCCATCATGTGTCCCACATCTGCCTCAACGAATTCACGTTCCACGATTTTAGGGACTTAATGCAAGTGCTATGCAAGAGAAGTCAAAACATTAAAATAAGGAAAGATATGAAAGTTTAAGGGAATTTTGGTAATCATACAACTACCGTCTGGAGGTCCGGTCACCTGGAAAGTTGAAAGCTCACCAAAATGAAGATACTGGAAGAAACGACACCTCAATCTGAGCTACGGTGAAGATTTTATGGCCCTTTGAAAATGGAGAAAAATCCAAGAAACACCCTTGGAAAAATGACAAGTGTTTAAGCCCTAAGTTTCAGCGAATTTTTGCGAACCGAAGGCCAAGCCGGTTCGAGGGGTGAAAGTGTTTTAAAATCGTGAAACTCTTTTTGGTTTCCTTATAAAAGCCAACTTCGAGACAGTTATTTCATAAGACTTGGAGAGACGATTTTGAGAGTTCTAATTACTCTAGTCTTCATATTTTTGAGTCCCAAGACTCATGTTTTGATTCACACATCCTTGCCAAACCTTTGTGAATCCTTTTGTAACCCAAGACCACATCCTTTTGTTTATTCAACCCTTGTGGAGAAGCCGTCTTTCTTCTTCATTGCTGCTCACCTGGAGTTCCTGAGGGAGATTCCAGCCGCCGACATCAAAACCGATGCCTGCGGGTATTTCTGTGTTACTGTATTTTCATTGTAATTCGTGTAACCGTATCTTACAAAATTATAGTGAAAATAAAAGGTTTTACCCCTTTGGGGGATTTTTCCTCACATGTGTGTGTTTGAATGTTCTTGCATGATTTCATCATCTTCAATCACACCTAGATGCATGTTTAGGGTTTAATTGATAAAAACTGAGTTTAATTAAATGATTTCTTTATTTGAACACAAGCACACTCTCCTTCAAGTTGGTATCAGAGCCAATTACACAACTTTACCGTGTAATTTTACGCAAAATTTTTCTAAGATATCAATTTTCTGAAAAATTAATTTTTAAAAACGTGTGCGTTCATTATGGAGAAGTTATATAATAAAATGCCAATTTTTGATGGGACAAACTATGCATACTGGAAAGCCCGCATGAAATCTTCTTTAAAAGCCATTGATGAACGTGTATGGATTTTGGTTGAAAGAGGGTGGACACCTCCCTTCATCACTGTTGATAACGTAACTAGTTTAAAATCTTCCACTGCTTGGACTGAAGAGGAATTTAAATGGTCATCTTTTAATTCTAAGGGTTTAAGTGCTATTTTCAGATCTGTCACTCCTGACGAGTTTCGACGAATAATAATGTGCACCACATCAAAAGAGGCATGGGATGTTCTGCAACTTACCCATGAAGGAACTAATGTTGTGAAAGAGTCTAAATTGCAAAATTTAACAACTCAATTTGAGACCATCACCATGCATGAAACTGAATGTTTTGATGATTTTTATGCTAGGCTATCTGATATTGTTACTACTAGCTTTAATATTGGTGAACACATTCCTAATGCTAGAGTTGTTAAAAAGATTCAAAGATCTTTGCCCAAGCATTTTATCCCAAAAGTCACTGTGTGAAATTCTATGGGTAATTTAAATACACTAAAATTGGAGGAACTTGTAGGAGACTTACAAACTTATGAAATTGATATGTTTCCTAAATCTGTCAAAGCTAAAGATAAAGTAATTGCACTTAATATCCAGGATAGAAAGAGTGAGGGGTCGACAAAAAAAAGGAAAGAGTCATCTAGCAAAAAGGGAGATAAAAACGTCAGATTCTGAGTGTGATTTTGATTTAGATGATTTGGCTCTGTTTGCTAAAAATTTCAAGAAAATTTTCAAACTCAAGAAAAATTAAAATTTCAATAATAAAAAGCGTAACAAAGTGTTAGTTATTAGGATCACCAAGTTAAAAGAAGAATTAGAAGAAGCGAAAGAGAGAGATTCCTCCACCTGCAGCACCTTGAGAGAGAGAGTCTGCCTGTGTTGAGAAAGATAGTTGTTTTGAGAAAGAGAGAGGGGACTTGACTAAGCAAGTGGCTAGTCTTACGATTGAGATCCATTCCTCCCTGGAGACTTAGAAGAAACTTGAAGCCCTTTTTGCTCAGCTTGCTCATGATCTTGTGAGAGCATGGGAAGTCAAGGTTCAAATCGAGGACAAATCTGGGAAGATGGGAAAGATGCTCCTTGGCCCCGCAGTAGGTTTTAATGATAGGCGAGGAATAGGTTATGATGGTAATTCCACGTCCCAAAATGAACCGGGACCAGTTCATGAGTTTACTACGGCTCCTTATTGACATCTAAAAAACCACGTAGGAGAGTTCGACCAAGAAAAGCAAACCAATGTCTGCCTAAGACTGAGTTCTTTTGTACGTATTGCAAAAGAAAAGTCCACCTCAGGGAGTTTTGCTATAGTTTCGGTCGGACACAACATACTAATGCTCCACCACATCATAGTGATGATTTTGCCAATCTGAGAGAGCGTGTTGAGTTTTTAGCTTCCACTTCACAGAGTTTGATGGAGGAATTCCGACGGATGTCTTTGCCGTCAATGAATACTTCTCACTTCCCTGCTAAATCCAACAACAAAAAGGGTAAACAAAAGGTTGCCACTTTTTGGGTACCTAAGAAAGATAAGTAATCCCTTGTTGTTCATGTCTCTCTCAAAGCACATAATACCTCACAGTGGTATTTTGATAGTGGGTGCTCCAGACATATGGCATGTGATGTCTCTTTTTTTACGTACCTAGAAGATTATAAGGAAGGTAGAGTCACCTTTGGATATTGGAGCAAGTTTACCATTATAGGACAAGGTACAATAGAGTTACCAGGATTTCCTAAGCTACAGAATGTTTTGTACGTCAAAGGTTTGAAAGCAAACCTTCTCAGCTTTAGCTAACTGTGCGACGCTGACTTTATCGTAAAGTTTGATCGAGACACGTGTAATTTCTATAATCAAGCCGGTAAACTTTTAGTGCGAGGGGTGAGGACAGAGGATAATTGCTATGGGACTGAACCCACGTCCTCACTTGTCTGCAACAACGCCACGATCACTCCTATGGATTTATGGCACTAACGTCTAGGTCACGTGAACATTAGAGATTTGACTCGTTTAGCTAAAAAGGACCTAGTACGTGGCTTACCATCACTTGTAATGCCAACTTCCATGGTTTGTGGACCTTGTCAGTTGGGAAAGAAAATCCGTAGCCCATATAGGCAGTTGCATTCCATTACCACCTCCCGTGTACTTGAGATGATTCACATGGTTATTATAGACGATATTAATATTTAATAGTTAAAAATACATACAATACACCTCATTCAACCATTTCATTTACCAACACCGTAAAAATCCCAAACCAAAAAGGCAATTAACCTCCCCAAACAATTATTTCAAAAAACAAAAAACATCCACATAATAAAACACCAGAACAACCCTAAGGAACCATCAGTGAGAGATGCAGTCGATAACCGTCAGCAAGGAGATAAGGAAAGTTCCCTCCAGAGTGAAAGTTGATAGAGAGAGAGGGGTCTTGTAACATTTCAAATTAAAGCAAGATTTTCCTTTCCAATGCTTTATCCTCGAGCCACGATTTTTTGTACAATGGTAGTGGAGGAGTGTTTCAGTGATGACAGAGAGTACAAACAAATTAAGAAGGTTACCAAAATACCCTCTTACTTGTATTAGAGTGAACTTTCAGAAGGTAAAATAGGGGGAAACCAAATCGGAGTGGGGGTAAAAATATAAAAACATAAAAATTATAATAGATTGGTGAGCTGATAGCGTGTGTAGGCATATAAATAAAGCCATAAGATAGGTACAAACCTGTTTATATAAATTTTATATACAAACTTGTACGATGTTATCTCCAACTTTCCATGTCACAATCTTTAAATGCTGACATGGTTTAATCTCATGCCCTTAGATCGTCCTAAAAAATTCTCTTCCAACCGTTGATATTTTGGAACAGTAAAACACCATCCTCTCATATATATATATATACACACTATCACACTACCGTATACATATATTTAATAATTGTCTGGCTAATCCATGCCTAACACCCGTAGCACCAACCCAAGAATACCCAAGTATATATCTCGAATTGTAATTTAATTAATCACACATTAATTATTTTATTAAAGCAGTGTCACCCCAACTACCATACCCAGACTCACTCACTGGGTCCGTATCTTCATCCTTTAGAATTTGTTACACGGATTTCCACTATTAAGTTTAACACCCCTCATTAAATTTATTATTCAATAATCTATTATATATCTATAATATATTAAAACTCTAACCTGTGCCTAACTCCTGTAACACTTAGCCAAAAAATATTCGAGTCACAACCCCGACTCTTAATTCAATAAATTTCTCCACAATAAATTTTATCTAAATGGTGTCACTTAACCAAAATGCCCGGACTCCCTTACTTGGTCTGTAATTTAATCTTTTAGCATTCATCGCGCAAGGTCCCGTTAATAAGTTCGTCACCCTTATTAATATTAATATTCCTTAATACCCATCTCCTAATATCCTAGGTATTAATCTCCATTTAATTTTTTTCTCTAATTAGATCTTTATAAAAAATCCCAAAAGAAATCAACAAAAAAGGACTCAAGTGTACAGAATTTACCCATGTTGTTCGAACGGCCCTCACCGTCGTTTGAACGACTTGCAAAGCCATTCGACGCTGCATCCAACCCTTCTTCTTCTTCCTGATTCTTTCTGCCATTGTTAAAACCTCAAGCTCTTCCTCTTTGAATCCAGAACTCAAACCAGTTTTATCATCATGTATTTACTGTAAAAAAATTCGTTTTAATCATCATATAAATCTTCAAAATCATTAGATTTCTTAACTTTCCCGATCACATTTCGATTTGGGTTTTTAACAGTTTAACCCGATCTCTACCTTGGTTAAATTCCATGGATCAAAATTACAAAAATTCCATTTCTGGATTTCGAGTAAACATCGGATTCTAACAATCCTAAATGATAATCCATCCTCAATTTCATATTTAATTAACACAATATCCCCAAATCACCAAAACCCATTATAATGTAATAACCCACCCCAAAATCTTTGTTGTAGACAGAGATTTGATGAAGAACACACCCCTCATCTTGATTGGGATCCCAAAAGCTCCCAATTTCTCCATCTTTTCTCCTCTGCAAAACTAGAGTTTACTATTTGAGTTGTGTCTGCCACAAACTCCCTAATGTAGGGTTTATATTGCTAATCTCAAAATTAAGCCTATGGTCCAAGCCCAAATGATGAGCTCGGTTATGCCTAAAAATACCTCGAGACCCAATTACTACCCTCGGGTACTCTTTTCAAACTATCTCGACCTATTCGGAATCAACCGTGCACTCTGAATCGTCACCCGAGTTAATTTAATAAAATCTCCAACCTTGACCTCAAATTACGACACATGTGAGTTTTACAAAAAATAACCCATATTAATTAAATATCAATTTACTAATTTAATTAAATCCTCCATATAATTTAAATCCTATATCACCAAATTAATTAAATTTTATATCCTCGGAATAACGGGTGTTACATACTTCCCCTTTTACAAAAAATTTCGTCCTCGAAATTAAGATAAGTTTAGTACTCGAAGCCTCGAATACTTCCTACTCACATGCCTTTAAGATCGCTACACATAACATGGCCAAAGAATTATATTAAAATTAAATTAATTACCCAGGGCACCCATACACCCTGTACCCATGCTCATATGCATGAATGCTACCCGACTCTACTAGCCTTAAATCGTAATATAACTCTCAACTCACAGTTATAAATACATATATGTATAATAACCAAGGTACCAAACCCATGTCCTAATGACCAAACATCTCCCCACTTCCAACGTTGTGCTAAGTTTCATGTGTGGTACGCCTCGCAAAGCGAAATCCAATTAAGGAACCCCCCGATACACTATTATATAACATTGTTGGGCGTTGAGATCCATTAGGCCCTCAGTCCATCTAACGTACACCTAAATTCCCGTCTCCTAACCTAAAAGTATACTCGTCCACTCTCAAGTTACAAAATACATCATACAATACGATTCTCTATTATCACTAGTTTCTTAGCGCGAATCTATCACGAGCTATATCTCCCCACTTGATAATAAGCCTTATCCACCCTGAATTCCACCAGTAAACATCCCTACTCACCGGAATTAAATATACAATACAAACACTTTCTTATAAGTCTATTATGCAACACACTATAACATATATACACATATATAGGCTAGAACCTCCTTCAGGTGATAACTAGCATAAGTAAATCATACATTGGAACAGTGAACACAAAGTCTCACCATACTATATATTATAGCCCAAACGTCCTAGCATAATTATCACTAACGTCTCCTACGTAAGATACTTATCTCAAACTCAGCTCTGCACCCTCGGCATGGTTATATCATATAGGTATTCTTGATTACCCCATAATTTGAAATTTAATTCTTCTCGATACTGCCCCACCCATTAACTTGTGGTATATAAGTTCTCTCAGTGGCTCCTTCGTAGCACTACCTGGATCCATTGGTCATATGTTGTAATAGCTCTCAGCTTAAAGTGTTTCCTCTACACGTTCAATAATTTAACATTTAAAATCGATGCACTAGAATCATGATAAGAAGCTTTTTGCGTATGTATCGTTGTAGTGCAAAAGCCACTCTCAAAATTCTCTTGAGTACCTACAAAACTTGTCTAAAGATAACTCGTATTGCGATAAGTACGGGTATCAATACAACTTTCAAGGTGAAACAATTAATGTGAAAACGTGCAATTCCAAATTTTTTTATGAAAAAATATATATATTTTTATTTTTAAAACAATTTCAAGGGAAAAATTTACTAATAAATGCTAAAAATTATAAAATGACTAAATAATGAAAAAATGTGCAACCGAGTGTGAAATATGTGAGAAGGTCAAGAGATGGGATTACACTGCATTTTCAATTATTTTAATTCTCAATTTATTAATTTGAAATATTTTGAGATAATATCAAATCAATAATCTAACTCTCGTTAAAATTATAAATTTAATAAAATCTTTTTCAGAAAATTTAATTTAAAAATATCACACAATGAAAAATAAGGACTACACTATTTTTAGAAAATTACCCGCTAGGATCAATTTAACGAAAACAATAGCAATCATCAAATTTCAACACCAAATTAATATTCAAATTTCGAAAAAACCTATCTCTAGTTCGATTCATAAATTCAAACATTAATTGGTTTAATTAATTTACTAACTCTCGTTACATAAATTAATTGGTGACAGTTAAAATTAATTTACCTAGAACTATAAAATTAATGAAATCAATTAATTAAATTAACATCATTCGCAGTGCATCCCACCCCTTGAACGGGGTGTTTAGCCAAACATTCTCATGTTAGAATAAACAACATTCAATAAAATATCAAAAGATGACATAAACTTGAATAGAGAAATAAAATGCAATACGCAAGTCTCCTTGTCGAATCGCGTTCATGAAATGCGTCTCAATCTTCTCACTAATCCAGTACTTGATTACACCAAAAAGAATAAAAAAAAAACTAAAAATTTATTCTAAAATTAAACTAATTTTTTTGGAATTTTTTATGACCCTAAACTGTACATAATATACACAGTTTGTCTCTCTCTCTCTCTATGTCTCACTTTTTTTTTGTTGCTGAGAGAGTATTTTTTTTAAAGTGAGCTTTACCCCCTTTTTCATATGCCACGAAGCTTTGTTTTGGAGGAGAGATTGTTGGGATTTTCTTGGCTTGGGATTGAGATGGCATGGGATAAATACCCGATTTTGTTGGGATTTGAAGAGAGCTGAAATGGGTTTTCGGGTTGGATCGATTTTGTTGGGTCGCTGGTTTGCTGGGTCGATGGTGGGTAGGTGGCTGGGTCAAAGAAGTAAGCGTCCGGTTTGGTTGGGGACGGATTGGGCGAACTAGGGTGCAGGTTGAGCGTGTTAGTCTCGGGTTTTTCAGTGGGCCTGAGATGGCCGGAGTTGGGTTGGATCGTGAGGTCATCGACGAGGCCTAACAGGGCCACGGTTTTCCGACCGGAATGTCACCGGCGGTGGGTGAGTTTCGGAGATGGGGTCGGAGGTAGGTGGGTTTGAACAACTGTGGGGAATGGGGTTGGAGCTAAGGTGAGGGTATGAGGAGAGGTAGTAAGATGTGAGGTTGAAGAAGTGGGGGGGGGGGGGGGACATTTTTCTAATAATGAATGTAGAAAGGTGAGGCACTTTCCCCGGCATACGGAAAAAAAAATCCAGGATGACGGCTTTCAAAAGACGAGTAAGGGACGGGGAGGGGGAGGCTCTCGAAACCAAACGAGAGGGGGGGGGGGGGGGGGGGGGGTGAGGGTGTTTGAGGGGTATGATGTCTGTGTATGCGTTTTTATTTGTGACCCTTAAAAAAAATAACACCTTCTAAAAAAATAAAATAAAACTAAATAAAATAAAACTTAAAATCTAGTAAAACTAAAAAAACTAACATTTCAAACTAAGTAAAAAATTTGAAAATAAAAAGAAATAAAATAAAACTCTATTAAAACTAAAAAATATAATTCTAATAAAATAAAATTAAAATAAAATTAATATATATAAAACGAAATCTAATAAAAAATAAATTCCTAAAAATTAATCCTAATAAAATAAAATAAAGATTAAAAATTAAAAACTGATAAAAATCAAAATCAAAATCAAAATAAAGAAATAGAAAAATAGAAAATCAATACTAAAAAAATCTAAATAAATTTAAAATAAATCCTAAAAATAAAAATCTAGAAAAATAATAAAGGTACAAACTCAACACACACGGGGCTCGGAGAATGGTCTGGGCTCGGTGTAGGCTTAAGTTTGGGTTACGGGACTGTTTCGGGGCATCAAATCACATCGGGGCAAGTTCTGGATAGACTTCTCACTTCACGGTCTCTTTGGATTTATTTGATACATGCTTTTGACCGCTTTTGCGTCGTAATTGATAGGATTTAGCATTATTTAACACTGCAACTGCGTATTGACCTGCAAAATGATAAAATATGAATATAAGGCCAATTTTAATTAAAACGAGCGACTAAAATGCATCTATTCGGAGTATAAAATAGACACTTTTGGGTGCTTATCACACCACCTCCAAACAGAACATTGCTAGTCCTCGAGCAAAAATTAGAGAGAAGACAGAGATAAGTAACCAAAAGGGTGTCACTTTCGCAGGCACTGGCAATTGCACTTAGCATGTGCAACAAGCCGTTAAACCTATAGGTTGCCCTATAGGACGAGTGGTGTCTCGTGAGGGTTTGCAGTGAATATACCCACAAAATTCGAAAACTTATTTAAATGAAGTTTTTGATTTGATGATGAAATTCTATACAACCCAACTTAAAAGGACGTCAAGGAACACCGTATTCAACTATCAAAATGAGATATGAAATTACTTAATACCAAAAGCGTAATCCTTCCTAAAACTCAACGTGTGTAGTGTGAAGTAATCTTAAGTATCATTAGAGTAATTCTAAGATCGCCTTTATAACATCAACGTTTTGACTTCAATTCTCACTAGATATATCTCTCTGAATCGAACTCTCTGAGAATTTGGTAAGTGTATCTCTCTGGTGTGCGAGGAGGTGAGTAAATGTAAATAAGTTCAAACGTCTCACACGCTTCATAAAAAAGGACGGATACATGAAAAAAATCTGATCTCATGAAGGAATGCTGACCATTGTGTCGAGAATGTTGAGTTATTCACCATATAGTCTTTTCATTTGTTCGAACACTTTACCAAGGGTGAAAATGGGGTTTATGAAAGGTATGGGGGGAAAATGAATAAGATGAATGATGGGGTGTTTTGAGAAGAGTGTGACACACTTTGATTGACTATTGTCTTCATCTTTTTAATTCATGATCGCATATTTCTTTTTCCTCTTTTTTGTATAATTTTTTTCTTTGCTTTTTTATTTATTTATTTATTTTTTTATTGCGATGCATTTTTCTTTTCGTAAAAAAAATGAAGACAATTTACATTGAAAATTTCAAACACTCTTTTTCTCAAAAACGATGGCAATGATGGATGGTATTTGGGACATATGGATAGGGGAATATGGACAATGGGTGAATGATAATGTGGTAAGTGTATGGAAAAATCGGTTTAGTGCTCGGAAAAAACTACAAGACACATGTTTCTTACAACTCGAAAGTAATGTCATTCTCAATGATTAAGCCAAATTTGAAAAAAAAAATAATGAGATCATGCAACGACTAAATGTGGTATCCAAAGAAAGTTGAGTCATTTTGTGATTCGGAGATACGTAAAAACCCTCAAAAAGGTGAAAAGCTCAAATTTCACGAGTTTAATTCGCCACTAGTGATCTTTTAAGGCTCTCTTGAGAATATAGTTAATCTTCAACTTTTGATCATAGACGTGATAGTGTAAAATTGTCGAGTTTAGGAATTCATGGTGCAACTACGCTTTAAGAGGTATTAATTAATTTATTTAAAAAAGCCCAATTTTTGGGTTCGAACACGGGTATTCCGAGATTTCTAAAAGAGGGATGATAGACAAATCATGCCATAAAAATTAATTTTTAACTGCACAAAAAGTTTAAAATCACTTGTTTCTGAAAATTTTCAAAAGAGGTACGATTTTGATAAATTTCCCACCCCCAAACAAAAGAGAACATCGTCCTCGATGTTTAAAACCATATATAAAATAAAAAGCACAAGGGAGGAAAGATATTACCATAATGAACCACTAGTGAAATGTACTGCATTCGGGAGGATAGATGAAACCTGAAGAATAGATGTGATACAAAAATATGTACAAGTCTATAAAGCATGTGAAAATCATTGGGTGGTGTGAAACACCGCCCCCAAATAGGGTAAGACCCACACTCAGAAACAATGAATGATGGACTGCCTCCCGGTAGCGCTAAGTTTAATGTCTTCAGCCAGACCGATCAAAGCTCACCCTAAGATAAGATCTATGAAAATGCGCGGGGGGGGGGGGGGGGGGGCAAAAAAATTGGGGGATGAGAATCACCCCCAAACAAGACTAAAGCGTCAGTCTTATTGGATAAAGGCTAAAAGAGATCAATGCACTTGTATAGCAAAGTGTAGCACTCGATGCAAAGCATCTGTGGACCAGGGGCGGGTGGGTATCAGGGTAAGTATGAGAAAGGCATGGGAGAATAAGCATCAATCACGGGCCATATTGAGCCGAAAGGTGAGGGCAACAAGGGCCCTGTAAGAATGGTGCTCAAGTTGGTGGGGGAGGCAAAAAGGTTTGACAATAATAATGGGGTGGGCCTCGTAGAAAGTTCATGACCATGCTATAAATGGATGATGATAATGGTCACGCCGTGACACACCAGGGAGCGGTAGATGGAAAATTGCAACACCATAAAGAAGTGGTGTGCAAAGAGTAACACGCTCGGTGTCACGGATGAGGAGAGTAGCATGAATACGCTCATAGATAGTGCTGTCGATGAAAAATGCACAAATGTGATCGTGGAGTACTGGGGTGGAGAGTGGGTGTAGGTGAGGACCTAAATGTTGAGATGTGAACAGGGAAATAATAATAGCAAGGTCCCAATCAAATGGTTGGGTGGTAAGGGCGATGTGTGGGTCGGGTGGGACAATAGGTGGGGGAAGATGATCTAACTCACGAGTAGGAGACACACATTCCACCTGAGGCACGGAGTGATCCTCAAGGTCACTTGCAGGAGGAAGTGTGGAAATAAACGAGGGAGTGATCAACTTAGCCACCATTACGTCACCATCTGAGGTGGTGAAAGGGTCTAACAAGGCTTTAAGATTCGAGATAGATGAATCTACATCAATATTGGGCTCAAGGGGAGACAAATATGATGGGGTAGGATCCATATCAAGAGAGGTAGAAAACATCTCAGATTCAATATCAAGAAAATGGTGAGCACTCATAGCCGGAGCTAACCTAGGATGAAGTGGTTCCTCGGGAACACACGCAGTGGGCGTAATAGGTGTAGGCTCATGCATAAATAAGGATTCTATAGAAGGGGAAATACAAACCATTATGGTGGGTTCGATAAGGTAAGGCGATGTAGGGTCAGTCTCATAATCAAGGGATATGTCAACACAATTGTCAACTTGGGTTCCGGACCACAAAGTGGTCTCAATGTCGAGATTATCAGGAAGATAGGGTTGGTCACACTCAAAATCAATGGCATAAGACGACACATCATCGTCCCACATGGGTGCAACAATGGATTGACTTGTGGTGAAATCCGACTCGTTCGCACACTCAAATGCAGTAAACCTGTGTTCAAGCCGTTGAAAGGCTTCACTTTGAGATTGAAGAGTGTGTGCGAACTTGTGTAAGAGGCTCTCGAGAGCGGATGTGCAAGGTGGTGGGGAGATGGCGGTGGGTGGCGGTGGTGGGTGAGGTGGACTCAACTCGCTAGCACTAGGGTGTGGAGAATACTCATATGAAGTGTGTAGATCAGGGTCAAGTGTAGCATTCATGGGAGAAGCATCTCTGTGAGGGAGAAAAGTGTAATCAGCATGAGGAGTATATGAAGGGATTTGATAGGTATGAGGTGCACAAGGTGGCGATGAAGACTGTTGGAAACCGTAAGGATCCACAACGTGGCGTTGGGATTCATATTGCATGGAAGGATGATCAGGCCTCCATGAATAGCTTGGGTACCGATACCCCTCGACATTAGATATGTCGTGACAAGACGTCGAGGGTGGGTCCAAAATAGTGTCATAGGGATACACATGTTCCAAGGTGGATTCAGATGCAGAGAATATAAATGGACACTCATGGGACAAGTGATCACTAAGAAAGCAGTGTGTGCACGACGAAGCATGTGATAGGTTGACATTCGTCACCGGAGGCAGTTGAAGATGAAATGTGTGCATGGACGACACAGGAGTATCAACGATGTGTGTTTGAGAGTTAAAGCCCTGAATTAATGAAGCAAGGGTCGATTCGGGCTGATCATCAACCAAACTTAGAGAGAATGTGAAATGTCCAAAGTATTCCCGTAAAGGACGTTCTTCGGCCATGACAATAGGAATATTTTTTGGTTTTCTAAATATTTTTCAAAAAAAAAGAAAATCTTTTTGTGATTTTTGAAAATAAGAAAAGGAAAATCTTTTTGGTATTTTAAATATGGAAAAAAAAGAAAATCTTTTTGGGATTTTTGAAAATATTTTTAAAAAATACATAATTTTTTTTTGGGATTTTTCGAAATTAAAAAAATATATATTTTTGGTATTTTTTTGGAAAATGGGAAAAATTGGACTCTTGATTTGGCCGAACTAACTAAAACCGACTACCTAAAGAATCGAATCGGACACACACGAGTAAAAAAAAAATCCAAACGAGCACGTAGCCAATTATTATCTTCAAAATTAGTGAGAGGAAAAATCAAATTTTAATTAAGTCCGCGGGCGACGAAAATCACAGAATTTATCTTTGTGATCGCCTCATACAAAAGTGTGTTCCTACGGGGCTAGCTAGTTTATTGATTTTAAATTTAATGACAGCTAGGGTAGCACACAATGGATAAGCAAGTAAGTCGGGTGATGAAATCCCTTCTCGTTGTAATGACCGGGTCCAGGTCTTTGGTGTGCGATGCAAAAATTAAAAGTACATAGGAGCACGTAATCACACAAAAATTGACTCGCTTGCAGGAGATTCGCGAGAGATAAAAAATGTACCTCCCACGGTTTTTACACACGTGGGATGAAGATCGAGTTGAGTCGACCGAGGGGAGATTTCGTCTATCTCAGTCTTCCCCGGGAGTCCTACCGACCCAATGAAGAGAGGCTTCAAAAATCCTCGCCTTGGACGCCCTCTCTCTACCTTGTCCGATTTCCCTTTTCGCTTTTTTTTTTATGAATAATTATTACAAAATAATATGGTGTCAAAATGCACCCCAAATAAATACGCAATCTTAAAAAAATCCTATACAACCAGTCTAAGGAGGGGGGAGGAGGAAGAACTACACTAAAAAAGATAAATAAAATAACAAGTCTTTAATAATGTCTCCACGTCAAGAAAGCGGCAACGACGCCATTTGATAAAAAGCTTTTTGCGTATGTATCGTTGTAGTGCAAAAGCCACTCTCAAAATTCCTTTGAGTACCTACAAAACTTGTCTAAAAATAAGTCGTATTGTGGTAAGTACGGTTATCAATCCATACTTTCAAGGTGAAACAATTAATGTGAAAACGTGCAATTCCAATATATATATATATATATATATATATATATATATATATATATATATATATATATATATATATATATATTTATTTATTTATTTATTTTGAAAACAATTTCAAGGGAGAAATTTACTAATAAATGCTAAAAATTATAAAATGACTAAATAATCACAAAGTCTCACTACACCCAACGTTTATTAAGGTCCACGCGTATAATAATCCCACAACGAAGCTAAAAAGAACTCTCCCCAATACATTATCCCCTGGCATTGTCGATCATCGAAATTCGTGCATAAAAAATACATATTATGATATCACAAATCCTATCTCCTGACATATACATAAAATCATCTATGCCCAAGTCTCTCAAGGCGTCACACGATACGACGCTCTCACTGTCACTAAGTTCTCAACGCATAAATAATAATGAGCTAAATCTCTTCGCTCAACGATAAACCTGATATACCCTGAATCACATCAGTAAAAGTCCCTATGCACTGGGATCCAATGTAACTAGGCAATCGTAATATCTAAAGTCTACTTCATAAAATATCTCCGCAAGCTCGACCATCTTTTAAGTGAGGCATTGGAAATATATACATCTTGTTCTGGAACAGTGAACACGATAGTGGTGCTGTAACCACCCACCATCGCTCAACAGTCCGTACCTAGGATAAAATCATATCTCGAATATCACCTCTCAAAACGAGCTATCCTCATAAAATATATTTTCTCAGTGTCCACACATGCTCCCATGTAGATGGAACTAAGGAGATACCCACTAACTCATCGGTGTATATACATAACTATAGTAATATAAACAATACCTCTACTAAACCCATGTCACATGCAAATCTAGCACTACTAAATTACTGTGACTTTCTCGTGTCACACAAAATAGACCCCAATCATTATGAGATAAAACTCATACTTTCAATTACTAATAGCACTGGAAGTTCAAATAGTTCCTGTACATAACACCCCTGTCCCAACCGATCAAAAAAATTCTTATACTTGTTGCCCCTACTGAGCATTCTGTCCTTATTCCCAAATTTTTTCCGAACAAGGTCCACACAAGTGTTCCTACTCTTTACACATAAGATGCCTCTCTATGTCATTCCCTTTCCCCTGGACCTACTGGCCATATCGAGGTTGACCTTATTTCGGACCTAGTAGTCTTTACCCTGATTGATACCCCTGTTGTCCCTTTGGCTCCGTTGGCCCTATGGGACTCCTTATTGGACTTGACGGTCTTTACTGAATCATCTGTCACCTATAAGGACTTCTATTGATCTCAATCATTAAAATGAATCATCTAATGGGTATCCCTTATTATGGTGCCTCATTAGCACTATTAATTCCATTATGGATTTCCATTGAGGTTCTCGAGCTCTCTTTGCTCCCTTCCCACGGAAGCGCTGATATCAAATTATAAATGTACGATATTGACGATAACGGTACCTGTCGTTCTATCTGAACTATCCCATACATGCTTGTATATTCTACCCATTAGTCCCTTATCATCTTACGGACCTTCTTGATTTTCCGTATCCACCTCGTCGGGTACAAAGTTCACTAAACACGTCAACTTTCCTTCATGACCGATCACTGCACGATCCTTCTGAAATAAGTATTTAAATCTCCTTTGCCTCTTTGTTTTAAATAGCCGATGAGAGGAATTGCGATCAAACCACACCCCAAATTACTCATTTTTCATGGTATCTCTCCATTGTTGTGGTGACCAACTCCTATCACTGCAACACCGCTCCTATGAGCAAAACATTTTGCCTGAAATTTAATCTTGGGTGCCACTGCACTCCATGCTACACATTTTGCTTTGGGTTTTCTCCTTCCATTGATATGGTGACTCCTACCATGGTCACCATTTTTAGAATATTCTTTGTCTTCTGTTGAGCCTCTCCTCCTGCAGTCCTTCTAACGTCCCTCGGTGGTCGTCCAAAGTTGCTCGGTGTATAAAGCCCAATCGAACTCGCATATTAATCTCATCAACTATACTTAATAGCAGGATAACGTAACTCGCATACATAAAGAAATACAACAATCCTATAATAAGGCTCTATATTAAAGAACGCTATGCTAAAACGTAATAAGTTGCACAAATCCTAAGGACTCTAAAACCTGATGCTCTGTGATACCCCGCCTACTAAAATAACGGGATGGCCACCCAGTATTTTGGTAGGGGTGTCACACTATACTAATTTCCTCTACCGTGTTGTCAATTACAACTACATTAATGAACTTAATTATGGTTTTGGTTCGTAAATTGTAACTCTATATGCCCTACTCTTTTGAGAATAACCAAGAAAAATGGATTTATCGCCATTGTGTTTAAATTTTGATAAATTTTCATAATCATTGCAAACATAATAGGTTGCATCATAAGTTCAAAAATATTTCAAGTATGGATTTTTATTAAACCATAATTCATAAGGAGTTCTTTTAACATACTTCCTAAGGTATACGCGGTTCATAATGTGAACAACAGTAGTACAAACTTCTTCCCAAAAATATAGAGGTAGTTTTTTTACGAGGTATAAGAACATGCGTGATTTCTTAAATAGGCCTATTTTTATGTTCAACTACCCCATTTTTTTGAGGAGTTTTTGGAGCGCTAAACTGATGGTAATAGCCATTAGCATCACAATACTCAATGACTCCAGTTTCTTTATACTCATCTCCCATATTACTTCTTATGCGAGTTACTTGGGTGTCTTTCTCATTTTCAATTCTTGTAATAATTTTCAAAAAATATTGAAAAGTTTTTTATTTGTTTTTCATGAAGGCCATCCATGTAAATCGAGTAAATTCATCCACAATAACGAAAATATAAGAGTTGTCATTCAAACTAATTATCCTTGTAGGATCCATTAATTCCACGTGGAGTAGTTATTAGGGTGGAGTGGTGTTGATGGCTTTTACCTTCTTGTGAGGAGACTTAGTAATTTTCCCAATTTGGCATGGACCATAAATAGTAGTTGGATATTTATTTAAGTTGAGTAAGACTCTAACAAGTTATTATGTGGGAAATCGATTTAAGGTATCAAAGTTAATATGACCCAGCCTATTTTTCCATTGGTCAGATTCATCATAAATGAATATCCCACAAGAAAGAGCACCAATTACTTTATAGTAGTTATTTATGGTGTGGTTGCCTTTATATAATCTTCTCTTGTTTTGGTTAGAACGTCATATGAGTTTTTTTAAAATTTGACTTGACAACTATCATCACATAATTGACTAATAGAAAGCAAATTTTCTCTTAAAACTTGAACTAATAGAACATCATTAACATTAGGTTATCCATCTTCATTGATGATTCCTCTGCCTAGGATTTGGGAAGTCTTACCGTCCCTTAAGGCTACATTACCTCTTTTATAACGAATAACACCGTTAAGTTTTGTAATATCCTCAGACACATGGTGGAAACATCCATTGTCTAAGTACTAACCAACATTTTGTAATTCACAGTGAAGGGCTGTAAGTACAAGAAAACAATTTATTTTTAAACATTCCATCTGAGGTTTTAGAACATTAATCCTGATCCAAATAGGCATTGTTTATGAGGTTTTTGTGCCTTCTGAGATTTAGGAGGGGATTTTCCTTTTGTCATTGATTTTCTATTAGGCACTAGTCTAGGCATATTAAAAAATAAGTCCATTTATTATTGGTGTTATGCCTTTGAAAATGTGTAAATATCTTCACTTTTGAGTCAAATACTTTAAAATAAGTATTTTTCTTGCGAAATTCAAGCATTTACACTTCAGGTGTCCATAAACATGACATAAAATACAATAACTCTTTGCAATAGGTATTTTAAAATAAGACAATTGATTTTTAGACTTTAACCTCACTAATGCACCTAAGTCAGATTTTGGAACCAAATTATTTCTTTTAGGGGGGGAGGGGGGGAGGGGGACAGTATTTAGGAGAATCAGCATACAAAATGGGGGGGGGGGGGGGTACTTGACATCAATTCCCTTCATAGGAACTTTTTCAATTAAGACATGTTTTCCTTTAATAGGTGTGGAACTCCCCAAATTTTGTCCCACTTGGGAACTATCCCTTACAAATACAGCAGGTCTAATACAAGGGTTGTTTTAAAATGTTCTTCATAACCTAATCCATTTGTATTATAATCATATTTTCGGGAGTTCAAAAGTTTATCCAAATTGAAATCTTTTCTATCTCTTTCTCTTAACTTTTTAAAAGCATTGGTACACATTTCTTTGGATTTTTCAAGTTCTAATAATTTGGCCTTATATTTTTGTTCAAAAACAAAAAAAAAATTCATTAAGAGTAAAGACTTCAATTTCAAAGTCAAAATTTTTCTTTTCAAAATCAAGTTTTTCTTTTTCAAGTTTAAATTTGATGTCTTCCACCTCTAATTCAATTTTCTTAACTACCCTACATTGTTTTCTAAGTGACTTAACCAGATTAGATAGTTCTTAACTATTTTTCAAAGTTCTCACATACATTTCAGGATAGTCCTCAAAACCGACAAAGTTACCATCCCTTTTTAGTTATGTGTTAGTGTGTGGAGTGTCATTTGTCTTATTCTCCACATAAGTAGTATACCTCATACACAGATCGTTTAGTATCAAAGGGAGAATTTAATTCAGTCATAGTTGGTTGACTAGATAACAAAACTTTAGCACATTCAATCGGATCATACACTTCATCACACTCATCTTTTTCATCAGAATCAGTTAAACTAGCTAAGTATATGTCACTACAACAGTCATGAACATTTCCAAAAATTCAAGGCACTTTGTTTGAGAATCATCTTAGTCATCCACTGATTCAGATTAAGAAGAGTCATCCCAAGTTTTTGTTAAATGGGCCTTGTAAAATTTGTTTTGTTTAGACTATGGTTTTGTCGTCGCTCACTATAAAGTGACCTAACTTATCAAAATTATGATATGCCATTCTGGACTTCTTAGGCTTGATATTACTACTACCATAATTAATCGTCTGTTTATTGTTTCTAGATTGCTAGGTCTAGTGGACTGGTCTAATTGATAGTCAGCTATTGCACTCTTCTTTTTGCGATATTATTTCAATGTTTTAATAGTCTTTTAAACTGTGTAGACATTAGTGCAAGTTCACTCTTAATTTTATCCAGTTCATCAACCTCCCCATCAGACTCAATATCAGAATCAGGTTGCATTTGAACAATTTTATTTTTCCCTTTATCAGCATGAACAGACTTAAAAGCAACCTTAGAACTAGCAACGTAATCATTTTTAGAAAACTTATTCAAGGTCTTCCTAAATGCAAATTCTAATTCCATAGTTCTTAACTTTGAACTCAACAATTCACGAGTAAGATAAGGATCATTAATTTCCTCTATAATGTAATGCTTATGGTCGAATTTAGTAGCAAGAGACCTAAGTATTTTTGCACAAATTTCTTTATTACTATACGAAATTCCATTAGCATGCAATTAGGTTATTACATCAGCCAATCTCATTTAAAAATCGTCAAATGATTCATTGTCTTTCATAACTAACATATTATACTGTTGAACACGCATTTGAGTTTTACTTTCTTTAACCCCAACATCTTTTTCATGTGCAACAACTAAGGTGTTGCAAGCTTCCTTACTAGTGGTGCAGTGGCTAATTCGTTTTAGTTTATTTTCACTAACACTCATAAAAAATACATTCTTGCCTTTGTTATTAAAATTTCTTATCTTTTTATATTCTCCACTTAGTTCAGTCGTTTTCAATTTTCTAAGTGTGGTCACGCCTTTTGCTATAGGGACAGAGGGGCATGTATAACCATTTTTAATTATGTCCCATATATCATATCTTAAGATCCCTTAAATAAAATTAATTATATGCACTTTTTAGTAGGGAAAGTTGGAGCCATCAAATATAGGGGGTCTATTGAAATTACCAAGCCTAATTAATTGGCTCGTATCCTCAATTGAGACAAAGTAAACAAGTTTAATAGTAGTCCTTTAAAAATGGCTCTTTAAAAACTCAAGCTCTAGTACCACTTGAGTGGGGTTAAATGCACTTTAAAAGATTTTGCGGTACTAACTGCTGTCGGTTAAACTTTAAATACCTATATGTTCTAACCATGCATTCGAAAGGGATCAGTTTAAACTTTTTACTTAAACTGCTAACTATATTACCAAGTTAAGATAATTGAATTAGTTAGTTTTAGTCCACTATTATTATCTTGGTTAAGAAAAATGTTAACAAATAATAAGATACTAGATTAGTTAGGTGAGTTTCTAATCTTTTATCCCACTTTTTCTTGTGATGTGATATGACCAAAAAGTACAACACGGATAATTTATTTAATGTGGCAAAAAACCTTTCCCTAGGAAAAACCATGGACCTGCTAGGATCACCTAATCTACTTAAGTCCACTAAAACAAAAAGTACGATATTACAAATAACAAACTAGACAATTAGTAAAGTAAAGTCAAGTTACCTAAAACTAGAACTCCTCTTCTTGGTCTGGCTCAATTCTACTCTTATTATCAGCTTTGTTGAACCGTCTTATCTTCAATGTTGTAGATTCCTTTCAGTCTCTCAGAATCGCTCATTGCTTAGTATAATAGTGTAACTTATACTACCATGTAAGAAATAACAATATGATATGTGTGTTTATAATGAACAAACGAACAAGGCACAAGATATTTCTTTTTTAATGAAATACTCTAAGAAAAAGTATTTAAAAATTAAAGAATATACTTACAGTATTATACAGTAGTTTGTTCAATCAAAACATGAAAACAATCTTTGAATGTAGAGTATAATAAAACACTCACTATTTAACACTATATACATAAGATTGTTTTAGCAAAATAATATGTTTTGTTATATTTAAACCCTATCTAGTGTCATCTGAAAATAACTATAATGTTTTAATGTAAAACCTAAATAAGTTTTTATTAAGTCAAGAGTTTCAATCAGTCCTCACTCGTTAGTCCAAATCAGGCCAGGTCTTAGGTTCGTATGTCCTGGTCCACATGCAAGGACCTCAAATAGGTATACAATATTAGTTTACTTCAAGAACCAAATCCTAGCACATTTACATGTTAGTGATTTTTAAAATAAGTGAGTAAGAGTTTTTGGGTGTAAGAGCTTAAAGAGCTTGTCCCATATTGGAAGTGTGTGGAAGAGGTGGGAAACTAACCCAAATATAAAAAGGGATAGTGTTCCACATTGGAAAATGTACAAAGCTAAGTGTCACCACTAAGCTATAAAAGGAGTGGGTAACCTTTGAGTCCCACATTGGAAAAATATTAAGATTTTGTGCACTTAATAAGTACAAATGGAAGATGAAGAGTTAATTCATCTAGCATTTAAGAGGCTATTCAAGAGACCTCAACACGGTGTGAAGCACCGTACGCACACGCACACCCACAAGCACGTACGCGCGTGAGGGTGCGGGGCAGTGGGATGTAGAGGCGCTAGTGGCGCACTTTGCACTTCGCATGCCGCATGTCCGCAGTGGTAGCGAGTTTTCGGGATTCGTCCGGGTCGGATCGCGGTAGCTCAGGCGCGGTCACTTTTGGGTTGACCCATGCAAAACCGATTCGGTATTAAATGTACCTGTTCGGAAATGACTTAAGACTGTTAGTAATTCATAGTTATACCATTTCGGAATTGATTAAGACTGTTAATCCAATAGTCATGACTCTTGAAGACAAATCTTTTCATTATCTATAAATAAAGGCTGCCTAAAACAAAATTTCAGATATAACAAATATTACCCAGTTCCAAAATTTCCAACCCTTGCTATTACTCTCTTATAATTTTTAGGAGATATAAATTATCTTATTCTGTTTTGTGCACATAAACAGAATAAGAACTTGATTGACTGTTCTTCGCTGCTGCATCCAAAGGCTGTCTTCAAATATACAAGTTGCAGGCAGTGCAAGTTGCTTCATTGTATCTTGAGTACGGATTTACGAATTTCCATTTGTATACCAAGTTATTCGTGTGGGGCAAATACTGTATTTAGGAAAGTGACATCACGCCTTGAAGCTTTCTAGTATCTATTCATAAGTTACATTATTGTATTGAAGTTGACATTACTGTGATATATAAAGAGTTCGATTTCTGTATTTGCATTCATATTATCCAACAATCTAAATACAGTATTATCAGAAATGGCCGACTCTTCCAAATCACTTCGACAAATAACAGAAAGCTTGTTCAAGTTGGACCATTTTGATGGTGGTAATTTTCTGCATTGGCAGAAAAAGGTTCATTTTCTTCTAACAACATTGAAGATTGTATATGTCTTACCACAACCGAAACCAAATGAAGATGAAGATGAAACCGTGGAACAGACTAGGCAATGCACAAAATGGGAGACTGATGATTACTTGTGTCGTTGTCATATTCTCAATGCACTTGCTGACAATTTGTTCGGCTTGAACAAAAATGTTGGGACTACAAAAAATTTATGGGAAACATTGGAGACCAAATATCTTACGAAATACGCTACAAGTAAGAAGTTCCTTATCGGCCAGTTTTTAAGCTTTAAAATGCATGATAATAGGCCTATACTAGAACAATTTCATGACATCCAACTCATCATAATGTGACAACCCGAGATCCGAGATAAGGTGTGGCCAGCCCGATACTCAAACGTAACAGGAATCATGGATGGATATCATTCTCAGCATCACAAATATATACTGAGTATACAGGAAAACCACCCAATAAATCAGAAAACGGGTTGCCAAAAAGTGTAAAATTTTAAAATGCGGTCATGAAAATTAAATTTAAACAACCCAATCTGATAATCAAGTGGAATTCCACAAAAATATATATGATACAACTAAAACGAATGTATACAAATGGACCGAATAAGCTGTCAGTCCACAGCTACATAGAACACCGTACAACTATTTAATATCGTATGTAACACATTCATTAATCAAATACAAAAGTTTGGGCCACACGCCGGAATATAAGACCTGATCATATCTAGAACACAAAGATGAAAGTGTCTAATACAATATCCTGTAATAACCCGCAAAATCTTACAGCTCGTCGAAAGCAACGGAATGGGAATATCAAAACGGGCGTCCTTGCGGTGGAGCACCTGAGCGGATACAATCATATATATACAACAAGGAAAGTAAACCGGTCAGGGCTGGGTTCTATATGATCACCAGAAGAATAAAAAGCATGAAAGAAATGAACAGTTATGCGTAAATAATAAGGATGATAAACTTACATTATAATTTCTAAAAGAATGAAATGAAATGGCATTTACAGAAAAGACAGAAAAGTAAATGACTTCCATTTAAAACCTTGGCTCATTAATCCAATCACCATATCCTCCTTACATTCCTTAATAGGAATAAAACCATTTATTTGGTTTAAATCAAGAAGATATAATTTCCTTTAATTCATTAACTTCCATAGTTAATTATCTTTCCATTTTATCTTTCAATTCCTTAATAGGAATATCATAAATATCGAGTGCTCTCTATGGCACATAAATTTCAATCCCGTGCTCTTTATGGCACGTTACCACGCTCTTCATGGAATTTATCATACGCTCTTTGTGGAGTTTAACAACCATCAAGTCCCACTTGATGAAAATATAATTATTTTCATATACATATAACGATTCTAAGACCGCCCTTCCGTGTTTCCCCACTGTGCGCACCCCTAAATGACCATCATCTTCCAGGGCCTAACATAAGATAACCTGGGCACCTATCGCAATACATCGGGAAGCGGCCATGTGCCTGCGGGATAGACCACACCCGGAATCTCCTACCCATCGCAGAAAATATACATATAACGAATGCTCACATGGCCTAGGACTATATCCACCATGCGTTAATTTTCCAGGGGGCTTCACCTCATGAGCGAACTTCCCTTATGATGTCATTTAGAGAGGTGTGTTCAACCATATTTTATTAATTTCCATTTCATTATTGAGTAAATGATTATTTACATTTTTAAATCTCATTTTCATATTCAATTCTCATTTCCATTATCCATGTTTTAGGTTCATTTTATTCGAACCCATAACTATTAAACAATTTGGTTCAT
The DNA here is from genome assembly GCA_949130495.1 of Sambucus nigra. Taxonomy (NCBI): domain Eukaryota; kingdom Viridiplantae; phylum Streptophyta; class Magnoliopsida; order Dipsacales; family Adoxaceae; genus Sambucus; species Sambucus nigra. The sequence goes on from OX422216.1 coordinate 441,143,048, forward strand.
TTTATTCGAACCTAATACCTATACTAATTTGGTTCACTTCTGCGAACCTATCACCATCGAATATTATCGTTGATATTCCTCAAATTTCAAGTCCAGACTAAATCTCCCAATTATCGCTATGATTCTACGAATCCCCAAAATTCATATAATCTCAATAAGCCCCTAAAGTCTCCAAGCATGGGCTTTCAACTACTAACATCTACTAATTTAATAGAAGAAGTAATGCCTTAACATTTCTTAAAACCAACCCGAAATAAAATCCAGATGAACCCATTTCTAGTCTAGGGTAACGACCAAACTCAAATAATACTCTAGGACTCTAAGTTTACTTAATTCAAGAAGGTTCCTAGGTCCCAATCCTAAAGAATAAGGATGAAAAATACAAGGAAAAGGACCCAAAACTGCTGGAACCGAATCGATTCGCCCTAAGGGCCGAATCGATTCGCCCCAGCGAATCTATTCGCTCTGAAAGTGAATCGGTTCGGTAGAAAAGTTCAAGTTTCTGCATACAGCCGAATCGATTCGACCTTAACCCGAATCGATTCGGGTACATAGACCTGGGAGACTGCATCTATGAGAATCGATTCTCCCCAGGGGCCGAATCGATTCGCCCCTGCGAAAGTGCCAAGAATGGCTATGGAGTCTTGAACTCCAAATTTTCCTTAAACCCAAAACCAACCCAAACCAAGATCATCTATCACCACCAATACATAATAAAGGCCTCTAACTACCGTTATGTACAAAAATTATCATCCAAATTCATCTCCAAGGGTTAATACCCAATTAATCAAACAAAACCCTAAAATGATTAAACATAACAAATTCACAACTAATCATGCTAATTAATCCACTTGAATCAAATAATAGCAAGTAGATAACTTGCCTTGATGTAGCAAAATCAGATTTCAGGAAGATACAAACAAGATCCAAGCTCCAATCTCTCTTTTCTCCAAAATTCTCTTCCTCTCTCTCTTTCTCCCTAAGTGTAGAAGTGTGAAATGGAAGAATGGGAATAGGATAGGGGAAATAAAACGTGTCTTAAGTCTAAAAAGCCCCCTTAAATGACTAATACGCGATAAAATAAATCGCAACTACACAATCAAGCTATAAATAGTCAAAAGTGCCCAAAATACCAAAATGCAATATGGCACCAATTTTGGCTGTCTCACCCCCACTGGGACTAACTACACCTTCCAAATTATCATTTGGAAATTTTATAACTCATTTTACTTCCGGTTTCATATTAAACCAAATTGTCCCCCTTTTTTTTTTCTTATAACATTATAAATCACCTCATGGATATATTTACCTACTCATCAGGTAGTCATACAACATTTTATTAAATATTAACCTTTTCCACATTAAATTAATATTTACTCAACATCCATCATTTTATAATTAATTACTACACATAGTAAATAAATATAAAATAGGCTATCAGAAGAGAGGGTTATTACATACTCCCCCCCTTATTAGGAAATTTTGCCCCCAAAATTCAAGCGTACCTCGCAAGAAGAGAAGCGGATTCTATTCCCGCATACCATCCTCGCTCCCCCATGTCGATTCCTTGACACTGTAATGACTACATTGAAATCAACCCCAAGGTACTACCAGCGATCTCAAACATCTTTCTCCATGCCCTAGAAGAGCAACCGACTACTCCTCATAAGAATTGTCAAGTTGCAACTCCATATCTTTAAAAGGAATGTGCCTAAAGGCACCATCGCATCTCTTGTACTCCCTTGCATGAGAGATATGGAACAAGTTATGAACTTGCTGCAAGTGTTTTGGTAAATCAAGTTAATAGACTACCGGACCCACCTTAACAATATTAGGAAAAGGTCCAACGTAACACGCTGAAAGTTTCCCTTTTCTTCCCAAAATGTTGAATGCCTTTCATAGGCATCACTCGCACCAACACTTGGTCCCCGACCTCCATTTACACATGCCTTCTCCCCGTATCGGCATAGCACTTTTGTCGATCTTGGTTTATCCGAATGCAATTTTGAATAAGCTCAATTTTCAAGAAAGTATCCCGAATCATCTTAGGTCCGAGAAACTTATCATCTCCCACTTCCATCCAACAAGTGGGAGAACCACAAGGCCTAGCATACGAGGCTTTATAAAATGCCATCCCAATAGTGAATCGATACAAATCATTATAAGCAAATTCAACTAGTGGGAGACACTGTCCCCGAATACTCTTGAAGTCAAGCACGCACATAAGGAGCATAACCTCCAACATTTGATTTACCCTCTCGACCTGGTCATCTGTTTGAGGATAATAAGGAGTGCTTAACCTTAATTCGATTCCCATGGCCCCTTGAAAATTTTGCCAAAAATGGGAAACGAAATTCTTATCTCGGTCGGAAACTATAGTCAAAAGGCACCCCAAGCAGCCCAACAACCTTTTTATGCCCGACCACCAAAACTGGCGACGCACATCTCAACACATTTGTCATCACCTGGCTGAACCGTAAACTTAGAACCACGAGATTCCACCATATCTGCCTTTCTTAAGTCCTTCTCATTCGGGACAAAAATTATCTTATGGAGACGCACCCCACCCTAAATGTCAAAAGAGCAGAGTTCTGTTTCCTAAATCAGCAGCTTGTATTTTTGGTCTTAACCACCCTTGTCTCTCCTGCGATATCTTGCAACGAAGTGTTGCTCACACGAAAGACTAAATTCTACCCAGGGAGTAGCACCTCCCTTACTATACGGCGATCACCCCCACGAAGAATTTTAATTCAAACATGGGATAATACCTCTCACAATTTTAAACTTATGAGGCGCATCAACAATAAGTCGACACTTCGTTATTATTACTCCCCATTATGGCAGAGACCTGATCGTTAACTCCACCCTCGAGCTTGCAACATGGGCTCATGAGTGCGAGTCAATTCTCCCTTCCATCATGAAAGCTGAGTTACTAAGGTAACATTCTAACTACGAGAGGCCTTATCTAATTCGGCCTAACCAACCAAACTTCTCAATATCAGGGAACCGATCCCTCTTAGAGTTAACACATGACGTACTCGTGGTCAACTCCCAACAGCCTTCCTAAATTAACGCCGCAAACTAAAGGCCCTATGTCCAAACAGTCCTAAAGTCTACCTACCTATACTATACCCTATCTAAGTCGTATGTACTTAACACTAAGTATATCCCTAGTGCCCAAGACCTTTCTCAACTCCCGACATTTGTTCAGTTTCTTGCGTGGCACGTCTCGGCGAAGCGAAATCCAAACAAGGAACCCTTCTGTTACACTACTACCTCGCGTTGTCAGTCATTAAGGTATATAGGTCTAAGACACATGTTCGGGACCGAAAAGATTCTACTTATATATATATTACCATTTCAATAATTGAAGAGTTCATAAATCATACATTTAATTTCCATAAAGCCTTATAACTATTTAGCCCGCAAAATATATATATACCTTTTCAAATAGCCTTCATATCAAGGCATAACCCGAAGTCTAAATTCGACTTTACAATTCCAGTCTCCCTCGCATCGATCAAAGGAGAGAACTATATGCAGTGCTTCCATTTCGCACTTTAATAGCCATTAATCACTCTTCTACGTGATTCTCGGCCAAACTTTTCCACCCATCTCTAAACCAATAAAATAAAATAAAATAACGTGGAATTTACTAAAAGAAGAAAGAACAACATCTCTCGACTTCCAACATCGTCGATGTTCACATGTGGAGCATCCCGCAAAAGCGGAATCCAAACAAGGAACCCCTCATATACGCTACTAATCAACTATGTCGGTCGTGGAGATAAGTCATACAAATCACATCATACCCTACCATGTCAAGGACGAGTAAATTGGCCTCAAAGCACAGGGTACCACAATAAGTTCCTATGCATACAAACAAGGAATCGAGCTAACCATCACTCGTAGACAACTCAACGCTAGAGAAAAATATTCCCAGCAGATCTTATCAAATCTGTAATTTGAGAAGAGCTCATAAAACAAATGAGTGCGTAATACCCGCATCAAATAACACATAACTCACGTATCTCAAAGTAAAGAAAAACTTCCCCTCAATAACGGGCGGTGCCGGCAGAGCTGGAGGAAGCATAGCCTCCGAAATATGACAAACACGTCCATACTATAGTTGTCCCTGCTGCGGAGGAACAACCATAATAGGTACCAGAGGTGGAAACTGAACATATGGCTGCTGCGGAGCCCTAGGAAACTGACCCCCAATCGTCTGAGGACACTCCTTCTTGTAATGACCTGCCTCCCCACATTGGAAGCACCGTCCCTTCATATCCTCCTGACCTCGACCTCTATTATTCCTAAACTGGGAAATGCCTCGACCCGGATGACCTCTACCTCCAGGGCCACCCCAACCTGCCTGTTGCGAAGCACTCTGTCCGTGTCTATTATTATTATTGCCACTTGCAATAAACCCACCAAGCTTTCCTACTTGTCTCATTTTAGTAGCTTTCTTGCTACCCTGCATATATAATCGATGCTCCTGGCAATGGAGTAAGGCTGCATTCAGAACCTCACCAAAAGTTTGTAAAGCTGGGTTACCCAATAAATGTTATCGAATTCTCCAGTTAAGACCACCCACAAACTTCAATATCTTCCTCTCTTTCAGAGTCACCTCATCCGGTACAAAACCTGCCAACCGGGTGAACTCCTCTTCATACTCCGCTACAGATCTCTCCCCTTGTACTACATCTTGCAACTTCCTCTTCATCTCCCTATGAACTGCGGGAGGAAAATACTTAAGATCAAACAAAGCCCAGAACTCAGTGATCGTCATTATGTCTCTCTGCTCTGGTGTGGTCATCGTCTCCCACCAGTGTAACGCAGATCCGACAAGCCTAAAGGTGGTAAGGACTTGTTTCTTATCCTCACTACATTCTATCATTCGAAGGTGGCATTGCATGTCTTTCTTCCATTGATTGGATTTAACCGCATCCGTGCCTCCCTCGAATTCCGGGGGATTGCCCTTTAGAAAGAACTCCCTAACCCTTTCCCACGGAGTAAGTCCCGTAGGAGCTTGAACACCTGGAGCCCGTGGCAATTGTTGGACAACTGCAGTCATGGCGGCATTAACTACTTGAGCCACTATGTTTGCAACATCCGTAACGTTAATAGTCCTTTGTGGCGGCAGTGGAGGACCTACCTCCTCTTCAACAACTCCATTACATCTCGCCGGACGACCTCTCTTAGGCGGCATCTGAGATGGAAGAACAACAGTATTAGAATACTAGTTAAAACAATCTATCTTGCAGAAGATCGCAAACATAAGCAACAAAGAAGTCCTAACATTAGGCCCTACATCAAAGAACGCTACGGTATAACGAGACAAGTCCACACAGATCCTAGTACTCTAGAACCCTATGCTCTGATACCATCTGTGACAACCCGAGATACGAGATAAGGGGTGGCCAGCCCGATACTCAAACGTAACAGGAATCATGGATGGATATCATTCTCAGCGTCACAAATATATACTGAGTATACAGGAAAACCACCCAATAAATCAGAAAACGGGTTGCCAAAAAGTGTAAAATTTTAAAATGCGGTCATGAAAATTAAATTTAAACAACCCAATCTGATAAGCAAGTGGAATGCCACAAAAATATATAAGATACAACTAAAACGAATGTATACAAATGGATCGAATAAGCTGTCGGTCCACAGCTACATAGAACACCGTACAACTATTTAATATCGTATGTAACACAATCATTAATAAAATACAAAAGTTTGGGCCACACGCCCGAATATAAGACCCGATCATATCTAAAACACAAAGATGAAAGCGTCTAATACAATATCCTGTAATAACCCGCAAAATCTTACAGCTCGTCGAAAGCAACGGAATGAAAATATCAAAACGGGCGTCCTTGCGGTGGAGCACCTGAGCGGATGCAATCATATATATACAACAAGGAAAGTAAACCGTTCAGGGCCGGGTTCTCTATCATCACCAGAAGAATAAAAAGCATGAAAGAAATGAACAGTTATGAGTAAATAATAAGGATGATAAACTTACATTATAATTTCTAAAAGAATGAAATGAAATGACAATTACATAAAAGAAAGAAAAGTAAATGACTTTCCATTTAAAACCTTGGCTCATTAATCCAATCACCATACCCTCCTTACATTCCTTAATAGGAATAAAACCATTTATTTGGTTTAAATCAAGAAGATATAATTTCCTTTAATTTATTAACTTCCATAGTTAATTATTTTTCCATTTTATCTTTCAATTCCTTAATAGGAATACCATAAATATCGAGTGCTCTCTATGGCACATAAATTTCAATCCCGTGCTCTTTATGGCACGTAACCATGCTCTTCATGGCATTTATTATACGCTCTTTGTGGCGTTTAACAACCATCAAGTCCCACTTGAAGAAAATATAGTTATTTTCATATACATATAACGATTCTAAGACCGCCCATCCGGGTTTCCCCACTGTGCGCGCCCCTAAATGACCATCATCTTCCAGGGCCTAACATAACACAACCTGGGCACTTATCGCAATACGTCGGGAAGCGGCCATGTGCCTGCGGGATAGGCAAGACCACACCCGGAATCTCCAACCCATTGCAGAAAATATTCATATACCGAACGCTCACATGACCTAGGACTATATCCACCCTGCGTTAATTAGCCAGGGGGCTTCACCTCACGAGCAAACTTCCCATATGATCTCATTTAGAGAGGTGTGTTCAACCATATTTTATTAATTTCCATTTCATGATTGAGTAAATGATTATTTACATTTTTAAATCTCATTTTCATATTCAATTCTCATTTCCATTATCCATGTTTTAGGTTCATTTTATTTGAACCTAATACCTATACTAATTTGGTTCACTTCTGCGAACCTATCACCATCGAATATTATCGTTGATATTCCTCAAATTTCAAGTCCAGACTAAATCTCCCAATTATCGCTATGATTCTACGAATCCCCAAAATTCATATAATCTCAATAAGTCCCTAAAGTCTCCAAGCATGGGATTTCAACTCCTAACATCTACTAATTTAATAGAAGAAGTAATGCCTTAACATTTCTTAAAACCTCCCTGGAATAAAATCCAGGGGAACCCATTTCTAGTCTAGGGTAACGACCAAACTCAACTAATACTCTAGGACTCTAAGTTTACTTCATTCAAGAAGGTTCCTAGGTCCTAATCCTAAAGAATAAGGATGAAAAATACAAGGAAAAGGACCCAAAACTGTTGGAACCAAATCGATTCGCCCTAAGGGCCGAATCGATTCGCCCCAGCGAATCGATTCGCTCTGAAAGCGAATCGGTTCGGTAGAAAAGTTCAAGTTTCTGCATACAGCCGAATCGATTCGGACTTAACCCGAATCGATTCGGGTACATAGACCTGGGAGACTGCAACTATGAGAATCGATTCGCCCCAGGGGCCGAATCGATTCGCCCCTGCGAAAGTGCCAAGAATTGCTATGGAGTCTTGAACTCCAAATTTTCCTTAAACCCAAAACCAACCCAAACCAAGATCATCTATCACCACCAATACATAATAAAGGCCTCTAAATGCCGTTATGTACAAAAATTATCATCCAAATTCATCTCCAAGGGTTAATACCCAATTAATCAAACAAAACCCTAAAATGATTAAACATAACAAATTCACAACTAATCATGCTAATTAATCCACTTGAATCAGATAATAGCAAGTAGATAACTTGCCTTGATGTAGCAAAATCAGATTTCAGGAAGATGCAAGCAAGATCCAAGCTCCAATCTCTCTTTTCTCCAAAATTCTCTTCCTCTCTCTCTTTCTCCCTAAGTCTAGAAGTGTGAAATGGAATAATGGGAATAGGATAGGGGAAATAAAACGTGGCTTAAGTCTAAAAATCCCCCTTAAATGACTAATACACGATAAAATAAATCGCAACTACACAATTAAGCTATAAATAGTCAAAAGTGCCCAAAATACCAAAATGCAATATGGCACCTATTTTGACTGTCTCACACCTACCGGGACTAACTACACCCTCCAAATTATCATTTGGAAATTTTATAACTCATTTTACTTCCGGTTTCATATTAAACCAAATTGTCCCCCTTTTTTTTCTTATAACACTATAAATCACCTCATGGATATATTTACCTACTCATCAGGTAGTCATACAACATTTTAGTAAATATTAACCTTTTCCACTTTAAATTAATATTTACTCAACATCCATCATTTTATAATTAATTACTACACATAGTAAATAAATATAAAATAGGCTATCAGAAGAGAGGGTTATTACATACTCCCCCCCTTATGAGGAAATTTTTCCCCCAAAATTCAAGCGTACCTCGCAAGAAGAGATGCGGATTCTATTCCCGCATACCATCCTCACTCCCCCATGTCGATTCCTTGACACTGTAATGACTACATTGAAATCAACCCCAAGGTACTACCAGCGATCTCAAACATCTCTCTCAATGCCCTACAATAGCAACCGACTACTCCTCATAAGAATTGTCAAGTTGCAACTCCATATCTTTAAAAGGAATGTGCCTAAAGGCACCATCGCATCTCTTGTACTCCCTTGCATGAGAGATATGGAACAAGTTATGAACTTGCTGCAAGTGTTTCGGTAAAGCAAGTTAATAGAGTACCGGACCCACCTTAACAATATTAGGAAAAGGTCCAACGTAACACGATGCAAGTTTCCCTTTTCTTTCCAAAATGCTTAATGCCTTTCATAGTCAACACTCGCACCAACACTTGGTCCCCGACCTCCATTTACACATGCCTTCTCCCCGCATCGGCATAGCTCTTTTGTTGATCTTGGTTTATCCGAATGCGATTTCGAATAAGCTCGATTTTCAAGATAGTATCCCGAATCATCTTAGGTCCGAGAAACTTATCATCTCCCACTTCCATCCAACAAGTGGGAGAACCACAAGGCCTAGCATACGAGGCTTTATAAAACGCCATCCCAATAGTGAATCGATACAAATCATTATAAGCAAATTCAACTAGTGGGAGACACTGTCCCCGACTACTCTTAAAGTCAATCACGCACATAAGGAGCATAACCTCCAACATTTGATTTACCCTCTCGGTCTGGTCATCTGTTTGAGGATAATAAGGAGTGCTTAACCTTAATTCGATTCCCATGGCCCCTTGAAAATTTTGTCGAAAATGGGAAACGAAATTCTTATCTCGGTCGGAAACTATAGTCAAAAGGCACCCTAAGCAGCCCAACAACCTTTTTATGCCCGGCCACCAAAACTGGCGACGCACATCTCGACACATTTGTCATCACCCGGCTGAACTGTAAACTTAGAACCACGAGATTCCACCATATCTGCCTTTCTTAAGTCCTTCTCATTCGGGACAAAAATCCTCTTATAGAGACGCACCCGACCCTCAATGTCAAAAGAGCAGAGTTCTGTTTCCAAAATCAGCAGCTTGTATTTGTGGTCTTAACCACCCTTGTCTCTCCTGCGATATCTTGCAACGAAGTGTTGCTCGCACGAAAGACTAAATTCTGCCCAGGGAGTAGCACATCCCTTCCTATATGGAGATCACCCCCACGACGAATTTTAATTCAAACATGGGATAATACCTCTCACAAGTTTAAACTTATGAGGCGCATCAACAATAAGTCGATACTTCGTTATTATTACTCCCCATCATGGCAGAGACCTGATCATTAACTCCACCCTCGAGCTTGCAACATGGGCTCATGAGTGCGAGTCAATTCTCCCTTCCATCCTGAAAGTTGAGTTACTAAGGTAACATTCTAACTACGAGATGCCTTATCTCCTTCTGCCTAATCAACCAAACTTCTCAATATCAGGGAACCGATCCCTCTTAGAGTTAACACATGACGTACTCCTGGTCAACTCCCAACAGCCTTCCTAAACTAACGTCGCATACTAAAGGCCCTATGTCCAAACAGTCCTAAAGTCTACCTACCTCTACTATACCCTATCTAAGTCGTATGTACCTAACACTAAGTATATCCCTAGTGCCCAAGACCTTTCTCAACTCCCGACATTTGCTCAGTTTCGTGCGTGGGACGTCTCGCCGAAGCGAAATCCAAACAAGGAACCCTCCCGTTACACTACTACCTCGCGTTGTCAGTCATCAAGGTATATAGGTCTAAGACACATGTTCGGGACCAAAAAGATTCTACTTATATATATATATTACCATTTAAATCACTGAAGAGTTCATAAATCATACATTTACTTTCCATAAAGCCTCGTAACTATTTAGCCCGCAAAATATATATATACCTTTTCAAATAGCCTTCGTATCAAGGCATAACCCGAAGTCTAAATTCGACTTTACAATTCCAGTCTCCCTCGCATCGATCAAAGGAGAGAACTATATGAAGTGCTTCCATTTCGCACTTTAATAGTCATTAATCACTCTTCTTCGTGATTCTCGGCCAAACTTTTCCACCCATCTCTAAACCAATAAAATAAAATAAAATAAAATAACGTGGAATTTACTAAAAGAAGAAAGAACAACATCTCTCAACTTCTAACATCGTCGAGGTTCACGCGTGGAGCATCTCGCAAAAGCGGAATCCAAACAAGGAACCCCTCCTATACGCTACTAATAAACTATGTCGGTCGTGGAGATAAGCCATACAAATCACATCATACCCGACCATGTCAAGGACGAGTAAATCGGCCTCAAAGCACAAGGTACCACAATAAGTTCCTATGCATACAAATAAGGAATCGAGCTAACCATCACTCGTAGAAAACTCAACACTAGAGAAAAATATTCCCAGCAGATCTTATCAAATCTGTAATCTGAGAAGAGCTCATAAAACAAATGAGCACGTAATACCCGCATCAAATAACACATAACTCACGTATTTCAAAATAAAGAAAAACTTACCATCAATAACGGGCGGTGCCGGCAGAGCTGGAGGAAGCATAGCCTCCGAAATATGACAAAAACGTCTATACTGTAGTTGTCCCTGCTGCGGAGGAACAACCATAATAGGTACCGGAGGTGGAAACGGAACATATGGCTGCTGCGGATCCCTAGGAAACTGACCCCAATCGTCTGAGGACACTCCTTCTTGTAATGACCTGCCTCCCCACATTGGAACCACCGTCCCTTCATATCCTCCTGACCTCGACCTCTGTTATTCCTAAACTGGGAAATGCCTCGGCCCGGATGACCTCTACCTCCAGGGCCACCCCAACCTGCCTGTTGCGAAGCACTCTGTCCGTGTCTATTATTATTATTACCACTCGCAATAAACCCACCAAGCTTTCCTACTTGTCTCATTTTAGTAGATTTCTTGCTGCCCTGCATATATAATCGATGCTCCTGGCAATGGAGTAAGGCTGCATTCATAACCTCACCAAAAGTTTGTAAAGCTGGGTTACCCAATAAGTGTTGTCGAATTCTCCAGTTTAGACCTCCCACAAACTTCGAGATCTTCCTCTCTTCCGAAGTCACCTCATCCGGTACAAAACCTGCCAACCGGGTGAACTCCTCTTCATACTCCGCTACAGATCTCTCCCCTTGTACTACATCTTGCACCTTCCTCTTCATCTCCCTCTGAACTGCGGGAGGAAAATACTTAAGATCAAACAAAGCCCAGAACTCAGTGATCGTCATTGTGTCTCTCAGCTCTAGTGTGGTCATCGTCTCCCACCAGTGTAACGCAGATTCGACAAGCTTAAAGGTGGTAAGGACTTGTTTCTTATCCTCACTACATTTTATCCTTCGAAGGTGGCGTTGCATGTCTTTCTTCCATTGATTGGCTTTAACCGCATCCGTGCCTCCCTCGAATTCCGGGGGATTGCCCTTTAGAAAGGACTCCCTAAACCTTTCCCAAAGTCCCGTAGGAGCTTGAACACCTGGAGCCCGTGGCAATTGTTGGACCACTACAGTCATGGCGACATTAACCGCTTGAGCCACTATGTTTGCTACATTCGCAACGTTAATAGTCCTTTGTGGCGGCAGTGGAGGACCTACCTCCTCTTCAACAACTCTATTACATCTCGCCGGGCGACCTGTCTTAGGCGGAATCTGAGATGGAAGAACAACAGTATTAGAATACTAGTTAAAACAATATATCTTGCAGAAGATTAGAAACATAAGCTACAAAGAAGTCCTAACATTAGGCCCTACATCAAAGAACGCTACGGTAGAACGAGACAAGTCCACACAGATCCTAGTACTCTAGAACCCGATGCTCTGATACCATCTGTGACAACTCGAGATCCGAGATAAGGTGTGTCCAGCCCGATACTCAAACATAACAGGAATCATGGATGGATATCATTCTCAGCATCACAAATATATACTGAGTATACAGGAAAACCACCCAATAAATTAGAAAACGGGTTGCCAAAAAGTGTAAAATTTTAAAATGCGATCATGAAAATTAAATTTAAACAACCCAATCTGATAAGCAAGTGGAACTCCACAAAATATATATGATACAACTAAAACGAATGTATACAAATGGACCGAATAAGATTTCGGTCCACAGCTACATAGAACACCGTACAACTATTTAATATCGTATGTAACACATTCATTAATCAAATACAAAAGTTTGGGCCACACGCCCGAATATAAGACGCGATCATATCTAGAACACAAAGATGAAAGCGTTTAATACAATATCCAGTAATAACCCGTAAAATCTTACAGCTGGTCGAAAGCAACGGAATGGGAATATCAAAACGGGCGTCCTTGCGGTGGAGCACCTGAGCGGATACAATCATATATATACAACAAGGAAAGTAAACCGGTCAGGGCCGGGTTCTATATCATCACCAGAAGAATAAAAAGCATGAAAGAAATGAACAGTTATGCGTAAATAATAAGGATGACAAACTTACATTATAATTTCTAAAAGAATGAAATGAAATGGCATTTACATAAAAGAAAGAAAAGAAAATGACTTCCATTTAAAACCTTGGCTCATTAATCCAATCACCATATCCTCCTTACATTCCGTAATAGGAATAAAACCATTTATTTGGTTTAGACCAAGAAGATATAATTTTCTTTAATTCATTAACTTCCATAGTTAATTATATTTCCATTTTATCTTTCAATTCCTTAATAGGAATATCATAAATATCGATTGCTCTCTATGGCACATAAATTTCAATCCTGTGCTCTTTATGGCACGTAACCATGCTCTTCATGGCATTTATCATACGCTCTTTGTGGCGTTTAACAACCATCAAGTCCCACTTGATGAAAATATAGTTATTTTCATATACATATAACGATTCTAAGACCGTCCGTCCGGGTTTCCCCACTGTGCGCGCCCCTAAATGACCATCATCTTCCAGGGCCTAACATAAGACAACCTGGGCACCTATCGTAATACGTCGGGAAGCGGCCATGTGCCTGCGGGATAGTCAAGACCACACCCGTAATCTCCTACCCATCGCAGAAAATATACATATAACAAACGCTCACATGGCCTATGACTATATCCACCCTTTGTTAATTTTCCAGGGGGCTTCACCTCACGAGCGAACTTCCCTTATGATGTCATTTAGAGAGGTGTGTTCAACCATATTTTATTAATTTCCATTTCATGATTGAGTAAATGATTATTTACATTTTTAAATCTCATTTTCATATTCAATTCTCATTTCCATTATCCATGTTTTAGGTTTATTTTATTCGAACCCATAACTATTAAACAATTTGGTTCATTTTATTCGAACCTAATACCTATACTAATTTGGTTCACTTCTGCGAACCTATCACCATCGAATATTATCGTTGATATTCCTCAAATTTCAAGTCCAGACTAAATCTCCCAATTATCGCTATGATTCTACGAATCCCCAAAATTCATATAATCTCAATAAGCCCCTAAAGTCTCCAAGTATGGGCTTTCAACTCCTAACATCTACCAATTTAATAGAAGAAGTAATGCCTTAACATTTCTTAAAACCTCCCCGGAATAAAATCCAGATGAACCCATTTCTAGTCTGGGGTAACGACCAAACTCAACTAATACTCTAGGACTCTAAGTTTACTTCATTCAAGAAGGTTCCTAGGTCCTAATCCTAAAGAATAAGGATGAAAAATACAAGGAAAAGGACCCAAAACTACTGGAATCGAATCGATTCACCCCAGCGAATCGATTCGCTCTGAAAGCGAATAGGTTCGGTAGAGAAGTTCAAGTTTCTGCATACAGCCGAATCGATTCGGACTTAACCCGAATCGATTCGGGTACATAGACCTGGGAGACTGTATCTATGAGAATCGATTCGCCCCAGGGGCCGAATCGATTCGCCCCTGCGAAAGTGCCAAGAATGGCTATGGAGTCTTGAACTCCAAATTTTCCTTAAACCCAAAACCAACCCAAACCAAGATCATCTATCACCACCAATACATAATAAAGGCCTCTAACTACCGTTATGTACAAAAATTATCATCCAAATTCATCTCCAAGGGTTAATACCCAATTAATCAAACAAAACCCTAAAATGATTAAACATAACAAATTCACAACTAATCATGCTAATTAATCCACTTGAATCAAATAATAGCAAGTAGATAACTTGCCTTGATGTAGCAAAATCAGATTTCAGGAAGATGCAAGCAAGATCCAAGCTCCAATCTCTCTTTTCTCCAAAATTCTCTTCCTCTCTCTCTTTCTCCCTAAGTCTAGAAGTGTGAAATGGAAGAATGGGAATAGGATAGGGGAAATAAAATGTGTCTTAAGTCTAAAAAGCCCCCTTAAATGACTAATACGCGATAAAATAAATCGCAACTACACAATCAAGCTATAAACAGTCAAAAGTGCCCAAAATACCAAAATGCAATATGGCACCAATTTTGACTATCTCACCCCCACCGGGACTAACTACACCTTCCAAATTATCATTTGGAAATTTTATAACTCATTTTACTTCCGGTTTCATATTAAACCAAATTGTCCCCCTTTTTTTTCTTATAACACTGTAAATCACCTCATGGATATATTTACCTACTCATCAGGTAGTCATACAACATTTTATTAAATATTAACCTTTTCCACATTAAATTAATATTTACTCAACATCCATCATTTTATAATTAATTACTACACATAGTAAATAAATATAAAATAGGCTATCAGAAGAGAGGGTTATTACACATAAATCATTGCAAACTGAAAAAAATTGAATATGGATGATAATGTAATTGTTACTGCATAATTGAAAAACTTCCTCCTTCTTAGATAGATTTTAAGAAAGAACTCAAACACAAAAAGGAGGATATTTCACTTGAAGAATTAGAGACTCATTTAAGAATTGAACAAGAGTCTCAAATTCTAGATGGTAAAGATGAACAAGAAAATTATGTTTCTAAGGTCCATGTGGTGGAGGAAGGAAATGAGCAAAAATATGGCAATCATGGAATAAATAACAAGCGGAAGAATTTTTCAAATAATTCTAAAGCAAACAAAAAGAGGAAAAGAAATTATTTTCATTGCAACAAACCAAGTCACTTCAAGAAGGATTGTCGTGAGTTCAAGAAACTAAAGGAAAAAGGAGGGACATCAGACACGAAGCAAAAATTTGCTGCTATGATATCTGAGGCTAATATGCTTGGAGAAGACAACTCTTGGTGGGTTGATTCTGGTGCCACGAGGCATGTTTGTAAGGACAATAACTTGTTCTCTGCCTATGAAACAGTGGAAGGAGATGTTCTCTATATGGGAAATTCTTCTATTGCCTCGGTTAAAGGCAAAGGGACAGTGGATATCGAATTCACTTCTGGAAAAATCCTTAGCCTCACAAATGTTGTTCATGTTCCTGATGTTAGGAAAAATTTAGTTTCTGGAAGTCTTCTTAACAAATTTGGCTTTAGTCTTGTATTTGATCCAGACAAATATATTATGACTAAGAATGGTATCTTTATAGGCAAAGGATATTTGTATAAGGGCATGTTTAAGCTCAATATCAATGAAAAATATTCTTCTACTTATATCGTTGATTGTCTTTCATTATGGCATAGTCATTTAGGACAAGTTAATACAAAGAAAATGCATTTCATGGTTAATTTAAATTTAATTCCTAAATATGAGAATGATATGAATGAAAAGTGTAAAATATGCATGCAAACAAAAATAACAAGATTGCCTTTTCCAAAAATAGAAAAACTGCATTTTTGTTACAATTAGTACATAGTGATGTTTGTGATTTGCATGGAACACCTACTAGAGGTGGTAGTAAATATTTTGCTACATTTATTGATGACTTTTCAAAATATTGTTACGTATATATTTTAAACTCTAAGGATGATGTGCTTAATATATTTAATACATATAAAAATGAAGTTGAAAATCAATGTGATACTAAAATTAAATGTCTTAGATCTGATAGAGGTGGTGAATATCACTTTCCTCAATTTTGTGAAGATATGGGAATTGTACATGAAGTTACCGTACCTTATACACCACAACAAAATGGAGTAGCAGAAAGAAAAAATAGGACACTAACCGAAATGGTTAACGATATGCTTTCTTATTCTGGTTTAAGTAAAGGGTTTTGGGGAGAAGCACTTTTAACTGCGTGTCATATTCTGAATAGGATACCTGTTAAAGATAATAAGAAAACTCCTTACGAATTATAGAAGAATAGAAAACCTAACTTAGGTTATCTTAAAGTTTGGGGTTGTAGAGCTATTATAAGACTACCTGAAACTAAGAGGAAGAAATTAGGAAGTAAAGGCGTTGAGTGTATTTTCATAAGTTATGCACAACATAGTAAAGCCTATAGATTTTAGGTTAGTGAACCTAATGATTCTGTTGAGGTAAATACAATAATTGAATCGAGAGATGCATTTTTTTATGAACAAAGGTTTTCTTCTATTCCTAGAATTAATAATGAAAAAGAAGTAAGCACTCCTTCACAGTTACCTGAAACTCCACCAGTAGAACAAGAAGAGATTAGAAAAAGTAAAAGACCTAGGAAAGAAAAAATCTTTGGTCTCGACTTTGTAGTCTATCTTGTTGAAGGAACAAGAGACACACCTTGTAATCAATATGCTTTGACTCTTAGCATTGAAACATACCCACAAACTTATAGTGAGGCAATTAAGTCTGTAGATTCAGTATTTTGGAAAGAAGCTATAAATGATGAAATGGATTCAATTTTGGAAAATAAAACTTGGAAGTTAGTAGACTTACCTCCGGGATCTAAACCCATTAAGTGTAGATGGATTTTTAAAAAGAAAATGAAAATAGATGGAACAATTGATAAATTCAAGGCTAGATTGGTTGCTAAAGGTTTTACACAAAAAGAAGGAATTGATTATTTTGATACCTTTGCACCTGCTGCTAGAACCTCCACTATTAGAATTTTAATTGCATTAACATCTACATATAATTTTGAGATTCATCAAATGGATGTGAAAACTGCCTTTTTAAATGGTGACTTAGAAGAAGAAATTTACATGGAACAACCTGAAGGGTTTGTTATGCCTGGACAAGAAAATAAAGTATGTAAACTTATTAAGTCCTTACATGGCCTAAAACAAACACCTAAACAATGGCATGAAAAATTTGATAAAGTCATTATTTCTTGTGGTTTTAAAATTCATGAATCTGATAAGTGTGTTTATAGTAAATTTGTTAATAGTAAAGGTGTGATCATTTGTTTATATGTAGATGACATGTTAATTCTTGGTACTGATTTAGAAAGCATTAATAATACAAAGAGTTTTCTGTCTTCTAAATTTGATATGAAATATATGGGTGTAGCTGATGTCCTATTAGGAATGAGAATAATAAGGAAAGATAAAAATATAATTCTCACTCAATCTCATTATGTTGAGAAGTTTTTAAAGAAATTTAATGAGTTTGATTGCACACTTGTTAGTACACCTTTTGAACCACACCTAAAGATGATCCCTGATAATGGTAGAGCTATTTCACAATTGGAATATGCACGAGTAATTGGTAGTTTAATGTATGCCATGACATGTACTCGACCTAATATTGCTTATGTTGTTGGTAAATTAAGTAGATTTACT
This sequence comes from Sambucus nigra, assembly GCA_949130495.1. Classification (NCBI taxonomy): domain Eukaryota; kingdom Viridiplantae; phylum Streptophyta; class Magnoliopsida; order Dipsacales; family Adoxaceae; genus Sambucus; species Sambucus nigra. Next base: position 441,161,057 of record OX422216.1, read on the forward strand.
AGTAATCCAAGTTTATTGCATTAGCATGCTGTCAATAGAATATTAAAATATTTAAAAGGAACTATGGACTATGGTATATACTGTAGTGGATATCCTTCAGTGTTAGAAGGGTTTTCTTATGCCAGTTGGATAACTGAGCGGGAGGATCATTCCTCAACAAGTGGATGGATTTTCACTCTTGGTGGAGGCGCTGTTTCTTGGGGATCAAAGAAACAAACTTGTATAGATGATTCTACTATGGCAGATGAGTTTGTATCATTAGTTGCAACTAGTAAAGAGGAAGAATGGTTAAGGAATTCATTGATTGAAATTCCAGTTTGGCCAAATCCAATGCCTCCGATATTTATATATTGTGATAGTAAGTCTACACTTTCCAGAGCTTATAGTAAAGTATATAATGGAAAATCTAGACATATTGGCCTGAGACATAGTTATGTCAGACAAATGATTACAGATAGTGTAATCACAGTGGATTATGTAAAATCAAGTCAAAATTTAGCTGATCCTTTTACAAAAGGTCTTGCAAGAGGACTGGTGTCTAAGACATCAATAGGGATGGGACTAAAGCCCATTAATAATAATCACTCTTGATGGAAACTCAACTAGAAACTTAATATATTCAAGTCTCAAGTTCAATGATTAAAGTACATCATACGACGTGATTGTAAGCACTATAAAATGTTAACATCCCAAGGATAAGTGCTTAGAACATGTAATGAATAATGAAAGAGGATGAGTTTAACCTTAATAGATTTATGGTGTTTTAAGTTACATGAAAACCTATGATAATCTACCTATATGAGTGTGGAAGTGGTGCCGCACTCATAAAATTAAGGTACAGACACAAGGCCTAATACATGTGTTGGCTTATATGGATAATCAGTGACTAAAAGATTGTGTGTGAAGACAAATCCGGATGGACAATATGGATGGATAGTTCAAAGATAAGTCTACTATACTTTCATGGTTAGCCTTTACGAACCTTCACAAGGTATTGGTTCAAGTCGGAGACACCAATGCTTATACACAGTCTTACAAACAATCAAAAATTTACAAAACTTATTTTGAAAATGGTGGAGGAATGTTGGTGATTTTTAAAATAAGTGAGTAAGAGTTTTTGGGTGTAAGAGCTTAAAGAGCTTGTCCCACATTGGAAGTGTGTGGAAGAGGTGGGAAACTAACCCAAATATAAAAAGGGATAGTGTCCCACATTGGAAAATGTACAAAGCTAAGTGTCACCACTAAGCTATAAAAGGAGTGGGCAACCTTTGAGTCCCACATTGGAAAAATATTTAGAATTTGTGCACTTAATAAGTACAAATGGAAGATGAAGAGTTAATTCATATAGAATTTAAGAGGCTATTAAAGAGACCTCAACATGGTGCAAAGCACCATACGTACACGCACACGCGTGCCCGCACGTGCGGGGCAGTGGGCTATAGAGGCGCTATTGGCGCACTTTACCCTTCGCATGCCGCGTGTCCGCAGTGGTAGCGAGTTACCGGGATTCGTCCGGGTCGGATCGCGGTATCTTGGGCATGGTCACTTTTTGGTTGACCCATATAAAACCAATTCGGTATTAATTATACCTATTCGAAAATGACTTAAGACTGTTGGTAATTAAAATTCATACCATTTTTAAATTGATTAAGAATGTTAATCCAACAATCATGACTCTTGAAGACAAAGCTTTTCGTTATCTATAAATAAAGGCTGTCTAAAATGAAATTACAGATATAGCAAATATTACCCTTGCTATTAGTCTCTTACAGTTTTCAGGAGATATAGATTATCTTATTCTGTTTTGTGCACATAAACAAAATAAGAACTTGATTGGTTGTTCTTCGCTATTGCATCTAAAGGCTGTCTTCAAATATACAAGTTATAGGTAGTGCAAGTTGCTTCATTGTATCTTGAGTACGGATTTGTGAATTTTCGTTTGTATACCGAAGTTATTCGTGTGGGGAAAATACTGTATTTAGGAAAGTGACATCACGCCTTGAAGCTTTCTAGTATCTATTAAGAAGTTACATTATTGTATTGAAGTTGGCATTACTGTTATATATAAAGAGTTCCCATTCTGTATTTGCATTCATAATATCCAACATTACATTTATCTTAGGAAGATAACTTTTTTTAGTTGATATCAAATTTACTCAGAGATAAAATGTGTGGCATGTGAGTTATACAGAACAAGTATACGAAAATAGAAATGATATAAGACAGATCTACACAAATATGTGGTTTGATTTTAAGATTGGGGACAAGAATGTCTTGATCAATTGATCACACTTTTAGAATACTAAAAACCACTCAAGACCAGTATTATCAAGAATAAAATGGATCTAAGGCAAATCAAAAAGCTATCATAGTTAGGCTGAGACAAAAATATAACCAAAGAAAGTTGTTTCAAAATAGAGTTTGTAACAACCAATGTAACTTGATTAGAGAGAGTATTTCACAAAAATAGGTATGAATCTGTAAAACAGTTAGTGAAAGAAATTATTAGGGTTTTTAAAAAATCAGAATCGTTTTCCCTAAGAGGAGAGTTTACACAATGAAAATCATTTCAAGAACAAAATCACAAACACAACTATAACAAGAAATATGGTTCATGTGTTTATTTTCATAGGAGAAACTATGGAAGAGTTAATCTCATGAATAACACATACATAATTTTAGTGTGTGAATGTGTGTGTATTTCTTTTTTTTTTTCTATCTCTAGAAAACAATTTTGTAGAGTTTCCTTACACCTCTCTTCTAATGAAAATGAGAAAACGGTGGCCTTTATTTATAGGTGAAGAGATGTGATCTGATTGGTGTAAAAAGGAACCACATGGATTGATCTCAACTAATCTCAACCATAAATAACATACTGATCTAATGAATGTAAAAGAAACAAAAAAAAACACAAGCCTAATAAGGAAACACATGTATGGCTGCTAGCAAGCACTAGAACAATCTTAAATTCTCTACATTTTGACCGTCTGAATGTATAAAATACCGTATGCCAGCTGTATTTGTATAGCATACAGAATCCGTATAAACAATGTATATGGAAATAATTAATACCAGCATTATTAACAATTTTTTTAAATGCAACTCTAATTCATTTTAATTCAAACTAAATTCAGATTAATAAAAAAAAATTCCAGAAAATTTAAAAATTAAGAAAAATGTTTACATTAATAATGAATCAAAAAAATATTTTTTTCATGTTTTCCATATGAAAATAGACTAATGAACTAATTAGAAATTAATTTAATTTAAAATAGATTTAAATTGTTTTAAATCATAGAAAAATTAATTAACTACCAACACATACGCATAAAAGAAATATATGGCAAATTAATGTGTGTAACGTGTTTTCTGAGTATTGATGATCGTAATGTGATATTTTCTTTGAGTATAGTAAATGTGTGAAAGACTACCTCTCTTGGATCTTGGACTTTGAAGAGTTGACTTTGAGCAATCTAAAATTGGCCATGAAAATAGAGAGGTCTAATAACTATCCTAAACACTAATTACACAAATATCTTATCAAAATTTAATCCAACTAGATGAAGGTTTATGTAGCTCTACACTCTCAAACAAAATAAATCCTAAACCTATGAGTGTCTACATAAGGGCCTCTAGAACCTCAATGAGCCATGCAGGTATAAAAACTAATTTTCAAATGTTTCTTAGTAGGTGGAAGTAGTTATTTATATTGTAACGTTCATCATGTCTAAAGACTTTTTATTTTCCATCTTTTAAACATTCAAGTTAATATTGTTCATTTGCTACTAATATTATTTATTTGCTTTAAAGTTTTGAACACAGATTCCACCACAACGAAAAACGTTTGTGGACCTACCTAGGGTAATGGCCTTTCGAAGATAATCAATGCACATGGGCAAAAGATGCATATTGATATTTCAAAGGTTAAATATAGGCCACTTGATAAAAACCAGTTCGTTAAATTATCAAATGAAATTTGGATTATCGCTCGTAACCTAATTCCAGTCCCAACCAATTGGAAAGACCTCACTAAAGCTGATAAGACAAAAGCGTTCGACATACTTAATCTAAGAAATTTCTAATTGAAAATGGCATTGTTACCATTTACAAAGTGTGACAACCCACCTACTAAAATAATAGGTGGCCAGCCCAATACTCTAATAATCACAGGAATCATAGATGGTCCATTCTCAGCATCACTGTCGATTAAAATAATAGTACGAGATTACCACCAATCATTTTAGAAAATGGACCGTCAAATTTAAAATTTTGAAAGTAAAAGAAAAATACTTCGACAATCCCATTTGCAAAAACGGTGGATATCAAAAATCGATAAATAAAGAATGACAATATCTTAAATATCACCGAATAAGCTGTCGGTGCACAGACTAATATAAAGAGTTACACCGAGTATTACATTTCAATATTTACAATATAGTAAATGAGTGCAAGACTTGGACAAACACGTCCGAATATATAACTGAATACAATTAGAGTACAAGGGAAAGAAGTGTCTAAACAAGTAACCTACAACATCCGCAATATGTCGTAGCTCCATGACAACCGGAATGGAAATGTAAATATGGGTGTCCATGCGGTAGAGCACCTGTAACGGCAAAGAATATGTGCAAAGCAAAGAGATATAGGTACGGCTCAGGGCCAGGTTTGATATGATCCCCATGTGAATAAAATGCATGACAGTTAAGTGCGTAATTCTCTCGCTGTTAACAATAACATTTCTCACCTCTCAATCTAAAAGCAACCTAGCATAATATCAATGTTGATGTTCTAGTTAAACAAATAACAGAAGGCTAACTTCTCTCCAGTCACAACACTATGCCCTTATTCGTGTGTGGGGTGTCTCACAAAGCGAAATCCAAACAAGGAACCCCCCGATACACTACCACTTAGGGATGGCAACGGGGCGGGTTTGGGGCGGGTTTTCAAAAATCCTAACCCGCCCCATTTAATAAATGGGGCGGGGCGGGGCGGGTTAGGATTTTTGAAAATTAACTCCTAACCCGCCCCATTTAATAAACGGGGCGGGTCGGGGCTCCTTCGGGTTGCGTTAATTTTAAAAATAGTAAAATTAAAAATATTACATTATAGTCTTAGAGGTATACAATGGCTCGTATTCCAATAAGTGAGACAATCCCCTAATTGTCAATTCATATTTTCACTTAAATCTTTTACAAAATTAACATACGTATAAAGATTTTTTTTTAGTGTGTGAGTGTGTGTATATATATATATATATAATTTAATTATAATTAACATACATATAAAGGATATTTATATAAGCATAAGTTAAATGGGGCAGGGCGGGGCGGGGCGGTTTTATTTCAGCTAACTCCTAACCCGCCCCATTTAATAAACGGGTTTTTTTCTTAAACCCATACCCGCTCCTAATTCATTAATCGGGTTTTAAAACCCGCCCCATTAGGGGCGGGGCAGGGTAGGACTCCTACGGTTCGGGTTAAATTGCCATCCCTACTACCACTAAGCAAGGTTGATCGTCGAGATACATTAGACCCTGTCCTAATTAATCTAAGTACTAAAGGCTAACTTCTCCCCAGTCACAACACTATGCCCTTATTTGTGCGTGGGGTGTCTCGCAAAGCGAAATCCAAACAAGGAACCCCCCGATTCACTACTACTAGGCAAGGTCGATCGTCGAGATCCATTATACCTTAAGCACAAAATTGTCATATATAATTATCTAATTTAATTTCCCTTTTACATAGTACTAAGGGCTAAACTTCTCCCCACTCACAACACTATGCCCTTATTCGTGCGTGGGGTGTCTCGCAAAGCGAAATCCAAACAATGAACCCCCCCAATACACTACTACTAGGCAAGGTCGATCATCAAGATCCATTATACCCTCAGCACATAATTAATATATATATAAATGAGAAGTCAACATATCTAAATGATATAACATTTTATCAAATGTTTACCAAACAATTTCATCCTGTACACTAGTTCATTTCATGGTTCCATTCCTTATCAGGAAATATAATCATAGTTTTTATGCTCTTTGTGGCGTTTCATTGTGCTCTTTATGGAACTTTGTAAAAATACCTTCCTTATCAGGAATATCATCATCATCAAATGCTCTTTGTGGCATTTCATTGTGCTCTTTATGGAACTTTATCATGCTCTTTATGACATATCGTACATCAAGTCCAACTTGATTTAGAATTGTTATAATCATATATATATAACGATTCTAAGACCCCCCCGTCCGGGTTTCCTCACTGTGCCCGCCCCTAAATGGGTATCATCTTCCAGGGCCTATTATTTAGACAACCTGGGATCCTACCGAAACGTCGGGAAGCGGCCATATGCCTGCGGGGTAGTCATAACCACACCCGGAATTACCTACCCATCACAGAAAAATATACAACCAACGCTCATATGGCCTAGGGACTATATCCACCCTGCATTTATTAGTCAGGGGGCTTCACCACAACGCGCAAACTTCCCTTAAGATAGCGATTTAGAGAGGGTGTGTATCCATACCATTTAACATTTATGAAAATCATCTTCCTTTTCATTTGAAAGCATCCATTTTCACATTCTCAAAATCATTTGTACTTATTATTTGTACAACATTTAATAATATTCATTTCTTATTCTTAGAGTCCTATTTTATTAATGACTTAAGACCCGAAGTGCCAGCAACCTCAACTAGTCCCCAAGACTTCAATATAATATCATAAACCATTTAAAATTAATCTCCCTTAAGGAGTGTCTCCCAAATGTCTCATCGTAAATATTTTTATCTCTAATTCATCTTTAGTTTAACTCCTAAATCATTCGAAAATTAACCTATACACTTTAGCCCTCGGGGTAAGCCCAATCATCCCATTAATCTTAGGACATTAGTCTACCCAAAAACCACCCTCTTGGACTCCCCATACTTCCCAAAGGAAGGCCCCTAAACCTTGGACCTAAAAGAAATAGGGCTAAAGATCAAACTAAGAAAATCTCACAAAAACAGGGGAACCGAATCGATTTGCCCCTTGGGCCGAATTGATTCGCCTCTTGGGCCGAATCGATTCGCCCTTGCGAATCGATTCGCTAAACAGCCGAATCTATTCAGTGAGCGAAATTGACTTTATTCAATTGTCCAAATCGATTCAGTATTAACCCGAATCGATTCGTTCTGCCAGACCTGTAGCCTATCCCTTATCCCAATCGATTCGCCCCTAGGACCGAATCGATTCGGTCCTGAAATCTTGCCTAGTTTGGGCTACGGGTTGTATGAACCCTAAAACCCCAAAATCTCAAATCTTCCATTTTATTCAACACCGACATCATCTAATTCTCCCAAATAATTTCTACACAATTAATATCTAATAGTTTATCCTTAAAACAAATTAAAACTAAGATTTAAGGCTTTACTCACCAAAATCAATAAATACCCATTTAGGGTTTAAATCTCCAAAACTTAACTACACATGCAATTTATCACATTAAATCACATCTTGCAAGTAAGAAACTTGCCTCGAGGTTCGTAGTCTCTGATCCACCACTGGTAGCAACTGAAATCCGGCCCAAATCTCCATTTTCTCTCTTTTCTCCCATTTTCTCCCAACTCTCTCTTCTCTCTCTCTCTCTCCTTTGGCTTTTAACACAAATGAAGAAAGAAAAAGGGGTGGGGGACTTAAACGGGTCTTAAAACACAAATTCCCTCTTTTAATTTCTAATACACCATTTAAAATGACTCGTATCCACATAATTGAGTCATAACACCCCAAAAGTGCCCGAAACTCCAAAATACAACTTGGCACTTATTTCGACTATCTCAACTATTCTAAAAACAACCGCACCCCCTATTTTGGCATTCGGGAAAACGTGAAAAAATTTTGTGTTCCAATTTTTATTTTATTTCATCAATCATACTCCAAATTAAATATGAGTCATAACCGTCGTTTTACATATAACGACGTAATCATACACGATAAAATGTTATTCACCTTCTCATACGGTAAATAGAGAAAACATAGTAAATATTATCCTTAAATCTCACGGGAAATGATATTTACTCCAACATCCCCTATTTTATAAAATTAGCCCATCGGGCAAAATAATATAAAATATCCGCTCAAAAGCCTGGGTTGTTACATACTCCCCCCCTTAGAAGGGAATTTTGCCCTCAAAATTCAGGCATACATTATAACCATAGAAAGGTATACGATACTAAACTATCGTTCTATCATTCCTAGCAACCCCTTGGTAAAAATTGCGTCCCTATTGGGCTCGGACTAAGGTCATCATTTTCAATTTTATCCTACATTATTAGTTCTTTACATAACACCTAATTGTTCCTCTAGAACTATCGATCCTACCTATCTACTACGGAAGGAGATACTTTTACCTCCCAGTACCCTACTTACAAGAAATGATCCGAATAATTGTACGGAGGTTTTGATCCCTACAAACTACTACTCCCATCCGTACTTCCTTAGCGAAAGAGGATATTCAATCGATAGTCCGTCACGAACTCCAACTTCTTGCTCGTGAGAACACAAATTTCCTTCCCAGGAAGTAGTGCCTCTATCCCTTAAGGTGAATACTACCTCTATGAACTCTATATCAAGCGGGGGATAATACTTCTCACAAAATTTAAGTCTATGAGACGCATAAACAATGGGTTCATGCACTAGCATTAATAATTCCCGTTCCTGGAAAAGACTCGTTCATTAAATCCACTCTCGAACTTAACAATACGAGTGCAGGAGTAAGTGTCAGCTCATATATTAAATCCTATGAAGATAGGTTACCAACGTACTGCTCTATCTAAGAAAGGCCCCTCCATCAATGGCCTAACATTCCGAATTACTCAAGCTCCTAAACTTCCTCATTCTAGGGACTAAATCCCACTTAGAGTTAACCCACAAACCTATTGGCGTCAACTCCCTACCATCTTCAAAAAATTGTGCTACATGGCGTAAGGGCCTTACGTCCTAAAAATCCTAACGTCAATCCATATATCCTAATCGAGTCGTGTAAGTATAATCCTAACTAGATACCTAGTGTCCAAGACCTTTCCAAACTTCGGACAGTAGCTCGGTTTCATGCGTGGGACGTCTCGCCGAGGCGAAATCCAAACAAGGAACCCTCTTGTTACACTACTACCTCGCATCGTCGGTCGTCGAGAAGTAACGGTCGAAGACACATGATCGGGATCACTAAAATCCTAACTCTAAGTCTTACCACTACAACAAAAAATGAGAATTTTAACTGATCGAGCGTTTACTTTGTGTAAGGCGCTACCAATACTTTATCCCAATATACATACATATATCTTTTATAGATGGCCTTCTTATTAAGGCATAACCATAAGTCTCTATTCGACTTTTATATCTTAGTCTTCCCCATATAAATTAGAGGAAAAACTATCACAGTGCTCATATATCGTACCTCAAGTTAGCCCTTAATCACTCATTTACGTGATTCTTGGCTAAACCTTTCCAACCCAGCATCTCAAGCAACAGAAAAGTAAAGAAAGAAAAAGAAAAGAATATGCGACATTTCTCCACTTCCAACTTCGTTAAGATTCATGCGTGGAGCATCTCGCAAAGAGAAATCCAAATAAGGAACCCCTCCAACACAATCCCCTTAACTTGTTGGTCGTGGAGATCAGGCAACATCATACACAAGAAAAGAAACCAAAGCAAGCAAACAATCAAGAAAAAAGAATAAAGCAAGACAAATAAATAAATAAAATGAAAACTACCTACATACCATAAACCATCTCTATAAAGTCTCAATCCTATATCTAGGTGAGACATTATAGAACAACCAGTTCCTCTCTAGAACTATAATAGGATAGCCTCGCGATTTATTTGCTTGCTATCTCACCAACCAATCCGAGAATATCTCGACTCGTATATTACATATAATACAAGTAGCACACACCACACATATCATCACTCGCCCCATAACGAGTGAAAGAAAATATAGAACTTCCTTATCATGGAATCCATGTAGATATACTACCACAAGCTTAATATAAATACCCAAATATAGGGTAAGTACAATACTACTCCATCTTATCATAAAGATCGCTCCACCCTCATCTACGGTGGAAATTCCCACCAACATACTTGCCAAATTTTCTGGCCACCACCAATGGTTCCTAGACACATCATTCTAGTCTTAACCGAACCGCTACTTAAATATCAGGCTACTTTAGCAATCCCTCACATAATTCCCTCGACTTTTCTAGCCAAGAGAACATCCTATCTACTTCCCCTGCCTTAGTTCAATGAGCCTTCCCCGGGTGGATGTCCACCGATGGGGTCTCATGAACACTACTTATCCTTAAGTGTTGACAACACTTACTCGTGAGCCTATCATTCTATCGAAGGGCTCTCTCTCTTTGGGTAAAACTTCCTGCACCACCCTACTTTGGCGTCTACCATATCTGCCACTACAGCCTTACTCCTATGCGTGAGAAGATTTTCCTTCCGCTCTTCGCACCTGGGCACTTCTACGCCCCATTCTAGGCGAGACTCTCGGGCATCATATTCTCACCAAATGAGATTTCACTTCTCCGATCCGTCCGATCTTCGACATGTGGTCCTCATCAAGGACTTCTCAATCTTTAGATTGACACTGCTCGAAACCCCAAGCTTAGTACCACTCTCTACTGACAGCGGCACATGGAAAATCAACTCTACTGTACTTAGTAGTCACGGTAGCAATATGAGAAAATGCTACAAAAGGGAGCGACCTATAAAGCGGCTCACATCCCTGACTACAGCTTATAGCTCTTAGAAATCTCGCCCCGCTACGCCTTCACTACAACCTCCCTTGATGCCCATCATCTGACGACTTACTAGTCGCACACGAATGCGCAAAAGATTTTCGGGGTTCTCATACCATAATAGAAGAACGAAATCTCACTAGAGAAATCAATGATCTTAATCTTAAGGCTCTATATCAAATCAGAAGTAACGCTGAAAGTGAAATACATCCGCACAGATTCCTAAGGACTCTAGAACCTAATGCTCTGATACCATCTGTGACAACCCACCTACTAAAATAATAGGTGGCCAGCCCAATACTCTAATAATCACAGGAATCATAGATGGTCCATTCCTAGCATCACTGTCGATTAAAATAATAGTACGAGATAACCACCAATCATTTTAAAAAACGGACCGTCAAATTTAAAAATTTGAAAGTAAAAGAAAAATACTTCAATAATCCCATTTGCAAAAACGGTGGATATCAAAAATCGATAAATAAAGAATGACGATATCTTAAATATCACCGAATAAGCTGTTGGTGCACAGACTAATACAAATAGTTACACCGAGTATTACATTTCAATATTTACAATATAGTAAATGAGTGCAAGACTTGGACAAACACGTCCGAATAAATAACTGAACAACTAGAGTACAAGGGAAAGAAGCGTCTAAACAAGTAACCTACAACATCCGCAATATGTCATAGCTCCATGACAACCGGAATGGAAATGTAAATATGGGTGTCCATGCGGTAGAGCACCTGTAACGACAAAGAATATGTGCACAATAAAGAAATATAGATATGGGTCAGGGCCCAGTTTGATATGATTCCCATGTGAATAAAATGCATGACAATTAAATGCGTAATTCTCTCGCAGTTAATAATAACATTTCTCACCTCTCAATCTAAAAGCAATCTAGCATAATATCAATGCTGGTGTTCTAGTTAAACAAAGAACAGAAGGCTAACTTCTCTCCATTCACAACATTATGCCCCAAATTCGTGCGTGGGGTGTCTCGCAAAGCGAAATCCAAACAAGGAACCCCTCCCCCCGATACACTACTACTAAAAAAGATTGATCGTCGAGATACATTAGACCCTGTCCTAATTAATCTAAGTACTAAAGGCTAACTTCTCCCCAGTCACAACACTATGCCCTTATTCGTGCATGGGCTGTCTCGCAAAACGAAATCTAAACAAGGACCCCCCGATACACTACTACTAGGCAAGGTCGATCGTCGAGATCCATTATACCTTAAGCACAAAATTGTCATATATAATTATCTAATTTAATTTCCCTTTTACATAGTACTACGGGCTAAACTTCTCCCCAATCACGACACTATGCCCTTATTCGTGCGTGGGGTGTCTTGCAAAGAGAAATCCAAACAATGAACCCCCCCGATACACTACTACTAGGCAAGGTCGATCATCGAGATCCATTATACCCTCAGCACATAATTAATATATATATAAATGAGAAGTCAACATACCTAAATGGTACAACATTTTATCAAATGTTTACCAAACAATTTCATCCTGTACACTAGTTCATTTCATGGTTCCATTCCTTATTAGGAAATGTAATCATAGTTTTTATGCTCTTTGTGGCATTTCATTGTGCTCTTTATGGCACTTTGTAAAAATACCTTCCTTATCAGGAATATCATCATCATCATCAAATGCTCTTTGTGGCATTTCATTGTGCTCTTTATGGAACTTTATCATGCTCTTTATGGCATATCGTACATCAAGTCCAAATTGATTTAGAATAGTTATAATCATATATATATAACGATTCTAAGACCCCCCGTCCAGGTTTCCTCACTGTGCGCGCCCCTAAATGGCTATCATCTTCCAGGGCCTATTATTTAGACAACCTGGGATCCTATCGAAACGTCAGGAAGCGGCCATATGCCTACAGGGTAGTCATAACCACTCTCGGAATTACCTACCCATCAAAGAAATATATACAACCAATGCTCATATGGCCTAGGGACTATATCCACCCTGCATTTATTAGTCAGGGAGCTTCACCACAACGCGCAAACTTCCCTTAAGATAGCGATTTAGAGAGGGTGTGTATCCATACCATTTAACATTTATGAAAATCATCTTCCTTTTCATTTGAAAGCATCCATTTTTACATTCTCAAAATCATTTGTACTTATTATTTCTACAACATTTAATAATATTCATTTCTTATTCTTAGAGTCCTATTTTATTAATGACTTAAGACCCGAAGTGCCAACAACCTCAACTAGTCCTCAAGACTTCAATATAATATCATAAATCATTTAAAATGAATTTCCCTCAAGGGGTGTCTCCCAAATGTCTCATCGTAAACATTTTTATCTCTAATTCATCTTTAGGTTAACTCCTAAATCATTCGGAAATTAACCATACACTTTAGCCCTTGGGGTAAGCCCAATCATCCCATTAATCTTAGGGCATTAATCTACCCAAAAACCACCCTCTTGGACTCCCCATACTTTCCAAAGGAAGGCCCCTAAACCTTGGACCTAAAAGAAAAAGGGCTAAAAATCAAACTAAGAAAATCTCACAAAAACAGGGAAACCGAATCGATTCGCTAAACATCCGAATCGATTCAGTGAAAAAAACTGGCTTTCTGAAATTGTCCGAATCGATTCGGTATTAACCTGACTCGATTCAGTCTACCAGACCTGTAGACTATCCCTTATCCCAATCGATTCGGCCCTAGGGCCGAATCGATTCGGTCTTGAAATCCTGCCCAATTTGGGCTACGGGTTGTATGAACCCTAAAACCCCAAAATCTCAAATCTTCCATTTTATTCAACACCAACAAAATCTAATTCTCCCAAATCATTTCTACACAATTAATATCTAACAGTTTATCCTCAAAACAAATTAAAACTAAGATTTAAGGCTTTACTCACCAAAATCAATAAATACCCATTTAGGGTTTAAATCTCCAAAACTTAACTACACATGAAATTTATCAAATTAAATCACATCTAGCAAGTAAGAAACATGCCTCGAGGTTCGTAGTCTCTGATCCACCTCCGCTAGCAACTGAAATCCGGCCCAAATCTCCATTTTCTCTCTTTTCTCCCATTTTCTGCCAACTCTCTCTTTCCTTTGGCTTCTAACACAAATGAAGAAAGAAAAAGGGGTGGGTGACTTAAACGGGTCTTAAAACACAAATGCCCTCTTTTAATTGCTAATACACTATTTAAAATGACTCATATCCACATAATTGAGTCATAACACCCCCAAAGTGCCTGAAACTCCAAAATACAACTTAGCACTTATTTCGACTATCTCGAGTATTCTAAAAACAACTGCACCCCCTATTTTCGCATTCGGGAAAACGTGAACAAATTTTATGTTCCAATTTTTATTTTATTTCATCAATCATACTCCAAATTAAATATGAGTCATAACCGTCGTTTTACATATAACGACGTAATAATACACGATAAAATGATATTCACCTTCTCATACGGTAAATAGAGAAAACATAATAAATATTATCCCTGAATCTCACGGGAAATGATATTTACTCCAACATCCCCTATTTTATAAAATTAGCCCATCGGGCAAAAAAAATATAAAATAGCTGCTCAAAAGCCCGGGTTGGTACACATAGTGCCCCAACAAGATGGGATTGACCAACCAGATAGAAAATCTGTGTTGTCTCTTGGCATAATCCAAGTTATTCCAGTAAACCCAAAAAAGACAAATTCTTTCATCTGATTTCTTTTTCCTTTTTATTTTCTTGGAGATAAATACAGTGTATATAAGGAGTTTTGTGGGCAAAGATGAAAATAAAGTTTGAATATCATTTTCTTTAGATATATAATTAAATGATTTTAGTAAACTTTTAGTTAGAATACCAATCTTTGTTCATAAAGACTAGCTATTTTTGGAAGAAAAACAGAGAAATCGTCTAAATCTTTCCTATATAATAGTTGAATAAATGAAGGATGATGATTTCTTCGTAAAATTCCCGCTCATGTAGTCTTTCCAAGATTTTAGTACTTTACACATCACATGTATCTTAAAGGCTGGGAAGTCAAATTATTGGATAGTTTCATTCGTCTTTTACACTTTTTCAGTTAAAAATTAAAGTCACTTTGCAACTAAAACTTATTTTTAGGCATATATTTCAAATATCCTTTGCCATTATATTCCTTATAGGCAATGATCAAAAAAATTTACAGCCTTTTTCATACAACAGAGTGGCAAGAATACTAGTTCGATCAATTTCAATAAGATATATAAAACGTAAAACTAGTTGAACTACCTATCTGCATATATAAAGAATATTGCATCAGATATCGATACATAGAGAATATTGCATAAGATTTTCTATCTAACTGGCCATTCCTATCTTGTTGGGAACTATTTAGTTTAGTGGTTGAGTATAAAATTATAGGAGAGATTCGAAATTGATTTGGATGATCACACAAAGGAGAGTTTGGAAGACCTAATGGAAAGGATAAGTAGGAGTCAACTGAGCAAGCATCGTCAACTGTATAAAAAAAAGGGATAAGTAGAGGCTCGAGATAATGTCCCGTCTGGTATGACCAAGTATAATTGTCGTAGTCTATTCGATCTTTATGGAAGTTCAGGATATCAGGTTTAAACTATTGTTGATCTTGTCACTTACTTGTAAATATTTATTTTATTAAAATACGCATACTTAAAATGTTTGAAAAATTGTTGCAGAGACAGTATATTGTAAATTGGAATAACAAGTCTAAACAAATTATAAATCATAATAAAAGGTCAAAAGTGTTTGTGGTGGTTTGTTACAAATTGGATATATATCTACTTTTTGTTTATGTCAATTGAGAATATTTTTTTGCAGGTATAATTATTAATTGTGTGTTGTTTTATAGCAGAGTAAAGAGGTTGATGATCAAGAGTCAAATAAGATCAAGTTTTATAAAGAAACGCATTGCAAAGTTGAAAAATGGACATTTACTAAAAGCCGAAATGCTCAATATAAGTCTTATCACTTTGTTGGTGAATCCGTGCTCCCAACCCCATTTGTCTGTGCTATAATGTTTTTTATCACAAGGCTCCTCTCCACTTTGTGTACCCATTCAAGTTTTTAACTATAGTCTGAGGAATATTTAACAACCATACTTGGTTAATAAGCCCCTATCAATGCAACAAAGTGGTGAGGAGTCCCATGATAAAAAAACGTCATAACGTAGACGTATGGGAGAAAAAGCTAAAAGAGTATACACTATCATATAGTTTAGTACTACTTTGCTTAAGACCAACCTTCCTATATGAGATAAAAACTTCTTCTAGTTGTTTCATTTGCCTCTGCTTTGTTATTTTTCTTCAACTAAGCAACTTTTTTTTTTCTTCAACCATATTGCAGTAGGTTTAGTGATTTGATTTTTACCCTCTCCGATTTAATTTCTCTTCTTCAAACAGTTAGATTGGTCATGGACTAATTCGAAACACATAATGAAGTATTTAGTGCCTTAATTTTTACAATAGAAAGTGTCCAAATTTTATAACTTTGCATTAGACTCATTATAATGATAATATAAATCATATGCTTTACTATTTTTAAATTATTTTGTCTTTAAGTGGCCTGTAATTGTAGACATCTTAACAGTCCGATCAAACTTGTAATCCATTTTCTTCCATTTTCTTTACAGAATGAGATAAAATTCCTTGAATCTGAATCAATATATGAGGATGGTACCATGATTAGCTCAGACGAGATAGAAGATAAAGTTCTTGCCCCAAAACTGAGATATATTAACGGTCTTGGGTATGGTCCAAAAAGAAAGGATTCTACAATTAATATAGTGCGATTGAGGAATGCCGAATTGGAAGAGGCACTTAAGAAGTTTATGAAAGTTCAAAAAGATTTTATGAATCTTCTACAAGCTCGCGAGGTAGAGGAAATAATTCAACGGGACGAGTCAACGACTTAAAAGGTCGCTATGGAGACTCAACGTGCAATGATGTATGTTATTCTATCTCTACAAACGGACTCCAATAAGCTGATTCAGTAATTGATTGCATCACATTCCTCATCTTCTGAACGATGATAATCTAGACATCCTTTAATTTTGCTACTCGCATGCTTTAAAATTTTCACATTCGTAATTGGTTATTATCTCTTTAATTTTGAGCTTTCGCTCATAATTATAACCTTTTCATGTTAAAGAAAAATCAAATCCTACTTTATCTTAGCTAATGATATTGTATTTTCTTAAATACAGAATTGACGCGATGAGAAGTTATTTTTGGGGTACCATGGAATTTTGACATTTGACGTTTGCAAATAGATGAAATCTGAGACTTCTAAGTCCTTTAACTAGTTTAAGTTATTTTTTTTTGCACCATGGATTTTTGTCATTTGTATGGGGATGAAATATAGGACTTCTCCATCCTTTAACTAGTATTTAGTTGACTTGACAATGTATGTGTACGTGACTTAATGTTGATTTTTTTGCCAATTTAGTTATTTTATGAATTTTAACTAATGTGTTTTTATTTTAGATGGTAATTTGTTTAAATTTGGTGGCATACATTAATCTATCAAATTCATTTTCAAAATAAAAAATATTTATTTTGAAAAATTTCGTTACTATAAAACATGTTTTAGTAATAAAATATGCGAATGATAAGTAAACATGTGGTTTAAGATCTGGTAGTTTCTTAATGAAAAATTAATAATTAATAATCATTCTTCAACAATTAAATTTCGTAGCTAAAAGCTTTTAACAAACTAGTTTTCTAATAGAATTGGCAACAAAATGAAGACATTTGGCAACGAAATATTAGACAATTAGATACAAAATAAATTGTAGCCTATATATATGATAATTGTCCGTGAAGAAAATTTCATGGCAAATGACCTAAACAATTGGCATCGAAAGATAATTTCGTGACCATATACATTCAGCAACGGGTTTTTGACCATGAACGCGCTACGCAATAATTTTTGTTGCGACGAAATATAAACTTTTGGTTATGAAACGTTTTGTAGTTAAATGTAAGAATTGTTGTAGTGTGTCCGTGACTACCATGTCACAGACCTGGACCGTGATAAGTTTGTCTTGACCATTTCTGGTTTGTGGTGTCATGTTTGACATGTTAATGCGAGATGTACCAAAGTAAAAGACAAATATATAAAGTGGTTCGGACATCCGCTGAGGATCTCACATCCACTGTCAAAGTGTATCTCACTATTTGCTAGATCATAAAAAATTATTACAATATATAAGACCTCTTGGACTTTGTCCAAGAGTGTTTGAGGTCTCTATGGCCTTTATCAGTAATCTAAAGGACCTAAGTAACTAATGGATTTATCTAAGGATTTTTAAGGAGTACAATGATATCCCTTAATGCTCATAACAATGGGTCGAGAGCATATTAACAATGATGAACACCTGTGTTAGTTAAATACCCTTTGTTTTGCTTGTGTGTGATCATTTGAACATGTCTTCAGCCATTTTCTAGCTCTTTATATATATATATATATATATATGCATTCTCTTAGAGGGATAATGAGTAGACTTCCACAATATGGCTATGGTGTCTCTATGGTCTGATGACATCAACTGGGAGGTAGAGTGTGGGTCAAAGGTTTTGCAGATGGGACAAGGTAGTTGCTGGGTGCATTTAATGTGGATGGAAGTTATCAGTGCAAGTGGAGTTGAGTGGTGCTGGTAGGTGGATTAGTGCTCTGTCCTTTTCATCTGCCTGCTAGGTAAGCTGCAGGGGTTCAACCACGCATGTAGGAGGTCAGGGATCGAAATTGGCTCACCATAGGGTGATTTTGAGGTATGTCGTGATGATACCTTTATGTGTCGGGGGATATATGATCTCTAGATTCCATTTCTCTTCAAACTGAGGTGTGCTGGGTGCATTAAAGATAAGAGGACACTGATCCGTAGTATCTGAGCTTGGTTGCTGTTGATACCAAATTTAGCCTGCTGACATGGCTCAATTGAGTAAAGACATGTGGCAATCTACCTGGCAATAGCAAAGGTTTCCGAACAACTCCTTGACTCCGAGGACCCATGCTACAACGAGAAGCACCATTCCCCCGACTAACTCAGATACTTCGACTTACAAGAATCCTCCGAGGAACTCTACTACTCCGAGGAACTCCATTGCGCCGAGTTACTTAGGCGGTCCGAGCTGCATCTCGTACAAAGTATTAATAGCTGTAAAATCAATAGATAGACTTTGCATTAAATACATACAGATGTATACGCTTAAGGGGCATTAATGATTTACCCTTTCATATGTACAGCCTAGAGGCTATAAATACGTTGTATCATCCCTATTGTTAGGGGACCGTAATTTTATGATCAAATCTGTAATCGAGAATTCCCAAACACTCAGCAATAACAGAAATAGTGGACGTAGGCCATTCTTACAAGACTGAACCACTTTAAAAATTCTTTGTCTCATTTAAATTTATCTGTCATTAAATAATTAGATACAATCTAATTTTTTACATCAACAGGTTGGCGCCGTCTGTGGGAATCGACTGTCAAATTCATTTTCCATCAAAAATAATTCATCACCAATGGCTGATAATCCTGAATCCAGCAATCGAAATGCTGGAAATCCACCAAACCCATCTGCCCCGCCAAACGTTCCTGATATGGCTGGAATAATGACAAATCTACCCCAGGGTCAGACAGCCATACAAGAAACTATGTGGTAACTCATACAAGCCCTTCATGGCGGTGCACCTTCCCACTCAGGAGAGTCAAGTGTTCAAAGATAAACCCATTTAATTTCTTCGCGAACCAGGCATATTGAATCATATCATAATGAGGAATCCGATGATTTCTCTTATCAACCTAGGCGAACTTCATCAGTGAGGGCTACAGATACTGAACAGCGTATCACTCTCTCTCCAGAGAGGACTAGTGCGCTGGAAAGATTAAGTAGGGTGTCTCCTTTCAGTCGATTAGGCCCTAGGAGGAATAAAAGTCCACCTAAGGCCATGTCAAGGAGTTTTCGTCAACCATCAGATCTGAGAGAAGGATCAGCACAATCGCGACCAGCTGCTCGTCAGGATAAATCCCAGGAAGCCACATCAACTCGATCAATTGCTCGAACCAACAGGCCCGAGGAAGGAAATGAAGCGTGGAAAGGCTCTATTCAGAGACTGGAAGATAGATTAGGAGAAATGGCTAAGGCGAAGAACCCTCTACAATGAAATTTTGTTCAGGGGACACCTTTTGTCCAGGCCATTGTGAATTTTCCCACACCGTCAAAGTTCAAAGCACCTGTGGTGACCCCCAAAATATGATGGAAAGACAGATCCTGTTCTTCATATAGAGCAGTATCAGGCTGCAGCCAACATCTATGCTGTCTCCGACGAGATGAGATGTAGAGCATTCTCGGGAACTCTTACCGGATCTGCTCAGATATGGTACAATAATCTTCCTCGAGGTAAGATTTCAACTTTCTTTCAACTGGCTGAGTTATTCATTGGGAATTTCTGTTTTGGAGCAAAGCCAGTAAAACGAGTAGCGCATTTGTTAAGCGTTAGACAAAAAGATGGTGAGAGTACTAGAGATTATATAACTCGTTTTAATAACGAGAAACTTGAAGTTATAGATTATGAAGAAAAGACAATGATCACTGCCTTAATGAGTGGGCTGTTGCCCAACAAGTTGTATTACACTTTGGTCAAAGATCCACCCACAACCATGTCAGAATTGATGGCAAAAGCGGCCAAGATCATGAATGCCGAGGAAGCTATGGCTGCGAAGAAGAATATGGATAAAGAAACCAAGGTGGAAATCGACAAGGCTAAGAAGAAAGAGCATAAGAGCAATGTTGGTGACAAGCAATCCAAAAATAGGTCGTCATGGGAAGTGTTGAAAAAATTTGATAATTATACTCCATTGAAGATGGCTATCAACCACGTCTTGGAAGAAATCAAGAATAACGAGGAGTTAAAATGGCTAAAGAAAATGAAGGCAGACCCTGACAGAAGGAATAGGGAAAAATATTGTGAGTTTCACAAAGATCATGGCCATATGACTAAAAATTGCATAGCTCTTCAGAACGAGATCGAAACACTCATCAGACGAGGAAAACTGTCAAAGTATGTTAATCGTAGCAATGAAAGAAGAAATGACGACCGAACAAGAGAGAGGTCTAGATCTCCTCGTCGAGCAGAGGAGAACAGGAAAAGAGATCATGAAGATGATACCGAAGATGACCCCGATCTTCCCAAAAGACCAAGGCAACCAGAACGCGAGGTATTTTCAATACGTTTTGGGTTATTTGACTGTAATGTTATTACAGGTGCAGATGCAGGAGGATGAGATCTTACTGCAGAAAGAAAGGCTTACCTCTGTGAGGCTCAAGCTTGTTCATATATTCAAAGAATAAATTTAGCCGAGGAAGATCGCCCAAGAAAGGTAAACAAAGAGAAGTTGGTTATTGGTTTTTCAAAGAATGACCTCACAGGTGTCCTATATCCTCATGATGACCCATTGGTGATCAAAATGAGAATGAAAGAAGTGATGATTTCAAGAGTTTTGGTAGATAATGGTAGCCCGACAGATATCATATTCTACTCGTGTTTCGATAGTTTAAATCTAAAGCTGTCTCAATTGGAGCCTTATCATAGACCACTCCTCGGTTTTGCTGGCGAGAAAGTTTTTCCACTTGGGACGATCAAGTTGGATATATTCATTGGCACATGGCCTGATTGTCGAACAGAAAGAATACGATTCTTTGTGATGGATAAGAATGTTCAGTCAGCTTACAATATCATCATGGGAAGGGTTGGCTTGAAGAAGTTCGAAGCGGTTCCATCTACGGTACACCAATGCCTAAAATTCCCAACAAATTTTGGAGTAGGAGTTGTGAAAGGTGATCAAAAAGTAGCTCGGGAATGCTATTATTCATCTGCCAAGCAAGAGGAGCTGGAGGAATTAAGGAAAAAGACTACTACCTATCAAGTGGATGAAGGTACAGAAATTGAAACACTGGATCCTAGAGATGAATCTCAACTTGTAAAAGGTCAGGTGGTGGAAGCTACAGAAAATGTCATTTTAGACGACGAGCACCCTGAACGAACAACTCAAATAGGTTCGTCGTTGGATGCCTCAATAAAACAGGAGTTGATAACTTTCCTAAGAAGTAGAAAGAAAACTTTTGCATGGAGTCATGAAGATATGCCTGGAATAGACCCAATTTTTTTATATCATGAGCTCAACGTGAATAAGGAGATCAAACTAGTGAAGCAGAAAAGAAGAGTATTCAGTCCCGAGAAGAATCAAGCTATACAAGAGGAGGTCGAGAAGCTCCAGAAAGCTTGCTTCATCGAAGATGTTAAATATTCGGGCTGGTTAGCAAATGTGGTGATGGTAAAAAAGAAAAACAACAAATGGAGGATGTGTGTTGACTTCACTGACCTCAACAAAGCATGCCCAAAGGATCACTTTCCATTGCCCCGAATTGACAAAATGGTAGATGCTACTTCGGGACATGAGCTGCTCAGTTTAATGGACGCTTATTCTGGTTACAATCAGATCAAAATGAAACCTGAAGACAGGGAGAGTACTTATTTTATTACCCCTAGGGTAACTTATTGTTATAATGTTATGCCTTTTGGTTTGAAAAATGCAGGTGCGACATATCAGCGGCTGATGAACAAGGTCTTTGCCTAACAAATCAGTTGCAATATGGAAGTCTATGTCGATGATATGCTGACAAAGAGTAAGAAAGCTGCCGATCATCTAGCTGACTTAGGCCAGACCTTTGATCAACTGGACAAATACCAAATGAAGCTGAACCCGACAAAGTGCATATTTGGAGTACGAGAAGGCATGTTTCTCGGGTACATCGTCAATCAACGAGGTATTGAAGCAAATCCAGAAAAGATCAAAGCTCTATTAGGGCTGCGATCTTCGACGGCGAAGAAAGAAGTGCAAAGTCTTACAGGACGAGTAGCAGCACTCAATAGATTTGTATCGCGAGCAACTGATAAGTGTATCCAGTTCTTTAAAACACTCCAAAAAACTTTCGAGTGGAATGATGAATGTGAGAAGGCCTTTCAAGACTTGAAGAAGTATCTGGGAGCACCTCCTATGTTGTCCAGGCTAGTGATGGAAGAAAAATTATACTTGTATCTGGTAGTATCAGAGAATGCAGTTAGCTCGGCATTTATCAGAATGGAGAATAGAGTGCAAAATCCAATTTATTACACAAGTAAGGCCTTCCGAGGAGCAGAGATCAGGTATCCAAAGCTGGAAAAATTGGAACTGACGTGAATTGAGGAAAGTAGGAGAATGAGGCCATATTTCCAGGCCCATACTATAGTGGTATATACTGACATGCCGCTAAGACAAGCCCTCCATAAACCAGAAAATTCCGGGAGATTGATGTACTGGGCAATAGAGATCGGTGAATATGATATAATTTATGAACCCATATCATCGCTTAAAGGGCAAGCAGTAGCAGATTTCATAGCAGAATTCACCTATCCTGATATCCCCGAAGATCAAAAGTAGCTCGTCGATCAACCTGTGGATGTTACAGGATCGACAAACACTAGCTCAGACCAACTTAAGTTAGTAAAATGGTAAGTGGATGTGACAGGATCATCAAATTCGAGCTCAGACCAACTTAGGTTGGTAAAAGGGCAAGAAAAGATGGTCGACGAAGAATAAGAAATATCAGGGGATGGTGAAAAGAAGCAACAAATATTTCACCGAGGAACTCTGTCAGACCAAAAATTAGAAGACGAGTTGCCTATATGGAAGTTGTATGTAGGTGGCTCATCTTGTACTACAGGCTGTGGGGCAGGGATCGTTTTGAACAGCCCGGATGAAGTCGACATGGAATACACGCTACGATTCCAGTTCAAAGCTTCCAATAATGAGGTTGAGTATGAGGCCATGGTTGCAGGTCTTAATTTGGCAAAAACTATGGAGGCACAATAGGTTATTGTCTTCAGTGATTCTCAATTAATTGTGAATCAAATGTTGGGAATATATGCACCCAAAGGAGAGTTAATGATCAAGTATCATGCAAAGGTGATGGAATTGGTATCAGAATTTGTTACTGTTTAGTTAGTCAGAATACCAAGAATAGAGAATGCAAGAGCAGACGCCCTGGCCCGATTAGCATCAGCTACTCGTACCGAGCTCTAAAGAATAATACCAATTGAAGTATTAGCTAGTCGAAGCATAGATGAAAACCAGATGATGAATTTTATTACCCTTGATTTAGGACCATCTTGGATGGATCTTATCAGGTAATATATCAAGGAGAGAGAATTACCAATTGATAAGCTCGCTGCCAAGAAATTGAAGTTTAAAGATGCTCGGTATGTATTGACTAATGGTGTTCTGTACAGATGAGGAATTATGGCGGGTTTGCAAAGATGTGTACATCCCTCCGAGGTGAAAGAATTGATTTAATAGATCCATGAAGGGTCCTATAGAGCCCATGTAGCAGGTCGGACTCTTTTGCAAAGGGTAATGATGCAGGGATACTACTGGCCAATGATGAGGGCTGATTGTATAGCCTATGCCAAGAAATGTGACAAGTGCCAGTGCTTTTCCTCCATCCGAAGAACTCCATAAGCATTGTTGACACCTATCACTTCCCCTTGACCATTCGCCATGTGGGGAATAGATTTGGTTGGGCCACTGCCAACGACTAGAGGAAGGTTCAAATATCTCGTCATAACAGTGGATTATTTTACCAAGTGGGTAGAAGATGAACCTCTTGTCGACATGACTTACGAGAAGGTATATCAATTTGTCTAGAAAAATATCATTTGTAGATATGGCCTTCCCCATGCATTCATCACCGACCATGGAACGCAATTTGAGAACGAGGATTTCGCTGCCTATTGCCACCAATCTAACATTTTAAATCTCCACTCAGCACCAGGTCATCCCCAAAGCAATGGACAGACCGAAGTGATGAACAGAACGCTACTAAATGGCCTGAAGAAAAGACTAAGTGAGGCAAAAGCAAATTGGATCAACGAGTTACAGTCAGTACTGTGGGCTTATCGTACTACTCCCCGAGCAGCAACTGGAGAATCCCCATATATGCTGGCGTTTGGAAGTGAAGCTGTAATACCTGTCGAGTTGGGTCTCCCAACACACAGAGTACTGAATTTCAACTCCCTAGTCAGTGACTTGATGAGAAGATTGGATTTGGACATGCTCGAGGAAGTTAGAGAAGAAGCAGCCATTAGGAATGCTGCTTACCAACAACGAACAACTCTGTTCTACAATAAGAGGGTGAAGAAGTGTGACCTAAAAGAAGGAGATTATGTGCTAAAGAAAGTCATTCAGAAGCACAATAAATTGGAGGCAAACTGGCACGGACCATACCGAGTTACAGAGGTTGTTCGACCAGGAACCTACCGAATAGCAACTTTAGAGGGGGAGGAGTTTAAGAATGCATGGAACGCAGAACATTTGCGCAAATACTATCAGTGATGTAAAATCTCATGTAAAGCAGTTTCATCAGTATGAATAAAATGAAGATATTTTGCCAGCCTCTCTCCTTTTATTGAATTTTTTTGAGGAATACTAGTGCTACACACTACACTGCTCAGCAGCAACAAAATATCCCTAAAAATTCCAACTCGGTTTGGTTAGGGAACGACATTCCTAAAAATGCCAACTTCGGTTGGTTAGGAAACCATACTCCTAAAAATGCCAACTCGGTTTGGTTAGGAAGCAAAAAATATCCCTAAAAATGCCAACTCGGTTTAGTAAGGGAACGGCATTCCTAAAAATGCCAACTTCGGTTGGTTAGGAAACTATACTCCTAAAAATACCAACTTGATTTGGTTAGAAGGAAAAAAATATCCCTAAAAATGCTAATTCGGTTTGATTAGGGAACGACATTACTAAAAATGCCAACTTCGGTTGGTTAGGAAACCATACTCCTAAAAATACCAACTCGGTTTGGTTAGGAGGCAAAAATATTCCTAAAAATGCCAACTAAGGTTGGTTAGGAAGAAAAAATATTTTTCAAAAATTCCAAAGTTGGTCAAAAAAGAAAAATTCACCAATTTATATTGGTCAAGAATCAAAAAGATGTGACCATTGTTGGTCGAAAATATTTTACGAATATAGTAGAGACCAAATTAAATTTTTTACTTAATTGGTCGAGAAGAAAAACATCATTATTTCTGGTCAGTCAAATGATTACCACAAGTTTAATCTAGTCGACAACAAGTTTTGATCAGCTGTAGTTGGTCGACAAAATTACATAATGTTATTATCCTTTTTAACAGATATGCATACAGAAATGAAAAGTGTTGTACAACTACAAGACAATGACAATCAACATTTGCAAACAAAATATATGTCTTTCATTAAGTCCAAAAACAAAGTACATTGATAAAAAAAATGTATACTAACTATTACATCAAGAACCCTACTCTATTGGTTTCTTCCCCTCCGCTTTTGAAACAGGTTCCTCGCCAGTTGGAGGATCATATAAAGAAAAAGGGGAATTTATAAAGTTGAGGTCTTGAAGCATCATGATATTCATCACGGAGGGTCTATCTAGCAGGTGCTCGGGGCGAGATATCTCTACATTTGAATGGAGATTATAATCACCGAGATACTTAGAAATCAAGCACCGAGGTAGGCCCGAGCAGGGATCCAGCACATGTCAAGCTTGTATGGTGGAACTAGTAAGTCGAGTAGCCCAAGATTATGGTAATCCCACAAGTAATGACCTTGCTCCAGTTTCAGTACACCCAGAGCATTCAACCACCCCTGCTTATAGCCTTCATTATTGGCATTTTCAATGAGAGCATCCAAATGGTAAAGGGCTTCATTGTATCCTGCCATCCAAAATTCTCGAGGCTGCTTATGGAATTGATAAGTTAATCTTTCTAATTGCTCGTGAAGGCTTCTGGAAAAAATTTCCTTATTCTCCAAGACAGATTTCTGCGCAGCAAGTTGCTCGTCCAAATTCTGGATTTTCTTAGACATTTCAGACAAAGCTTAATTTTTTGCCATTAACTGGAATACTTGATTTTCCAATGCTGACTGAGTTCGAACTTCTTTAATAGTAGGCCGAAGTACTCTTGGTCGTCCCCGAGCAGGTGGAGTACCCTATTCCTCAACAGTACCCAGAGCAGCTCTTGCTCGTCCCCGAGAAGCTCTTGCTCGTCCCCGAGCAGGAGTAGAATGACCATCTCTCCTCAAAGTTTCTAACTCATCTCGCAATTTAGCATTTTCAACTTCCAAGAAGGAGAATTCCTCGTCAGTCACAGGGACCAAGGCATTTGAGGAGGAGGCAACAGACTTCAATTGAGCCAGTTCCTTTTGCAGATTATTATTCTCTTGCTCCAACAGCTCAGCTATTTGCCTATACTCCTCGACCTCTGTTTTCAAAGTTGTCTCTCTCACTTCGTAAGAAGAAAACATCTTGTCATGGCCCTTGTCAGCACTGAGTAGTTGATATTTCTTTTCATACCCCTCATGCAAGAGAGCTGAAGACTCTTTGTATTGCTGTTGAAGTTCATCAAGAATGCCTTGTAAGTCTTCACTCATTTCATAATAAGCCACATTATTGGCTATGGCACGATCAAGCAGACGCTTCAGATATTGATAAGTCTCAATTGCCTGCTGTGAAGCATTTTGGCCAAGGATGTCGGTAACTTGTTCTGCACTCAAATCAGTATGACCAGCCTTAAAGTATTAGTTGCATTGCCTCAGTATTTTTGTATCGTTAGCAGACAACAATTCCATTCTGGCCACAAACTAGTAAAAGAGGAGAAGGGAAGAATTAATAAGAATGCAAACAGAGTATAAAGGAAAGAATCAACAATATGTATGATAAAAAATGCAAGTTTTATTACATCATGGAAAAGGAGTACAAAGTTCAAAGTTACATGTTCCAAAAGAAAATAAGACAAAGAGAAAAACCGAACAACTTTACACCTTTTCCTTATCTCCCAAAATTTTCTCGGGAGCTTGGGACGAGGAGCTAGGTTGCTCAGCAGGAATAGAAGATTGCTCGACAAGTGCAGAAGGTTGCTTGGATGAGTCACGAAGAAGTTGAAGTTGTTCGCTAGTTGACTGGACAACAGTGGGAATAGGGACTTGATCCCCCACCATCATAGAAGACTCCTCGGAGGCAGCTTCGTCCTCTTCTTCTTCCTCGGGAGTTGGAGGGGGACCAGGAATATGTTGCTGGAATAGGTCAGAGCCTTCATCAACTTTCAATTCTTGAAGAGCGGCAACCCAGCCATCTCTGAAGTATTTAAGATTGCCATATTCAACTTGCGCCATCATTGCAGCCACTCCTTTATTCCATCCCTTGTCCTAGCCAACACTGAAGGATTTCTTCACTGCCAATTTTCTTTTTGCTTTCTCCGAAGATAGCTTCTCGGACAGAAGTTCCTCGGCAGCTTTCAGCTTATTCTCAGCCTCCTCTTTTTGGCGACTTACTTCGCGGAGTTGGGTTAATTCCTCCTCGGCAACTTTGAGCTTTACCTCAAGCTCTTCAGCATTTTTGAGCTTCTCGGCGAACTCCTTATTCTTCTGTTCTAAATCCTTTACTTTATTCTCCAACCCTTTGGAGACTTCAGCAATCTGAGCCTTCTCTTCCTCGACTGAGGAAAGTTTCTTCTCCCAGGCAGTTTTGTCCTCGTCATATTTCTGACGGGAGTCCTTAAGAGATTGGGTCAAACCCACTAAAGCTTCCTCCACACTAGACGAGGAGCTAGAAGCTTTGATAGCTTCGTCTTTCTTCACAATTGTATTAAAACAGCTCACCAATTGGAAAAAGGAAATAACTACAAGTCAGTACAAAGACAGATACAACAAGGGAAAGATAAAGAGATTCAAAACAAGAAAAACTTACTGAAGCAATATGGCGAGTAGCCAAAGAGGTGAGAATATCCCGAGAAAGGTTTTCTTCAAGCCCTTGGATCTCGGGGAAGATCCAAGTCTTCACCGAGATCATAGCAGAGCTCGGGGGAACAATGGTAGGAACACCAGTACCACTAACTAGGGGATGGGAAATGGTTTTAGCCAAATTGACCGAGGAGCTTTTCTTCAGCCTCCTCGGGGGTACAGGAACAGTTTCGACCAAAGAAGAACTATTGGTCGGAGAAATGGTAATCACTTCTGTTGGAGCATCACTCTTACTCGGAGCCACTGGGGGCTTCTCAACAGCCTTCTTGGTTGCAGCAGAAGGAGGAGCATCAATTTTCTTTGTCCCTTCCGGGACATCAGATTTACTTCCTTTTTCCTCCCCAGAACCGGAGGCATATTTCTCAAAGATAGAAGGAACCCTTCTTTTACCCATCTTTTGACTCAGGGGAATGTGTGATTCAGGAGAAGAATCTTCAGGAACTGGCACCAGTTCAATATTGTTGATCACCGGACGAGCAGTAAAAGAAGATGTGTAGCTCTTATACTGAAGCAAGTATGAGGCAGACCTAATATGCTCGTCGGCAACAGTCTGATGCAAGCTCCAGATAAGTTTTAAGTGCTTTATGTTAACCTATGTCTCCTTTGGAGATTTTCTCTTACTATCAACTGCAAATAAATACACATTGAAATATCAGTCACACACTTTATCAAACATAATGAAAGCATAATTTCAGAAATAAAATAAAATCAAAATAACCTATCCCATTGCCATAGGGAGGGCATCTGGGACCCTGATATACTTCATCTCTAGTTAAAGGAGCATATTGCCAATTTTTGATAACAACCCCATGCTTGAAATAGTCCCTATTGGCATCTGGGAGATTGACCACTAAAGTCCTATTTAAAAATCTAGTTTTTAAATAAAAATTATTATCCCCAACTGCCCATCTATAACAGAACATAATTTCTGGAATTCCTATGCGAGTTCCATGAATTTGATTTAGCCTATGCACCCCATTAACTATTCTCCATGTATTGGGGGCTATTTTTGCAGGGACAACATCAAAGTATTGACAGAATTATAAACATAAAGGATTTAGTGGAAAAGAAAATCCACACTCAGCAACAAAAAGACTGGGGAACCAATGTCCCTCAGCCAATCGAAAATAATCTGAAGGCTCAGAAAGTTCCTCCAGAATTACCCAAGAAGGGATAGAAAAATCAGAACGGAACTTATTAAGAGACTCTACAGCATAAACCATGATGAAAGAAGAAGGAAATCAAAGAGAAAGAAGAAAATCTTACAGGAAAAGGATGAGTCTGTGACAACGAACGATGAAAAGGATGAACGCACAACAGAGAGAGACAATGAAAAACTCAAGAAACAAATTTGAAAAAGTAGAAGACAATGGGATTTTCTGCGATGCTTAAATACCTTGCCTTGGGAAGGGGTAAAAGTAATGATTATAAAAAGAGATGGTTACGCTACCGGCGGCTATAAAGACAAAAAGGCGCGGGAATCGAAGAGGTTATAAAAATTCAAAAAGTCCGATTTTATGAATTTGGAAGGAAAAATAAATACAAAGGGAACGGTCCTAAAAATCAGGATGATCATTTAATATCGACATATTCCAAGAAAGAATGTTCCACACTCCTCAAATTTCGAACTATGAAATATTGGGGGCTTCTGTTGATACCAAATTTAGTCTGCTGACATGGCTCAATTGAGTAAAGACACGTGGCAATCTACCTGGCAATAGCAAAGGTTTCCGAACAACTCCTTGACTCCGAGGACCCATGCTACAACGAGAAGCACCATTCCCCCGACTAACTCAAATACTCCGACTTACAAGAATCCTCCGAGGAACTCTACTACTCCGAGGAACTCCATTGCACCGAGTTACTCAGGCGGTCTGAGCTGCATCTCGTACAAAACATTAATAGCTGGAAAATCAATAGATAGATTGCGCATTAAATACATACAGATGTATACGCTTAAGGGGCATTAATGATTTACCCTTTCACATGTACAGCCTAGAGGCTATAAATACGTTGTATCATCGCCATTGTTAGGGGACCGGAATTTCGTGATCAAATATGTAATCGAGAATTCCCAAACACTCAGCAATAACAGAAACAGTGGACGTAGGCCATTCTTACAAGGCTGAACCACTTTAAAAATTCTTTGTCTCATTTAAATTTATCTGTGATTAAATAATTAGATACAATCTAATTTTTTACATCAATAGTTGCATAGATATATTGGAACGACTAAGCATTCTGGGAGATTGAGGAAGTGGCTGAGGCCTGTCACAATACCGTGGTACTTTCTTGAAGGCAACGAAGGTCTTGAGAGCCTGGTAGTGTTCTGACAGAGGGCAGAGATTGACCTCGGGACCTCTGTTCCTGCGTTGGGGAAGCTGGGTGGTTTAGGAAGCTTATGACTACCAATGGTTGAATAATGTATCATCAATATTATGTCGGAGATTTTATCACACTATTATATTTGTTATTTTATATTATTTTATTTAGTTGATTATTTATTTATTTATGTCGTATGGTTAGAATGATATGTAATTGTTAGAGAGCTCTGAGACTAGCCACCTTGTTTGCGAAAAATATGGGGTGTCATAAAAACCTAAATCCAAAGTGTAGGTAAATGAAAAACTTCAAAGTTTTCGTAATGATCAGTCTCCTTTCCCAGCTATTCTTGTTACCAAATTTGAATAAAAATTCATATATAGCTCGGCGAGTGGGGCCAACTGTCAAACAGAAATACCGCCTATTCTAACTACTTAAAAAGTCTACGTCATCATAATATGAGGGACCTTAAGATTTAAAAAAAAATCTATTTTTATTTATTATGATTATTTTTTATATATCGGGTGACTTGTGGATATAATTCTTTTTCCCGCGACAATATACTAAAGAAAGCAACATGGCAACTGGATGTTCCCTAAATTAGATTTTCGTTGTATAAATATAAATGAATCCCTTATAAACAGGCTACATTTGCGAAGAACCATTAGTTTCAAATTTATACATATGCTTTCCGATATGTATTCTGAACCCCAAATGCTCACATTTTGGTGGCAAAAACCTCAATCCCTTCATTTGTTAAACCTCCAAATTAAAACTTTCTCCTCTTTCCAACCTTCTCAGGATGGCCGGGACAGTGTACCTGAGAACCAATCGATACGAGGTTAAACTCGAAGGCATCACCTTCAAAACAAGCGATTTCGAAACCTTATGTAACATGGATTTTCTTTTCCCTAAGGGAAAAATTTGGCTACACCCACCTATTGTTGGTCTAGACGTTATGCCCCATCCTCGTGACCCCACGGTAAATCTCGTGCTCCTTTGTTTTGGAGTAGGTTGCGTGATTCTTAAATTTCGTACCGGTGAACCCTTAGCTCAACCCATCCTCAATTTTTTCTGTGACGAGAGAATTCGTTTTGTGGGATATGGAATCCCACAAAAGAAATATTTGTTCCCGTTTGAAGAATTGGGGTTGACCAAAACTAAAGTTGATATAGGCTTTATTGCTGCTGATTCATTTAATGACCCAAAATTTAAAAGGTGCGAGCTGGCAGAATTGGCACGAAAAGTTCTTGGGACAAAGAACATGGTGGGGCTGACCGAGGCTTCCTCTTTTGAAAGACATGAGCAGATTAAAAGTGCTATTTGTCAACTCTTTATATCAACGGTAATAGCTATGAGACTATTAGGACCCGAGAGCAAGAAAAGATTAGTGGATGGTCCTAAGAAACGGTCATTTCTCAAGACTCTAAACTCTTTGCCATTGTTGCATGATGGGCTATTCTTCAAATTCTCAAAAGGTAAGAGAGAGAATAATGATAACCATAATATTAAGTTTTCTCAAGCTGTTATTAGCTATAATTATCCTGTCCAGACCATGTATAAAAAGGTGGCAGCTTTTGATGATGATGCTGTAAATGTTGAAGACAAGGAGAGATGTTTAGGGGATGAATCTTGCAAAGTGGAGGAAGTGTGTTCGACAAAGAAGCCATTAAAGGGGATATTGAAATGTCCAGCTTTAGGTTTGGAAGGTTGTAATGTCTCTCCTCCAAAAGAACAGAAAAGTGGAGGGTGTCCTAATTTGAAAAGAGCGAACTCCAAGGGGTGCAATGTATCGTTCAAGTAAA
Organism: Sambucus nigra; assembly: GCA_949130495.1. Lineage (NCBI taxonomy): Eukaryota > Viridiplantae > Streptophyta > Magnoliopsida > Dipsacales > Adoxaceae > Sambucus > Sambucus nigra. The sequence continues at coordinate 441,193,869 of OX422216.1, forward strand.
CGGAGAGTTATGTTTCTGTTTATGTATTACACAAACCTCTTGTTTTAGTTGTTAACAAGAAGGGTTGAACTCATGTAAGTCGTAAGATGGAGCTTATATTCGTACTTAATTTAATATATGTTAATATAGTATTTTTTTGGGTATTAAAATATCTGTTTATATATACTCGTATCATATCCTCAAAGCAATGACATAAAAACGACGGGAGTAATTGCATAGATTCATAATTTTGGGAGGAGTAATGTTACGAAGACTCAGTTTTTCCATTTTTTTTTTAAATTTAGTGATGTGTCAAAACACATTGGATGGTGTTTTACATCACATGAGATTCATTAAAAACACCATATAATGTGTATTTGACACATCACTAGATTTGAAAAAAAAGTCGGAAAATTGAGGGAATGTTTGGTTTGCAATTATAATTCTGTTTTCTGTGTTTAAATACAATTCTGATAAAAATTTGTGTTTGACAACCTACTTTTGAATACTGAGGGCCGTTTGATTCTGTATTCAGAAATCTCGATTTAAATGTTGTTTTTAAATACAGTTTTAAAATTCAGTTTTTTGTGTTTATAATTATTAATGTGTGTTTGGTAAATTTGTTTTTAAATACAATTTTTTGATTTTTTTACAAAATTGACAAATATGTAAATTTATATTATACATATATGTGTGTGTGTGTGTGTCTCTCTCTCTCTCTCTCTCTCTCTCTATATATATATATATATATATATATACATATCACTGTTCTAAAAAATCCGCCTAGGCTTAAGGGTTGGGAGAAACGCCTCGCCTTACGCTTTTCACGCCTTATTCTTGGTAAAACCCTTAAGGCGCACTTTTTTTCTAAAAACAACAATGCTTTAGTGAAACGATGTCGCCTTTTAAAGAATTTATTTACGAATCAGACCATTATCTCATCTAAAATAATCAAATAGTATTTTAATTTGCATATATTCAGACATATTTTTATGATATGTACAATTTTTATATTTTAATTGCTTTGTTATGGTTAAAAAATATTAAAATATATTGAGAAGGCCTAAAAGCCTTTTCACGCCTAGGCGCGCCTAGGGTTCTAAGGCTTAAAGCTTGGCCTCCACGTCTCAATCGCGCCCCGCGTTTTTTAGAACCTTGATATAAACATATATAAAACTTTCATACATACATGATACATGAATGTATACATATATACATACATGCATGCATGCATACATACATACATACATCATAAATTATATATATGTACATTTAATATCATGTATTTTTATGTATATTTAAACGTACATACATACATAAATGTGTGTGTGTGTGTGTATATATATATATATACATGAATTGATAATATTTTTCAATACATTCGTACTATATGTATATTTTATATTATTCCATACATTAATAATACATGTATAAAATTATGTATAAGTATCACGTATCTATTAATAATATTATTTAACTTTATATTATTTCATAAATAATTTTGTGTACATGTACATATATATTTTTTATTTATAAAAATTACACACATATTAATGTATTATGTATGTATATTGTATATTAAGGTATAAATGCATTAAAATATTAAGAATGAATAATTCCGAGTTGAAAAATAAAAAAACAGAAGTTATAAAACACCCTCAACCCATTTTTTGAAAAACTTGATTATAACACAAAAATATTATAATTCGGGGCCTGTTTGGTTTGCAACTATAATTCTGTTTTCTGTGTTTAAATACAATTCTGATAAATTTAAACACAGAAAACAGAATTATAGTTGCAAACCAAACAGACCCTAAATTTTAATATTTCAGTGTTATAATCAAGTTTTTTAGAAAACAAGTGGAGGGTGTTTTATAACTTCTGATTTCTATTTTTCTACTCAGAATTATTCATTCTTAATATTTCAATGCATTTATACCTTAATATATAATATACACACATAATACATTAATATGTATGTAATTCTTATAAATAATATCAAGGTTCTAAAAAACGCGGGGCGTGATTGAAGCGTGGAGGTCAAGCCTTAAACCTTAGAAGCCTAGGCGGGCCTATGCGTAAAAAGGCGTGAAAAGGCGTTTAGGCCTTCTTAATATATTTTAATATTTTTTAACCATAACAAGGATATTAAAATACAAAAAATGCATATATCATAAAAATATGTCTGAATATATGCAAATTAAAATACTATTTGATTATTTTGGATGAGATAATGGTCCGATTTGTAAACAAATTCTTTAAAAGGCGACATCGTTTCACTAAAGCATTGTAGTTTTTAGAAAAAGGTGCACCTTAAGGGTTTTACCAAGAATAAGGCGTGAAAAGCGTAAGGCGAGGGGTTTCTCCCAAACCTTAAGCCTAGGCGGGTTTTTTAGAACAGTGAATAATATATATATATATATATATATATATATATATATATATATATATATATATATATATATATATATATATATGTTACAAATGTAAACGTACATACATACATAAATGTACATATATATATATACATGTTTATATAATGATATTTCATGTATAATTCACTATAAAATTATATATATACATGAATTGATAATATTTTTCAGTACATATATACTATATTGTATTATTCCATACATTAATAATACATGTATAAAACTAAATATAAGTATCATGTATCTATTTGTAATATTATTTAACTTTATATTATTCCATCATAACTTTGTATATATATACATGAATTGATAATATTTTTCAGTACATATATACTATATTGTATTATTCCATACATTAATAATACATGTACAAAACTAAATATAAGTATCATGTATCTATTTGTAATATTATTTAACTTTATATTATTCCATCATAACTTTGTGTACACACACACACATATATATATATATATATATATATATATATAGAGTCACTCTCCAACATACCTCCTAGCAACATACCTATGAACATACCCATTTTTTAAAATAGTAAAAAAAATAATTTTGAGATCATATTTTTTATATGGGTTCATGACATTTCAATGTGCCCCTATAAAAAAAATCAACTGAAAATAATGTATTTTGTTATTTTTAAAAAATATGTAAAAAAACTGACAATTTTTAGCCTTTAAAACTGTTAGTTTTTTTACCTATTTTTAAAAAATAACAAAACACATTATTTTGATCTGAATATTTTTATAGGGGCACACTGATATATCATGAACCCATATAAAAAATATCAATTCAAAATTAATTTTTTTACTCTTTAAAAAAAATAGGTATGTTTAATGAGGTATGTTGGAGAGTCTCTCTCTCTCTCTCTCTCTCTCTCTCTCTCTCTCTCTCTCTCTCTCTCTGTATATATATATATATAGTCCTTCTCTTGTACGGACTAGTCCGCATTCTAAGAGTGCGGACCGAACATGTGTCACCTAGCGGTGAACCCAGAAAAGAGAGAGAGTGTGCCTATAATTTAGGCAATAATTTCTGGGCGCATCGTTAGGTGACACATGTTCGGTCCGCATTCTTAAAATACGGACTAGTCCGCACAAGAGCATTATTATATATATATATATATATATATATATATATATATATATATATATATATATATATATATATATATAGATGACACATATATGTATAACATAAATATACATGTTTGTCAATTTTGTCAAATTTTTAAAAAACTATATTTAAAAACAAGTTTACCAAATGCACATCAATAATTATAAACACAAAAAACTGAATTTTAAATCTGTATTTAAAAACAACGTTTACATCGAATTTTCTGAATACAAAACCAAACGACCCTAAACCTGCCTAGCATTACTCTTTTGGGAGATAGTTTCACTCACATTTGATATTTTTCTTCTTCATTTAATAGGTTCCCCTCAAACCAATGACATAAAACTTTCTCAATTTTCAAAATAAATAGCTTTTTGGCATAATTTTAAAAAAATGGTGTTTTTATTTCAATCCACGATTTCTATCTGCACGAAACTCTTTTAATCCACCCCACCACTTTGAGTCGTTTTACAAATCTTCCTATATCAGATTTTCAGAAATGGTAACAGGGAAGAAAACAAAACAAACAAGTAAACCTAACAAATTCAACCAAACAAACTTCGCAACCAGAACAAAATAGAAAAGATTCATACATCATAGGTGCACAAAATTGCGTGTGAGTGAAAAATGCTTGAGGATATGAATCAAATGTCAGACCATTCATTGTTTTCCATTTTTAGAACCATTCTGGCATTTAATATTTTCTTATATATACATTTATGTATTTCATATTCCAAAGTGAAATAGGTAAATATGAATAGAACTTTCTTCTTGCTTCTATAGTTCTGAAATTAAAATGGGTCGTTTAGGGGAAAACAGGAAGGGTTGTAAGCGTGTAATATTGGATCACTTTTGGATTGTAGATTGGCAAACAATAAAACTAATTCATAATGAAGGGGATAATGTGAAGTTAATGTTAGATGGCCGATTGTGTTGATATTGTACCACAAAGATTGGGAAATTTAAACTGGGGGTTTAAGTGTAGTAAAATTGTGATTTCCTTTTTAAAATTATAAAAAAAATTAAGTGATGGGGTGGATAAAAAAAAATACTGAGTGGGAATTAGGGGTAGTAAACGGACGGATACGGAATGTATATCATGTTATCCATATTCGTATCTGTTATATGGATGCACTATCCGTATCCGTATCAATATCCGCCTAGATAGTAAAAATAACTATCCATATCCGTATTCTCTCGGATTCAGATAATATCTGTATCCGTTTATGTTATTTATCCATTGCAATTAATACTAATTTTGAAATTAGATAAAATTCATATTGAATAAAAATTAGACGATCAAAGTCAACCTTTAATGATCATATTAAATATCAACTCTTAAAAGAATGTTTGAAATCAACGACTAAAATTTAATGTGCACTTTCATGAATCATGAGTTTACGAAACATTGATAAGTCGTTGAATTTACGAAAAACCACTAATAATAATAATAATAATAAAGGTTGTCATCGCCACCAAATTTCACATCTCCAAAAATCACATGTCTCTAATCTCCTCCAATCTCAGAATAATTTCAATGAACTATAAAATCAACTGTGTTCTACTATGTGTGTTTTACAATTTAAACAATTATGTTCCAATCAATAATTGTGTCACTTTATGTATTGTGTGCTCGTGCGTGTGTGTAGTTGTTCTGTTTATGTAGCGAACCAGAGGTGGTTGTGTCTATATAGCAGTGGTTGTATGTTTATGTAGAGGTGGCTATTTGTATAGTTTTGTGTGTGTGTGTGTATTACGGTATGTGTTTGTGTGTGTTAGGAGAGAGAGATATAGAGAGAGAAAGATGGAGGAGGAGGAGGAGGAGGAGGAGGAGGAGGTGCGTAGCTAGGATAGAGGAGGAGGGAGGGTTGTGCAAAGAAAATAAAAGAAATGGTGAGTTAGGGCTTTGGATATTACTGAGGTGGGTGTGGGTTTTATTTTCTTGTTTAATATTTTTTTTAATTATTTTTTTACTTTTTGTTGCTTTAAACCATTTAAAAAAAGGTTCATTTGGTTTTCTTTTTATATTCTTTATTTTAATAACTTTAAGGTTTCTATTTCTCCTTTAATTTTATAAAAAATATTTTTTTCTCTGCTTTTTTGTTAAATGAATGGTTAATATGTTATAACATATATTTACATTTTACAAATAATAATAAATCTAATATATAATAACTATATATAACTAACGTTAATAATAATTTAATATTAAATACAATACGGATACATATATCTGAAAAAATGGATATCCGTAAATATGGATACTCCACCCCGAATACGGTTTATCCTTGTCGGATACACATACTATTTCTATCCGTATATGTTTTTTCGAATATTTTATATTCGTATCCATATCCATTTTTCCCGATAATTATCCGCAAAATTCAGACTCGAATACAAGATGGATTCGGATTTTCGAATATCCCTTTACACCCCTAGTGGGAATCAGAATAGTCTTTTAAAAAATGCGTTTTGTTTTGGGACTTACAAAAAATTGTAGAATTTATTCAAAATAAGAAACATGGGAAAATCTTAAGATAAATATTTCATTATTTAAGCAAAAAGATGTTGGTGGGACAAATGTGTTTATTGGGAAACGTTTGTACTTAATAACATTTAAAGCCAAAAGACATGACTATGGCTTTAATCAAAAGATATTTCTTTTGTCAAAAGTTATGCTTTTGCTAAAGAGTAATATTAGGAAGATTATTTTTCGTGATTTTTTTTGTTATCGAATTGATATGTCAAACACACATTAGGTGGCGTTTATAATTTACACGAGCCCATTTTATATACCACCCAATGTGTGTTTCACACATTAGCAAGGTCACAAAAGGGTTCATGAAAAAGGATCTCCCCAGTATTACTCTTCGCAAAAAAGTATAACCTTTAGTTAAATAGTACTAACAAAGTCTATAATTAGACGGGTGTTTCTTGTAACAACCCTCGCTTTTAGGAGGCTAATTTTATATTAATCTACCGCATGAGGTAATTATATAAAATGTTGGAACTGGAGTAAATATTAATTTAATGAGTTAAAAGTTAATATTTACTAGATTGATGCATATTTACTAAATGTGAAAGTAAATATCATCAGTTTTTATGTTTTATAGTGTCATGATTTTTAAATGACATTATGGTTAAAATGAAATCGAAACTGGAAGTAAATTATAAAATTGTCGGATGTCAGTTTAGAGGGTGTAGTTAGTCTCGGAATGTCCGAGACAATCAAAATAAGTGTCATATTGTATTTTTGGGTTTTTGGCACTTTTACCTGATTTTAACTTAAACACGTATTGGGAGTCATTTTAACGTGGTATTAACCACTTAAGTTGGAGACTTTAGACTTAAGACACGATTTTAAGTCTTACCCTTATTTTCATTTCTCATTTTATGTCTTAAAACTTAGAGAGAAAAGGAGAGAAAGAGAGAGGAAGAGAAAAATGGAGAAAAAGAAGAAAAGAGAGAGATTGAAGATGAATTGTTGCTTCCTCCACAAAGAAATCTGAGATATCAACCCTAAGGCAAGTTTTCTACTTGCTAATATATGATTTAAGATGATTAAATTGTGTGATAGTTGTGTATTTGCATTTATGGATCAAAAATAGAATTTGTGGTGAATTAACCATAATCTTGGGTTTTGGTGATGAAATTGTGTATAATAGTAGTTAATAACCATGTAGGTTGATTTGGGGTAGATGTATGTTGTTGGTTGTGGATAAAAATGGAAGAGATTGAAGTTTGGGAAAATTAGGGTTCATAACCCTTCGGAGCCATTTTTGGCAAATTTGCAGGTCCGAATCGATTCGGCCCTTGGGCGAATCGATTCGCTAAGGGAAATTTGTAGGTCTGCAGAACCCGAATAGATTCGGGTTAAGGTCGAATCGATTCGGCCAATTGCAGAAAGTTGATTTTCCTGTCCGAACCAATTCGCTTTTTAGGCGAATCGATTCGTTTTCCTGCTATTTTTGAGTTTATTTTATAACTCAATTCCAATTCTTTTCTTTAAATCTAGGGCCTAGGAACCTTCTCTAATGAAGTAAACTTAGATTCCTAGAGTGTGAGATGAGTTAGTTGTCTACCCTACATTAGGAATGTGTTATGTGGGGACTTTTCCGGGCTTATGCCTATTGATGATAAGGCATTCTTTTCTTCTAGTTGATTATTATAAAACTAGGAGATGTAGTGTTATGTTTGGGAGACTTTAGAAGCTCAATTGAGCTATACTAGTTTTGATGGTTTATATTATCACCCCAAAAGAATTTTGGGAGATTTTAGAAGCTCAATTGAGCTATGTTAACCTTGGTGGTTCATAATAACACCATAAATGTGTGTTTGGAGAATAAATTGAAAGTTCATTCATTCCTTTGAAGGATGATAATCTTGGGTTTTAAAATAACACCCTAAAATGTTTGGAGATAATGAAGAGTTTATTTACTCCTTTAAGGTTGTAGTAACGATACAAGTTATCGTATGGCTCCGGATTTAAATGAGTTAAACTATTTACAAAATGTAAATGATACTGGTTTCGGATAAAATGAAACATACATATGGAAATGGTAATGATGATGGTAAATGATAATTTACCTAATCATGAATTTGGTAAATGATAATTTACTTGATTTTGAAAATGGTAAATAAAATGGTTGAACACACCTCTCTAAATGACATCATAGGGGAAGTTCGTGCGTGAGGTGAAGCCCCCTGACTAATGAATGCAGGGTGGATATAGTCCTAGGCCATGTGAGCGTTTGTTGATATATTTTTCTACGATGGGTAGGAGATTCCGGGTGTGGTCTTGACTACCCCGCAGGCACATGGCCGCTTCCCGACGTTTTGCGTTATAGGTGCCCAGATTATCTTATGATAGGCCTTGGAAGATCATGGTTATTTAGGGGCGCGCACAGTGGGGAAACCCGGACGGGCGATATTAGAATCATTATATGTATATAAATATAACTATTCATCATCAAGTGGGACTTGATGGATTATATGCCATAAAGAGCATACTAAAGTGCCACAAAGAGCACATATAAATGCCACAAAGAGCATTTGAAAATGATTATTTTTCTGATAAGGAAAGGATTTGTACAAAAGGTAAAATTGAGATAAAATTTTCCATAAAGAGAAAAAGATTGTGATTATATATATATATATATATATACTTCCTGTTAAGGAAAATATATATGAAATAATTGGTACATACGATGAAGATTTTAGTTTAATGTTACTTATTTTATTGTTCCTGCTTAGTTTATGTTTTAAATTGTGTAGGTAGCTTCTTATTTCTCTTTCATCATGATTTATCATTCATAACTGTCACACTTTTTATTCATCTAGTAGTCATATAGAACCGGGCCCTGACCCGTTCATATTTCCTGTTGTGCTTGCATCTTATATCCGCTCAGGTACTCAGCCGCAAGGATGCCTGATTTGAATTCTGATCCCGGTGTCTTTAGCAAGCCGTGATGCTTTGCGGGTATTACGAGGCATTTGGAAATAGACTTTGTCATTATTTCGCTCTAGACAGGATCAGGTCTTTTTACTCGGGCAAGAGGCCCAAGCTTTTGTTCTTGATTAATGTAATGTATTATGTAATAAATGAATTTGTTTAATTTTATTGTACGAGTCTGTGACCGACAGCATATTTGGTCCCTTATTGTATATTTGTGGGTATGTAATATAATTTCATCTGGATTTCCACTTTTTTTTTATGGGGTTGTTAAGTTCTTTTCTTTTCTTTAACTTTAAAATCAAAATTTTTGACAACCTGTTTTTCTGAAATAAAGAGTGGTTATCCCGTATACTTCTTATTTTGTTGTGATGCTGAGAATGATTCCATCCATGATTCTGTTGTTTTGGAGTATCGGGCTGGCCACCCCTATTTCGGATGGCGGGTTGCCACATTTCTCACACCACACATAAGAGGAAAGAAATAAGAACAAAATTGTTTTTATCTTCTTTTCTCTTACAAAACTATAACATATACTTTCGTTATTTTCTTGTTAATCTATTATTCTGTGGCACTGCAACAAAATACTAGAATTGGTTGTCAAATAAATTTTCAATGTGGTCAAAAATGGTTGTCTTCGTTAATACACGAATGTAGATAATGTTGCTTCATTTTATCTTGACTACGCCTATAAACGGATCGGATTCGGACCGGATCAGACAAATCCAAATCCATATCCATTTATGTTAAACGAATTCAGGTTCGATCCGTTTATTAATCAGATCGGATTAGGCAAATCCAAATCCAAATCCATATCCGTTTATATTAAACGGATTCGGATCCGATTCGATTATCCGTTTATGTTAAACTTGATTCGCAACATCTTTATTTTCACCTCTTATTTCATAAATTTATTTTATAAATGTTCCAAAAAAACAAATAATGAAATAAAGATCTATTATATATATATATATATATATATATATATATATATATATATATATATATATATATATATATATATATATATATATATATATATATATATATATATATTAAAAATATTAATCGGATCGGATTATTGACGGATCGGAGTATATGAATCCAAATCCGCTGTATTTAATAAACGGATAAATAAGTAATCGGATAACCGGATTTTAGGTATGATCCATATCCACTTAAATGGATCGGATTCAGATTCGGATAAAATTCGATCCATTGACAAGCGTAATCTTGACTACATAATTACGGATACCCATTTGCATACCATTAAGGTGGGGACAAATATTATTTTTAGAAAAGTGTAATCATGCCTTGAAGCAATAATTTCTTGCAGTTCATTTGCATTTCCTCCATTCAACTTACACCATTTTCCCTAATAACCTAAAAATAATTTTTTTTATCTTCAATTGAGGAGTCATAATTTGGTGCAAAATTCTACCATATTTTCAAGTCTTAATTCTGGTGAGAAAAGTTTTATATGCCCATTTTTGTATGCGATTTGTGGTATACATCTCTTTAAAGAAATGCAATTTTTAATGGATTCCATAGAATTGTTTAATTTTAGATAGACTCACATGTTGAATGTTGAATTATGCATCGTGAAGCACCCTAAATAGTTGACTCTTAGGTTTCCATTGACTCTACACTATTTAAAGTTTCAACTAGTTTGGATATTTTGTCAAAATATTTTTTAGTTTGCGATCTCTCTTATGGGTACATCATCTCAGGTGTTCAAGCCTCGAGCCTACAAACTCAATCAACGTTTATATCCGAGTAATGGTAAAACACCAAGTGAATGCACATTGCATATTTTTATACTCTACACATTTTAGGCTTTTCATCTTGATATTATTGTTTTGGTGCCTAAAGTAACTTTTAAATTGAAATTTTATTCATTTTTGTTTAAAATTAATTTCTTAATTTTTTAAAGAATTTTTTTGAATTAAAAATGAATTTTAAACAATATTTTGTTTAATAAAGATATTATTTGTGCACATGTTTTTCAATGAAATAAAAATCATGTTTTTTCTCACTCACATATCTAGGAGTAATTTTCGTCCCTTGATTAGTTTGGTATCCAATGGATTGTATGCTTTAATCCTTGTGTATGTTGACTGTCCAATAGGATTGTTGTATCTTTTTGACCGGATAGAGATTTGAGGTAAAAAAAATTAGATTATGTATTTTTAGGAGTTAAAATAATATTGATTATGGATAAAGGCAAATGTGGCATGCTGTGATTGGTTAACGTTTTATGAATATGGGTTCGCACCAGCGGCCTTATTAAAAAATAGGGACTAAAACTATAAATAAAATGTTTGTTGTCCTATTTCCAAAATACAAATTACTATAGGTCCTAAATTTACAAGGCCCCAAAAAAATTCCATCCATTGAATTTGAGTGCCATTAGATGCCGTTGGATCCCTTTTAAAGATAGCATATTCGTTGTAGGATTTATCCCATAAACCGTTAGATCTATTTTTTCAACCTTAGGATTTTCGTTTTCGTCCATTTGTGAGATTAGGAGCGTCAGGATCTTTAATTAAGTAACCTTTAGTTTGACCGAGTGAACCATCATCTTCTTTAAGGACAATGATATACGTACCAAGTTTTTACATCAAAAGTGGTTGATCAAGTGTAGTAAACTATTGTGCACTACTGTAGGTACAATAGTTTAATGCACTTGATAAACAACTTTTGATGTAAACAATTGGTACACATACAATTTTCCTTCTTTAAACATTAGCAACCATTTCGATTAAGGACTGTAGGATATTTCAAATAAGAAACATTTTGTCTCTCTTTGGTTTAAGTTGCTAGTTATCCTCATCAATTGGTTTTTGTTTGGCCCTTAGATCATTAGGAGCCTTAGTTAGAATTGTTTGTTCATATGCGTGGATTCAAACTGTATAGCAATTAAGAGAGAGGTAGTTTGTTTTCTGCTAGAACCTTTTCCCAAACCATGACTTTTAGACCGTAGCGTCTCGAATACGCATTTGCAAACCAAATACCAACATAGTTAATTGTTTATCTCTTAAGTGTTTTATAGTGTTGATATTTTGTCATACCAGTCTTAATTTAGTTAACCGGATATTGTAGATTCAATATATTGAATGACCCATTATATGCAACAGCTTAATTTTTACGCACTAGCCTCAGCCTTAGGTTCTTAGTGTCTCTAGTCATTTTGATCTCAGCACTTTATTTGAGATAGATTTCTAGACTCCTCCATCCCTTATTATATAAACCATGTTATATCTTTTATTAGTGTTGGTCATCCATAATTCTAGAGTGAAAAAAATAGGGTCATAATATATTCTTTGAGAGAGAGAAAATATTATGAGAGAGAGTTTTTTTACAGATTCAAATGTTATATTTGATTTCATTATTACTCTTATTTTTAATTTTTGATTTGAAACTCTCAATGATCTTAAATAACACATATTCTTATGAAGAGATTGATATATTGTGTGGAGGTAGAGAGTCTTAAGCTTAAATGTTCAATTTTCTTTTTATCAAATGTAAACTCTCTTAGTGTTAGATGGGATTTTTTTTAATATCTTTCGAGAGCTAAATATTCTGAACTTGTTCTTAAAATTGTATATATTGTATAAAGTCGGATTTCTCTTTGGATCTAAAGTTTTTATTTAATATTTATTGTAGATCTATCTTCTCTTAAGTTTCTGATTAATCTCAACCTATGAAAACTAACCTTGATTTTAGTGCTTAATCTGGATAGTTAGCTTTTGGATTATCATTTTGAGATGAGATAAAAAGATTTTTTTAGAGAGAGAGAACACATTTACGAGTGAATATATATTTTGCGTTTCCCCATGATTAGTGTTATACCTTAACTTAGAAACAGTGTTTCTAAAATTAAAATGATTATATTCTTTCTATTCTTTCTTTATTTTTGCATTTTGTCAATCTATGCTTGTAATGATAATTTCTCTAATGTTGTTAGGAAAAAAATTCTTTAGACAAATGCATGTTCCGTTTTTCTTTTATAAGATTTATTGAATATGATTTTTTTGTGAAAAAAATGATGAACTCAGATTTTTCAGATTTGTTTTAAACATTTAAATATCTTAAAATCTATGTAAAATCGATATCATGAATTAATATTTGAAAATATGTTTTATAAGTTTTTTTTTCAAGAAAAGTTGGTTATTAGAAAACTTTGTTTTACTAGCTTTTTAGAAAAACTATGTTTGTATGTTTGCATTTTTTAGATTATTTTGCACGTCACGAAGAACAGTGGTATATTTATTATTGCATGGGGTTTGATGGAGTATAAGAAGTTATGGAAGAATCAGTGCTGGAAATGATGACCCACAATTTTTTAAATTTTACCAAAGGTAATTTCCTTTTAGATGCGGAATAACAATGGCTCAACGAAACAAGTACATAAATCAAATTTTAATTTCTTTCAAATTAAAATTAAACAAACTCAAAGTGACATTAAATTAAACAACAAATTAATTTTCACTTAAACAACTTAATTCAATCCAAGTCCTAGAAATTTACCTAACAAGTATTTAATTCAATTTTGCAAATTAGGTCAAACTAAATTTTATCCAATAAAATTAATGACTTGAACAAAATTAATTAAACATTACCCAAATTAGTTTTAGCACCAACTTAAGCATGAGTAGTGATTTAAACAAATTTTATCTTTTTACCTAAGCATGCATCTAATGTGAATTTTGAAAAAGATAAAATAAACAAATAACCACTGCGCCGCAATGTACAAGGAAAAATCTACAATAGGAAAAAAAACTCGGACGACCCTAGCCTCAAATCCACTAAGTATGGTTTTACAAGTACAAGACAAATAAAGACTTACAATACTCAACTTGACTCCGTTTAAGCCCCCGACGCTTCTTCTCGTACACACCTATGCCTAACTGCAAGTGCGATAGGCCCCCAAATTTTAATTTAAAACCTTTTTATACTCCAAAAAGTAATAATTTCCTTTTTAGATATGCGGAAGCGAAGATGATGGTTCAATTAAAAAAACAAATTCACAAACTTTAATTTCTTTTCAAATTAAAATTAAACCAAGTGAAATAAGATTAAATCCACACAAGTTGATTTTTCACTTAAACCAAATATTTCAATTCAACTCTTAGAAATTTGCCTAACAAGAATAATCCATTTTGTAAATTAGGCCAAACCAAATTTTACCAAAATAAATTATCTTTGAATTGAATTAATTTCAATTTCACCCAAATATATTTTAACACCAAAGAACATAAGTGTGATAATTAAATCAAATTTTATCTTGAATTACCTAAGCATGCATCTACGTGATTTAAGCAAGATAAAATTAAACAATATCACACGACGTGCCGGTGTACGAGGAAAACCCAAATGGGAAAAACCTCGGATGGCCCTAACCACGAATTCACTAAGTATGGTAGTTTTTACAAAGACTCGTCACAAGAGGACTTGCACAAACTTAATTGAGTTTGTCCAAGCCTTGACGCGCTCCTTGGTCTTCAACCTCCGCCTAGTGAATAAACGTGGACTCCTCCATAGTCTCGGACTCCACCGATGGGGTTATGGTCACCGTCAACCCACACGCGAAGTCTTTCTTCGAGTGAGAACAGCGCAATAAACTTTTCTCCTTTTGGGGGTAGAGAAGAACCCAAACTCTCTTCTTGTTGGTGTAGAGAAAATCAGGTGCCAAAACTCTCCAAGAAATGATATATAAATAGGTACTTGAATAAACTAAACAAATGGGTATGTATGTGTTTTTTGGTGAATTTAATCCATAAAAATCAAACATAAAACATGGAACTTTTTTTTTAAATTTTTGCTCCCAAAAGACTCTTAGAATGTGAAAAAGTTGTCTACAAAAGTTAGTTCCCTCACTTAAGAAGTATGTCAAAAAGGAAGTGGGGAAAAGTAGTGGAAAAGTGGAAAAAAACTGGCTTAAAACTGTTCTCGCTGTTTTTTCGTTAGAAATCTCATTCGAACGAGACTTCTAACGAAGAGACATAAAGAAAAAAAATTCATTTGAAAACTCGTTCGAACGACCTATCTAACGAGATCTCAGGCCATAGTTCTAGATAATTTCGATATGAACGCGTGGCCGCCAGTTTCGTATTTTTTTGAATTTTTTTGGATTTGATATGATTTTTCTACTGAAAGGTGTCCGAGAACAAAATATTTAGAATTATGAATTCAAAAAAAGTTTAACAAAAAATTCTAACACCCAAAATAAATTTCTAACATACACCCAATAAATAATGTTCCAAGCTCATATATATATATATATATATATATATATATATATATATATGTATATACATACATTAAAATGCATTGATACCTTAGGAGCAATGGAACCATGTTGATGATGTAGAAACGAGGCACAACACACACGACATTTGATGAAGCTTTAATATCTTGGCCGCTACGTCTTCAACAAACATGTCATAGGCTTGAATGGATAAACTTGAACTCTATCCTATGACTCAAATTATTTTGTTCGGAATTGAGCCAAAACTACAAAGGACTCAATTGAAAATTTGTGTCCTTACACTAGCGAATAACCACGAAGATCCACCGCGGTCTCGGAATCCACCGATCGGACTTTAGGAACAACCGTCAACCACACATGGTGCCTTTCACCATGTGAGAATGCCGCAGCAAAAATAACAAACTTCTTCTTTATGGGATGTAGAAGAAAATCCAAACGAACTCTTCAACTCGGTAGAGTAAAACCCGGTGCCAAACACTCCAAGCAAGATATATATATAGTAACTTGGAATAAACAAACTATGGGTGTAAACAAAAGTGTTTTTAAATAATGTTCTTGAAAATCCAAACACTTCAAACATGAACTTTTGAACTAAGAAATTTCTTTCTCAAAATTTTCTCTCAAAAAGGTGTTTAGAAAATGTCAAAATTTAGTTTTTCAAACTTGGTTCCCGCACATATAACTTTTGTCTAGAGTTAGTGGGTAAAAGTAAGTGGGAACATGGGGAAAAACTGATTAAAACTGCCAAAAAATTTCCCACCAGAAATCTCGTTCGAACGAGATTTTCGTTCAGACGAAGTCTCATTCAAATGACACTTGTAACGAAGTTCCAGAGGCAAATGGAAAAATTCGTTGGCAAACTCGTTCGAACAACATTCTCATTCGAACGAAAAACTCATTCGAACGACAATATCGAACGAAGTTCCAGCATGGTTAAAATTCGAGTTTTAGCCCAGGAACTTTATTTTAAAGTTTTAAAGAAACCTTCTAAAAATAAACCTTAGTTTAAAATAAAGTTACACCCAATAAAAATTGTTCCAAGATCATATGTAATGCATTCATACCTTAGGAGGATTTAGAACTAATGTTGGTGACGTAGAAACAAGGCATAATAATCTCGGCATATGATGAAGCTTTTTAATCTTGGCCGCTACGTCTTCAACTAACACGTCATAGGCTTGAATGGATACACTTGAAAACTATCCTATGACTTAAATTTTTTTGTCCGGAATTGAGCCAACACTATATTAAGACTCAATCGGAGACTTGTGTCCTTACAAATCTTCCCCTTTGGCTATTCCGGGACAAAAACCAAACAAACATCCAAAAGGGTCATTAAGATCTACTAGACTTAAAAAAATCCCTCCCAAAATAAAAAATACACAGCTTGACTAAAAAACCCAAGGATCAATATCTTTGTCGATGAAATTTGCCATATTAGAAGAATTCCTGCACACTTAAGCAAACTATCAAACGCATAGGGAATATCAAGAATATTAAATGCATGTAAAATAAATAAATACTACCCCTAAATTAATTCTCCCATTTATCAAATAAATGACCTACTTAGAAAGACGTCCCCGCCTAAGATAAATCTCCCAAACTAAGATGCGATTACAATAGGATTAGATACCATTTCTCCCCTATCATTCTCCCCCTTTTTGTTCAGGAATAAACAAAGGATAAAAACTAATTTAAACACGATGAAGCTTCGAGTGATAAGAGCATGAAAGTATATGGGCAACAAAATCATAACTAATCCATACAAATAATAACGAATACTAACTAAGATGCAAAAAAATGATACCTATGTGATACATAAGATACTTAGAATGTGATATCAACAAAATATGCACTAAGATAGATACCAATTATGAATTTGAAGCATAGATGGTCTAGAAAGCTAGACAAAGAAAAAAATACCATATATATGTTGGCATAATGAATATTACTAACGCACACGCACATATATATAGGTATAGACACCACACATGACACAAAACATAATAAGCTTTTCACACTCGTATGGAAAAAATGTGTCATATGAAAACGGAAGTGTAGGGGTGTGAACAACCAATAATTAAATTTAAACCCAATCACTTCAAACATGTTCAGGGGGTTCTCATTTGATTACAAACTTCATCACATTTGAATATAACCTCGTGTGACAATATAAATTAAACTCAATGAACAAACATACACAATGCATACAAGCCTAGAATTTTGATGATTCTGCAAACCAAAAGAGTCATGACATTGAAAGTACAACTAGGATAAACGGACATTGTGAAAACCGTTGAGATACCATATAATCTCCCTCAAAATAAGCATATATATTTTAATCTTTTGAATGAATAAATTAACTACACAAAATAGTCCCTGAAAAATATTTTCTTTTGATGCCATTATTCTTTTAGGCCTCTGGACCACGTATTTCTTTTAGGTCCAAGCAAACAGTGGCTTACTCGCAAAGGATGATATTTCCTTTCGGAGCCCTTCCCCCTGCACATTTGTATACATCATTTTTATATCTCACACAAATCTCACGTGCAACGGATTCCAACATGCACTAGTCCTCCTAGGTCACATAATACGTAGATGACTAGATTGGTAGGAGAACACCTCACAAAGCTCAAGTATACATGTGAAGTTAAGATTTCAAGTAATCTCGTGCATGCGTGAATTGAGGCATATAAAAATAGAATCCATTATAGCAATACAAAATCTAACTACTCCATATAAGCATGGTAAAGAACATTTTAAGGATTGACAATCTTAACCAAAAGTTCTAGCCACATGAAAGCGAAAAAGAAGGGATTCAAACACAAGTATATGCCACATAAAGTGTGTCAAATTAAAATACACACAATAAAAGTCTTTTTGAGTTTTTAAAATTTTTTAACCAACCAAACAAAAATATTTACTCAAAAGACAAAAAAAATCATTTGTATTTTTCATTAAGCCTAAATTACTAAAGCTAAAACACAAATTATAAACAAATTTTTTTTTGGTATTTTTAATTTAATGAAAACTAAAATAAATATAATACAAAAGATTAACATAAATCATAATTCCAGCATGAGATATATGATAACGCAATGACTAGAAAATGATAAACAAGCATACAATTAGCATGAAGCACAAAAGCTAAAGTATGGAAAACATGCAAGGAATTACTCATAAGATATAGCAAGTGAAGAGTCGTGTGCAAGCATGCGAGAACTATCAAAGACTGAAAATTTGAAAAAGACATATTTTCCGTTTTAAAAACTCAAAAGGATCTTAAACGCAATAATTTAGTGATCCTAGCTCTAAAAACCAATTGTTGGAAATGATGACCCCCAATTTTTTTAAATTTTACCAAAAGTAATTTCCTTTTAGATGCGGAATAAAGATGGCTCAACGAAACAAGTACATAAACCAAATTTTAATTTCTTTCAAATTAAAATAAAAACAAACTCAAAGTGACATTAAATTAAACAACAAATTAATTTTCACTTAAACAACTTAATTCAATCCAAGTCCTAGAAATTTGCCTAACAAATAATTAATTCAATTTTGCAAATTAGGTCAAACCATATTTTATCCAATAAAATTAATGACTTGAACTAAATTAATTAAACATTACCCAAATTAATTTTAACACTAACTTAAGCATGAGTAGTGATTTAAACCAATTTCATCTTTTTACCTAAGCATGCATCTAATGTGAATTTTGCAAAAGATAAAACAAACAAATAATTACTATGCCGCAGTGTACGAGGAAAAACCCACAACGAAAAAAAAAACTCGGACGACCCTAGCCTCAAATCCACTAAGTATAGTTTTACATGTACAAGATAAAGAAAGACTTATAACACTCGATTTGACTCCGTTCAAGCCCCGACGCTTCTTCTTGTACACACCTCTACCTAGTGAATAACCACGGAGATCCACCGCGGTCTCGGAATCCACCGATCGAAATTTAAGAACAACCGTCAACCACACATGATGCCTTTCACCATGTGAGAATGCCGCAATAAAAACAATATACTTCTTCTTTATGGGATGTAGAAGAAAATCCAAATGAACTCTTCAACTCGGTAGAGTAAAACCCGGTGCCAAACACTCCAAGCAAGATATATATATGGTAACTTGGAATAAACAAACTATGGGTGTAAACAAAAGTGTTTTTGAATAATGTTCTTGAAAATCCAAACACTTCAAACATGAACTTTTGAACTAAGAAATTCCTCTCTCAAAATTTTCTCTCAAAAAGGTGTTTAGAAAATGTCAAAAGTTAGTTTTTCAAACTTGGTTCCTGCATATATAACTTCTGTCAAGAGTTAGTGGGTAAAAGTAAGTGGGAACATGGGGAAAAACTGATTAAAACTGCCAAAAAATTTCTCGCTAGAAATCTCGTTCGAACGAGATTTTCGTTCTCATTCGAACGAGATTTTTGTTCTCGTTCGAACGAGATTTTTGTTCTCGTTCGAACGACATATCTGACGAAGTTCCTGAGGCAAATGGAAAAATTCATTGGCAAACTCGTTCGAACGACATTCTCGTTCGAACGAAAAACTCATTTGAACGATAATATCGAATGTAGTTCCAGAATGGTTAAAATTTGATTTTTAGCCCAGAAACTTTATTTTAAAGTTTTAAAGAAGCCTTCTGAAAATAAATCTTAGATTAAAATAAAGTTACACACAATAAAAATTGTTCCAAGCTCCTATACATGTTTGTAATGCATTCATACCTTAGGAGGAATTGGAACTAATGTTGGTGACGTAGAAACAAGGAACAATAATCTTGGCATATGATGAAGCTTTTTAATCTTGACCGCTACCTCTTCAACTGACAAGTCATAGGCTTGAATGGATACACTTGAACACTATCCTATTATTTAAATATTTTTGTCCAGAGTTGAGCCAACACTACATTAAGACTCAATCAGAAACTTGTGTCCTTACAATCAGAAGAGTTGTAAGCATCAAAGAAGTCTGATAGTTCTACTTTCCATGGGATTTGGAGTTTTTGATGTAGGTAATCAGCATGTGCTTTATTTGAGTGTTTGTAACTTGTAAAGTGATTCTTGATTCTTAGTGGATTAATTTTACTCTAAATAGTTTGTAAGAGCAAGTTTATAATTTCTCAATTTAGTTTTTATTTGACTTATCCCGTTACACACCACTGTACCAGCATGACTACTTCCATATATTCAAAGACAAGAAGTTGAAAACATTTGCGAGATTGAAGATCATTTATCTCTTACAACATTCAGAAGATTTATGATATAGTTTAGTAAACACTTTATTTATCCAGGCTATATTTATTATTAGAGTTTGCATTATAAGTATTCAAAATGTTTAAAATGATTTTTAAGAGTTTTTTGAAAATTTTGACGACTCGTTAGAACGAGATACCAGGTCGTTCGAACGAGTGTGCGAGTATTTATTTTTTAAACAAATCTGATCGAAATCTCTAATGCCTATTCGTTTGCAACAAACTTCGTTATAATTAGAGATGTGGGATTAGAGTTTTGTAGAACTCATTTTAACCCTTTTCTAAGATGTTTTAGAGTTAGTTTTGTGATCAAACTATATCAAATTTTCATCCAAACCCCTTGAAAATATAAAGATCACTTTACCAAACCAAGAAGAAAAAATTCCTTGTTAAAAGACCATTGTAGAGTTATCTCTACTACTAATTTTTGGAGCCGAGGCTCTACTGCTGAAGAAGAAGGTTGATCGATGAATATCGAGGGAACACTGCTTCTTGTGGACGATGCTAGACTGTTCCGTATCTGTAGAGGACTTGAAGAACAGCGTGTTATACTTACGGAGCTAAGTATTTTGTAACTCTTATAGTGTCTGTCAATTCTAATATAATGTTGAAATAAAGGTTTTGCTCGAATGGGATATCTCCTTACTTCTTCGCATACTTGTTTTGTTTGCCTTATTTATTTTGGGCTTCATCATTACATGCACACTAAATTAAATCAAGATAAAATTTATTAAAATTTGAATTTGTGTTTAGCCTAAGATACAAATAAATTCATAGAATTCTTATTCTTAAATTGGTATCAAATCCATTTACACTTTTTGATCCTTTAAAATTTAGATTTTGTGGATAGCTTGTATAATATGATGCCTCTTTTTTATGGGTCTAATTATGCGTGCTGGAAAACTATGATTAAGTCTGCTTTAAAATATACGAATGAAAGAGTCTGGCTTGTTTGTAAAAATGGGTGGACACCACCTACATTGACCAATGGAGATATCAAAGGTCCAAAACCTATTTCTGCTTAGACATAAGATGAATTTAAATGGAGGAATTTTAACTCACGCGATTTAAATGCCATTTCTAGGGCCATCACCCTTGACGAGTTTTACCGCATCATGACGTGCACTACGTCTAAGAATTCATGGGATACCCTCTAACTCACTCACGAGGGTACCAATTTAGTGAAAGCTTCAATCTTCAAAACCTCACCACGAAGTTTGAGACTATTACCATTCTAGATTCTGACTCCTTCGATGAGTTTTATGCACGTTTGTCGAACATAGTCAATTCTAGTTTAATTTAGATGAGAAGATTTCTGAGACATGTGCAGTTAAAAAGATTTTGAGCTCACTTTCGGGCCATTTTATTCCTAAGGTTATTGTGCTTAATTCATTAGGAATATTATATACGCTTAGGTTAGAAGGACTCATAGGAGACTTTTAAACGTATGAGATCAACATGTTTTCCAAAACTATTGTACCTAAGGAAAAGGGAATTGCTTTAAAATTTAAATCTAAATGGAAAGAGGAAGTGTTGTCTCACTCCAAGTTTGATTTTGTTCTGGATGATTTAGGCCGTTTTGCAAAAAAAAAAAAATCAAAAAGTTTCTAAATCTTAGAAAAGAAAATACTTCCAAAGAAAATATGAGTTTTGAGAAAGACAAAAATAAAAATCGGGCAAGAAAAATTTTGAAAAAGAAAGAAAAGATTACCCTAAAAAAGATAAAGATAGATGTTACGAGTGGGAGGGTAAAGGTCACAATGCTCATGAGTGTGCTACGAGATTAAAGAGACAAGACAAATACAAAGTTGCCTTTAATGCCATGCTTAGTGATAGCGATGTCGATCCAGTGGATTTCGGGGATGAATTTTCGTACGGATGTAACTTCACTGCATTCATGGCTAGTCATGTTAGTACATCTAGTGAGCCTCACACCGATGGGGAAGAAACTCAATATGACGGCCTCGACAATGAGTCTAATTGTTCTGGAGAAAGTGAGGGAGATGGCACTTTGAGTGAGGGAGAGAGTGAACTTCAATGTACTTACACTGATATTTATGATGAGTCCTTTAAAATGAAGAAACAAAACAAAGGTTTAATGCTTAGAGTTTTATCTTTAGACAAGGAGTTGAAAGAGGTAAGATAGAGCGAGTCCTCGATGAGAGTTTCTTTGAGAGAGAGAGTCATTTTAGTAAAGAGGAGAAATAGTGACTTAACTAACAAAGTGGTTATCTTACAAGAGATATTCAAGCATCCATTGAGACTTGTGAGAAACTTTAAGACCTTATATCCCATCTCGAGAAAGATCTTGAAAATGACTGGGAGGTCAAGGTTACTATAGAGGATACATTAAAGAAGGATGTAAAGATGATCCTCAGTCCTACTTTAGATTTTAGAGAAAGGCAAGGTACTGCACTAGAATCGACTCCTAAATTTATGGTAGATCCTTATGGGCCTCGACCTAAACCATAAAAGAGAGTTCAACCTAAGAAAAAGAATAAAGGTAGACCCTAACAAGTCTATGTTTTCACCTTTTGCAAAAAGAGAGCTCACCTTAGAGAATTTTGTAAAAAGTTAGGAAGAACTCAACGTACACATGCTCCCACGCACTGCTATAGTGACTTTGCTTGTCTTAGAGAGCAAGTCGAATCCTTAGTCGTGACTTCACAAAGCTTAATAAAAGAATTTCAACGGATGTTTATATCGGTTGAGAATGTTTCTAATGCTATGACTAGAGAAAATAACGATGAGGGTAAACAAAAAGTTACCTCCACTTTGGTACCTAAGAAAGATGATAAATACCTCATTTTTCACGTTCCTTTAAAGGTTCAAAATACTTCCCAATGGTATTTTAATAGTAGGTGCTCTAGGAACATGACCGACGACATATCATTTGTTACCAACCTTGAGGATCGCAAGGAAGGCAAATTCACCTTAGGATATGGGAGTAGATCTGGTATTTTAAGACGTGGATGTGTTGAGACACCCAGATTTCCTAAACTAGAAAATGTGTTATACGTAAAAGTGTTGAAAGAAAACTTAATTAGCATAACCCAATTGCGCAATGCAAACTTTGCGGTAAATTTTTATCGACCCGAATATAACGTATATGATCAATCCATTGATATTTTATTATAAGGTGTGAGGATCAAAGATAATTGCTATAATATCATTCCCACGTCCTCCTTTGTGTGAAACAATGTCACAGTCTCCTATATGGACCTTTGGAATAAACAATGAGATCATTTTAATTTTAAAGATCTTGAGAGATTAATGAAAAATGACCATGTTCGTGGCTTATCGTCCCTTGGGAAACCAACTTCCTTGGTTTATGGACCTTGGCAACAAGGAAACAAATTCATAGTCCCCATCAAAAGTTGAATACTATTACCACCATACATGTTTTTGAGTAAATTCATACAAATCTTATGGGTCTCACTCACGCGGAGAGTTTAGGTCATAAGAAATACTTTCTAGGGATGATCAATATTTTTTTAGATACTCTATTATGGGATTTCTTAGAGAGCAGTCCAATGGGGTTGAATTCCTAACAACTAAGTGTCATGTCATGTCCAACAAAACTAACACTGTGTCACTATTACTCAAATGCGTAGTGACAATGATAGTGAATTTAAAGAAGATGGAGTGGATAGATATTGTGATGTAATGGACATCAAATTTGAGTTTTTGGCCGTTCGCACTCCTCAACAAAATGGGATAGCTGAGAGGAAGAACGAGAAGATTCAATAAATGGCTAGTACCACGCTTCTTAAGAGAAATGTGCCTCGATGTTTTTGGGCAGAGGCCGTCAGTACCGCATGCCATACAATGAATAGGGTATATCTTCGTTCACACACACTACATAAACCATATGATTTGTGGGCAGGGAAAAAGCCCAACCATACGAGTACTTGCTACATTTTGAGAGATAGAGAGCACTTAGCAAATTTTGACCCCTAGATTAACGAGGCGATATTCTTAGGTTATTCATAGTCCTGTAGGGCTTATAGGGTGTTTAACCTTGCAAGCTCTAAGTTTATGGAGTTAATAAACATCATAATTAGAGACGACAAGCCGCCAGCATCTATTGACCCTAATCCCAAGTGTGAGGATGATGCACCCCCTGGTGACAATCCTATCCTTCCTCATACTTCCCAGTGGGCCCCACTCTTAATTTAAAGGATCCACCCTAGTGTCAATACTAGTGCTCAACTTGAGAATGTGGTTAGTTACCTTGTCTATGCCTCCTTAGTTGATCCCATGAATGTGAAAGAAGCACTTAAGGATGATTATTGGATATCCTCTATGAAAGATGAGTTTCTTTAGTTTCGCAAGAACGATGTCTAGGAGTTAGTCCCCCTATCTAGCGAGATAAATGTCATAGGTACCAAGTGAATTTACAAGAGTAATATGTATGATAATGGTGCCATAGTTCGCAATAAGGCTAGGTTGGTCGCTCAAGGCTACAGACAGATTGCGGGTGTAGACTTTGATGAGACATTCGCTCCTATTTCTAGGATTGAGTCCATCTGCTTACTACTCACCATAGCATACCATCTGCGTTTCAAGTTATATCAAATGGATGTCAAAAGTTCCTTCCTAAATGGCATTCTACAGTAGGAAGTTTACATGGAATAACTAAAGGGGTTTAAAGACCCAATGCACCCGAAACACGTCTTTTATCTTAAGAAGGCCATGTATGGTTTAGAGCAAGCACCCCGTGGTTGGTACGAGAGACTGATTTCCTGTCTCATAACCGCTGTTTGTGAGGAAAGAGAGTGGTTATATATTAGTTGCCTAAGTCTATGTGGACGACATAGTATTTGGATCCATGTGCTCATGAGATACTCACACTTTTGAGGAGGAAATGAATAGTGAGTTTGAGATAAGCATGGTTGGTAAGTTTACATTCTTCTTAGGTCTCTAGGTACTTTAGCTAAAGGATGGGATATTCATATCTCAATCCAAATATGATAGGAACTTTGTGAAGAATTTTGGATTAGACTCCATTAAGAGCTCATGAACCCCTATGAGTACATCGACTAAGCTTAGCAAAGACACTTTATGCAATGATATAGAGAAAACCCTTTATAGGAGCATGATCGTAGTCTTATATACTTGATAGCTAGTCGTCCCAACATTTCCTTTAGCATTGGAGTCTGTTCACGATGTCAAGTGTCTCAGAAAGAGTCACACTTGCAAGAACTTAAGCATATCATCAAATACGTGAGTGGCACTGTTTTCTACGGTATTTGATATTCCTTTGATACCGATGACCATTTGTCTTCCTATTCAGATGCCGATTAGGTCGGGGATGTTGATGGTTGTAGGATCACTTCATATGTGTGTTTTTACTTTGGGAGTGATCTTGTCTCTTGATTAAGTAAGAAGAAATAGTACATATCTTTGTCCACAGTGGAGGCTCAGTATATTACCATCGGGAGTTGTTGCATGAAAATCTTATGGATGAAGCAAATGTTTGAAGATTATGGAATTTCACAAGGCACAATGACTATTTCTTATGATAATACGAGTGCGATCCATATATCCCATAATCTATTCCAATAATCTTGCACAAAGCATATTAGGATATGTGAGCATTTTATTCGTGATCTCATTGAGGAGAAGGTCATATCCTTGAGCTTTGTGAGCATCGAACGAATATTAGTTAATATTTTCACAAAACCTTTAGATGCACCTAGATTCAAGGATCTTAGGAAGTCTTTGGATATTTTCTCCATTGATTGAGTTCGAGTACTTAATATAGTGTAAGTTCTTTATCATGGTCATATCTTATATCCCTATTTCTAGATTGTATTATCAATGTATTCATATTTTTTTCTTTTTTGATATATTTTCAAAAATTTTAAAAAGATTTTTGGTGTTTATGCAAAAGCTAAAAAATCCAAAAAGATATTTTTTAAGATAATGTTTGAAAAATTGAAAAAGATTTTATTTTGATTAAATTTTTGGAAAATACAAAGATTTTTGTATTTTCATGTTTCACCATAAATGGATGAACATTTAAGATATTCAGATCACCAATACATTCCATCTATTCATGTGACTTTTTCATAGTGCTTTGAGACATGGCTTTTTTCATTAATGTGCTTAATAATGTGTGGATAACATTTCGTTGATCATTCTTGATTACTTTCTAAATTTTAGACTCCTTGTCACTTTATTGCACACAATCACGGACTTTTTAAACATTGTACTTACTTATCATATGTCGAATATGATTTTCTCATATCAATCCGACTTAATAACGAACCAAATGTAAAAAGTGATAAGTTGAGCTTTTAAGGACCATTGCCTAGATTTCGTTTCCTGAAAAATATTGATATATAATGGAAAGGAGTTACGAAAGAGCAAAATTCTCTTTGCGTTAAAAGCCACCATTTGCAAAAGGAGCCTAAAAATATTAACTACACACAAACAGAAGTGCCAAGGCCATTTACTTTATGTTATTTATGCTTCACTACATATTAGCATTATGTTGTCTTCAAAATATATGAGAGTGAATTCTTATATAAGTGAGATTTTGAGGGTGTTATAAAGTAGAAGATCAATTTGTTTGCACAACGGAATCTCTTAAAAAGCATTAAATAATTTGACGTTATTGATTTGAGAATCTTTAAAATTCATTTCATATTGCATAAGTCGAGTCAATTTCATTTGAGTTTAACATTTTACGCCTAAGGTAGAAATTGAGTTCTTTCTTTATAAGTATCTCATCACTTCGTGCACCTATGTTAGGTTGATTTGTCTATGGAAAATGCTCACGTCACCATTCAGATATTTTAGTTTTACTCCATGGTGCATATGTGTTTTTATACCTATATGTATTTTTCTTACTTGTTATACTTGAAAAAAATAAAAAACTTCAAAACTAGTTGTTTGATAAGGGGATAAACACATTATGACTTTTGGATCATCATTACTCGTGCTTATTGATTATCTTTATGATGATATCTTTGCTTCTGCATATTATTCTTATTTAGATTATAATCCCTTGTCTATTACAGACAAAAAGGGGGAGAAAAATTGAGGGGAAGTTTTAATTATATTTTTTAAAACTCGTACTACTCATGATATTTCTTTTGTCTCATATGTGTAGGTCATTTCTCCTTGATAATGATTTCTTTGACCGCACAAGATGAAGACATGAAGACTTTTTAGTTGAAGACTTATATATTTATGCATTTTCGCTTCTTGATTTGGGAGGCCATTAGTTGTATTAGTCTTATGGCCCAATTTGTCTTCAGTTTGTGTTTTGTACTGGGATAGCCAAAGGGGGAGATTTGTAAGAGTAAGTTTTATAATTACTCAATACAATTTTTATTTGTCTTATTTCTTTACACACCACTGCAGCTACATAACTACTTTCACGTATTCGAAGACAAGAAGTTGATGACATTTGCAAGATTGACGATCATTCGTGTCAAACAATACTCAGAAGAGTTATGAGGTATTTTGGTAAAGACTTTATATATCCAGGGTATTTTTATAATTCGAGTTTTCATTAAAAAAATTCAAAATGTTTAAAATGATTTTTAAAAGTTTTTTGAAAATTTAGATGGCTCGTTAGAACTAGGTACCAGGTCATTCGAATGAGCGCGTGGGTTTTTATATTTTAAACAAATCTGATTCAAACCTCGAATGCCTATCCTTTTGCAACAAACTTCCTTATTAATAGAGATGCAGAATTAGATTTTTGTAAAACTTATTTTAACCCTTTTTCAAGCCATTTTAGAGTTCCTTTTGTGATCAAACTCGATCAAATTTTCATCCAAAACCCTTGAAAATTTAGGGGTCACTTTACCAAAACGAAAAGAATAAATTTCTTATGAAAAGACAATTATAGAGTCCACCTCTACTGCTAATTTGTGGAGCTACGGATCTACCCTTGAAGAAGAAGGTTGATCGATGGATACCGAGAGAAGACTAATTCCGATGGATGGTGCTGAACTGTGCCATTTTCATAGAAGGTTTGAAGAATTACATGCTATACTTAGGGAGCTATATAGTTTGTAAGTCGTATAGTGTCTGTCAAGATACAATGCTAAAATAGAGGTTTTGCCCAAGAATGATTTTTCCTTACTTCTTCGTAAGCTTGTTTGGTTTGGCTTATTTATTTTGGACTTCATCTTTACATTCCCACTAAATTAAATCAAGATAAAATTTGTTAAAATTTGAATTTGTGTGTGTTTGGCCTATGATACGAATAAATTCATAGAATTCGCAATCTTATAGTTGACTCCTAGGTTTTGCTTGAGCCTAAACTCACTACACCAAAAACTACAATTTGACACACCTTGATATTAAAAATCTAGCACAGCTTAAAACTGACCAAATTCTGGCACGATTTAACAAAAATATGTCATACTTTAAAATCGTGCCAAAATTAGGCACTGTTTTTAAGTGTGTCAAAATTGAGAACACTTGACTAAAATATAATTACCTTTAGGTTTTATTTTTTCCACAACTTTCCCCATGACTTTTTGTAACAACCCGAGGTCTTGGAGACGAGGATTTATTTATTTTGTGAGAAATAAATAATATTTTATTGGAGGATAATTAAATTGGCAATTGAGGTCAAAATTTGAAGTTGTTAGAAAGAGTGTCGAATGTCGATTCTGCTGGTACCATAGTGTCCGGAAGGGTCAAGAAAGTCAAAATGACTGTACTTGGGGTCTATTTAGGTTTCGAAATAATTTAGGACCGTTTGACTCGAATTAAAGTTACCGGGTCATTTAAAGTGTGTATTATCATTTAAAGAGGTGTATCTTGGGAGTTTAGCCTTATTAAGCCTACAGGAGATATTTCTCCAAAGAGAGAAAGAGAAATAGAAAGAAAGAAAGAGAGAAGAAGAAAGAAGAAGAAAAGGAAGGAGAAAAGAGAGAGAAAGTGGAGATTTTCGGCCAATATGCGATCTCAAGGCGGATTCAGACCCTACGAACCCGAATCAAGTGATTAAACTTGCTAAATAATTGTTGTGTACCCTTTATTGCATGATTTGTGGATGAAATTTATGGGTTTTTGGTTTAGTTTAACAAAACCTAACTTTTGGGTATAATCTTAGATTTGATATGTAAAACTTAGATTTGAGGTTATAAATTAGTTTATATGTATTCTAGGATGATTATTGATGATATATATATGATTGGGTTGAAGAGAAATGGAGAGAGAATGATTAAAATGAAATTTGGGTATTTTAGGCTTACAAAAAGTAGCCATTTTCGAGGTTTCTGAAGGGCCGAATCGATTCGGCCTCCTACCGAATCGATTCGGAAATATGAAGGTGCCCAGGTCTGAGTGATCGAATTGATTTATATCCCAACCGAATCGATTCGACCTGAGACAGAATCCCAGCTCTGATGGCCGGAATCTATTCGCCTTCCTGGACGAATCAATTCGCTGGGCCGAATCGATTATGAATTGGCCTGAATCGATTCGGAAACAGGGCTTTCTCAAGGGATGTTTTTCTAAGGATAATTTCATTCCGTTTTGTTCGAGGTTATCGATTGGGAACCTCTATAGGAGATATTTGGAGTATGTTTGGAGACTTTTAGAGAGTTTCCCCTATGAGAAATGATTGGAGTCATATTGACTAAATTTGAGGAATTCCGATTAGATATTTTGGTATGTTCTAAGTGGGGAAGCCCAC
The DNA here is from genome assembly GCA_949130495.1 of Sambucus nigra. Taxonomy (NCBI): domain Eukaryota; kingdom Viridiplantae; phylum Streptophyta; class Magnoliopsida; order Dipsacales; family Adoxaceae; genus Sambucus; species Sambucus nigra. The sequence goes on from OX422216.1 coordinate 441,224,066, forward strand.
CTTAATTGGAGATTCTAATTAGGGTTAATAATTAACATTCATATAAATGAGTGAGAATAATCTAGAGACTTTGGATCTTATGATCAAACCCTAAAATGGGAAATCTCAAAGGTTCATAAAATGAATTGAACTCTATTATGTATGGAGAATTATAAATGGTAATTAATGTGCATATGCATATAGAAATATCCTTATTGATGTTTGATTTGGGAGATGTATCACACAACGAGAAATGCTAAATGAAGACCATTAGGATAAATGAATATCCTTAACATGAATTGAATGTAGGAACATTTCAGAATTAGAAGCGAGAGGCGAGCTTCAAGTGAGAAATAGTATAGTGTATACTAAGTGGGGAAGATGTGTGAGATTTGGCGGTTAGGGTATAAAAAGAGAGTAATAGACTATACAATGATGTTAATCAAATTGCGCCAATGGGCTTATAATAAATATGCAAATGATGTTGCATGTATACCTTATATGATGGTATATCTTTATTATGTGGGATGTATGTATACCTTATATTTTGGTATATATGCATGTTAGGCATACCCTCTCCTTGCTATCATTGGGAAGTTTCGTGCGTAGAGGGTGAGCATCATGGCTCAAAGAGCAGGATGTTGATATTCCTTAGGTCATAGTCGTCCATGGTGGTCAGCAAATGACATATATATACATTTATTTATTTTGGGGGTGAGAGGTCGTGGGTATGTGTCGCTCTCACTTGCCGATTAGGAGCTATGACCGCTTCTCGGATGTTGTGTTCATGAGTTGATCACGAGGTGGGTGTCGTTGAACCCCACCAGGTGTCCCCAGTTTGCTACGTATATGGGCTGATGGAAGATGATAGCATGTGAGCCTGCTTCCTTCGAGTTATAGCTTGGTTGGATGGTTATTATTGCTTGTGTTTGTACTTGGGTATCTAGGGCATAACGGACCTCAATGGCCTACATTGCCAGGATTAGTGTATCAGGGGGGTCCTTATTTGGATTTCGCCTCGGCGAGACGTCCCACGCACGAACCGCAGTGTAAAGTTCGAAATTGGGGATAAGTTAGTCCTTAATGCTCATATATATATATATATATATCACCCATCCCGACTATCGACAGTGCCAAGAGTAGTGTAACGGGGGGGTTCCTTGTTTGGATTTCGCCTCGGAGAGACGTCCCATGCATGAAACGCCATGTACTGTTGAGAATTGGGAATATTAATTAATTAAAATTTGGATAATAAATTGGGTTACATGCATCTTGCATTGTGGGAATAATGAACCTCGAGGATCGATACGGTCAGGAGTAGTGTAACGGGGGGTTCCTTGTTTGGATTTCGCCTCGGCGAGACGTCCCACTCACGAAACGCAGTGCCGTGTTAAGAATCGGGAGGAGTTTAGTCCTTAACTCTTGATGCTAATAACTCATATATAATAATTACATATATATATTGTTTACATGCCAAATAAGGGCATAACTAGAATATATGAAATTCTAGTAAATGAGAATGTTGATGTATTGTATTGATGTGGTTATGAGATGGATCATGCAACTTTATATGTTCAACAAATGAACATCATAAAGATAACTATAACTATTACATTAAAGTTAATGTATATAATTCATAGATTATAGAGATAAAGGTGGATTGGGAGATAGGTTAGATGGTTTCACTTAAATACTTCAATTGGGTTTAAGTTAGAATCATCTTACCTAAATAGAATCGGGAATCCATTGGGAGATCACGTGCATACGCTTAGTGCGCGCTTTAGATGAGAGGTGAGTTGAATTATTATGGAGAGTTCGATTCCACCTTAATCATGTAATAAGGCATTTATAATTATTATGCATTTTAATACACTTGCTATAAAATGTTTTTCAAACTCGGACCCTGATCCGTTTATATTTTCTCCTCCATGTATATATTGTATTACTTTAGGTGTTCCCCCACAAGGACGCCACTGATGTTCATCCATCCAGTATTCGTGGAGATGTGGCATTGCGGACTATCTCAGCACTTTGTTTTCGTCGATTCCTATCTTTGTATATCTAGATTAGGATTCAGTTTGTATATTGAGTTAGTATTCAAGTGTTGTAGATTAACACTTTCATATTTCATTTCTCAGATTGTTGTATTGTCTGTTACCCGACAGCATATTCGGGTATTTTATTGTTGAGATTTTGTTGCACATTGTATGGTACTCTTGTATATATTATTGGAGTTTGCACATTTTACTCATCATAGTTAGATGTATATTGTTGGTTATGGGCATTATTGGTTTTGTTGTTGTTGTTAAAAATAAAGTTTTCAATTTTTGACAATTTGCGTTTAATAGTTTCGGGTAGTTAGCCTTATTTTATTAGCATTGTCAGTTGATATTGAGACTGTGCCATCTGGGATACCTGATTTAATGTAGTATAGGGCTGGCCACCCATTATTATTTAGAGCAGGTTGTCACAGATGGTATCAGAGCATCAGGTTCTAGTGTCTTTAGGATCTGTGTGCGTTACTACGATCTTTCGCAAGCATTCTTGATGTAGAGACTTATTATTTGGACGATTGCATTCATACGTCCATATTTCTTCTGTGATTTGAAAACTTTTGAAAGGCGTTCTGATACAATTGTTCTTGTTTCAGATGCCACGGTAGGGAGGCCGTTTAGTTAAGGCAAATAAAGGGAATGTGCAACCCCAAATGCCTCAAAGGAACATGACTACGGATGAAGTTTCCAATATTGTGGCACAAGAAGTAACTGCTTCCGTTTCTATGATGGCATAACAATCTGCTATTCAAGCAGCCCGACCCCATTTAGGATTGTCTTTATGGCAGAGTATGAGGAAGATTTTAGTAAGGGGTATCCTCCCGAGTTTGCAGGGGGAGTTAATGCAATAGCTGCAAGTCAATGGAAGAATAGTATACAGAGGCACCTTCGTATGGTCGAGTGTAGTGAGGTGCAGAAACAACTTTTAGCCACCTTTAAGTTATCGGGTGCAACTCTTCAATGGTGGGAGTCTGTTACCACATCTAAACAGAGAGATACTTTTCCTATAATAGAGTTTTGGGAACTTTTTGATCGAAGGTATTTTCCTTCCTCTTATCGAGATATAAATATTTTTCAAGGAAATAGAACGGTGGCAGAGTATGAGGAATATTTTTCTAGATGGGAAAAATTAGTACCTGATGAGGTAAATACGGAATAGAAGCGTATATCAAAGTTTTTTCGAGGTTTAGATTGGAAAATCCGACAACATTTGTTAGAGAGTCCTAAGTTAGTGACTTTCAATAAGGTAGTGAATGTGGCACTATTAAAGTGTCATGAATATCGTCTTCGTTCGCAAGAGGGTAAGAACTTTGGAGATTCAAGTTCATCAAGTAAGTTTGGCGACGAGAGTGCCAGTAAGGCGAGTGGGCAGAAAGGATTTGTGGGTAAGTGTTTCTTTTGTAAAGAAATTGGTCATAAAAAGAGAGAATGTCCTAAAAGAGGTAAACGACCACATTTTGACGAAGTTTTAGAAGTACAACCCCTACAACAGATTCGAGGTCATTTTAGACCGGGGGACTTTGTTTGGGAGCCCATTGATGAGGAAGGGCAATCGGACTAGAGATGGATGATGTAAGTTAATTTCCCTTTATTAATAGGATAATTACTAAAATGAAATTGGGGAATATCGTATGTGAGATATTTGTGAAAGGGTAGTGCTATAGCCCTATTATGTATGTTTGACCCTAAGGGGATTTTGAGCAAGTTAGGCTCTTATGTTATTATCTTTTGAAAGACTAGATAATTTTGCAAGGTGCTCAAAAAGAGCTATAAACCTTGTGGGAAATTTAAGAATGGTTATGGGTGATAAGTAGTAATGATAAAGCTACTTATTTTTATATAGTCATGATAGACTTATATAATTGTTGTATTCCAGATATGGATGAGCCTTATAAATGGCAATATATTGAAATGATGTAAGATGTTGTTTATGTGTGAATGTTGAGATTGTGGATTGTTGGGATGCAGGAAAATTTTAGCTCATGATTATGATCATTTTTGTGAGCTACATGTTTTTATATGTATGATGATTTAAAAGACCTTGTGTTGGACATAAGGCATTTTATATTATATTATAATATATAAACCGTTTTTAAAATAAACTGTTTTCAAAATAAAACTTTTTATCGGCCTTCGGGGCCTTTCAAAATGATTTTCACAAATAATTAAATTTTTTGAACTCTAGTCCGGATTTAACAAACTCTCAATCCCCGACGTCGATACATAGTAGTGTATTGGTAGGGTTCCTTGTTTGGATTTCACTTTTGCGATACGTCCCCCGCACGAAAGTGGCGAATGTCAGGAATTGAGAGGAGTTATTTCTTTGGACCATTCAAAATTTTTTACACTATTAAAATGTTAGTATTATATTTATGGAAATGTGGAACTTTGGAGGCAAATAAAGCCTCATTATGATTGATGTGAGCATAAAGCTCAAATATAAAGTGTGTATGGGCGCCCTAGTTGTGAAAATTGGTTTTATTTAACTCATAATTAAATTAAAATAAAATGAATAAATTAACTTGTCGTGGGAAGTTAGAAGTTTGGAGATAGGATTGGTGAGTATGGGTATATTAGAACTAGTTGAACTTTGGAGAATTAGGCTTAGCTAAAATTTCGAGGACGAAATATTTGTAAGTGGGGAAGTTTGTAACAACCCAAGGTCTTGGAGACGAGAATTTATTTATTTTGTGAGAAATAAATAATATTTTATTGGAGAATAATTAAATTGACAATTGAGGTCAAAATTTGAAGTTGTTAGAAAGAGTGTCGAATGTCGATTCTGAGGGTACCATAGTGTCCGGAAGGGTCGAGAAAGTCAAAATGACTATACTTGGGGTCTATTTAGGTTCCGAAATAATTTAGGACCGTTTGACTCGGATTAAAGTTACCGGGTCATTTAAAGTGTGTATTATCATTTAAAAAGGTGTATCTTGGGAGTTTAGTCTTATTAAGCCTACGAGAGATATTTCTCCAAAGAGAGAAAGAGAAATATAAAGAAAGAAAGAGAGTAGAAGAAAGAAGAAGAAAAGGAAGGAGAAAAGAGAGAGAAAGTGGAGATTTTCGGCCAATACGCGATCTCAAGGCGGATTCAGACCCTACGAACCTGAGGCAAGTGATTAAACTTGCTAAATAATTCTTGTGTACCATCTATTACATGATTTTTGGATGAAATTTATGGGTTTTAGGTTTAGTTTAAAAAAACCTAACTTTTGGGTATAATCTTAGATTTGATATGTAAAACTTAGATTTGAGGTTATAAATTAATTTATATGTATTCTAGGATGATTATTGATGATATATATATGATTGGGTTGAAGAGAAATGGAGATAGAATGATTAAAACGAATTTTGGGTATTTTAGGCTTACAAAAAGTAGCCATTTTTGAGGTATCTGAAGGACCGAATCGATTCGGCCTCCTACCGAATCGATTCGGAAATATGCAGGTGCCCAGGTCTGAGTGATCGAATCGATTCGGATCCCAGCCGAATTGATTCATCCTAAGACATATTCCCAGGTCTGATGACCCGAATCGATTTGCCTTTCTGGCCGAATAGATTAACTGGGCCGAATCGATTCGGAATTGGCCCGAATCGATTCAAAAACAGGGCTTTCTCAAGGGATGTTTTTCTAAGGATAATTTCATTCCGTTTTGTTCGAGGTTATCGATTGGGAACCTCTATAGGAGATATTTGGAGTATGTTTGGAGACTTTTAGAGAGTTTCCCCTATGAGAAATGATTGGAGTCATATTGACTAAATTTGAGGAATACCGATTAGATATTTTGGTATGTTCTAAGTGGCGAAGCCCACCTTAATTGGAGATTCAAATTAGGGTTAATAATTAACATTCATATGAATGAATAAGAATAATCTAGAGACTTTGGATCTTATGATCAAACCCCAAAATGGGATAACTCAAAGGTTCATAAAATGAATTGAACCCTATTTTGTATGGAGAATTATAAATGCTAATTGATGTACATATGGATTTAGAAATATACTTATTGATGTTTGAATTGGGAGATGTCTCACACAACGAGAAATGCTAAATGAAGAGCATTAGAATAAAAGAATATCCTTAACATGAATTGAATGTAGGAACAATTCACAATTAGAAGCGACAGTCGAGCTTCAAGTGAGAAATAGTATAGTGTATACTAAGTGGGGAAGATGTGTGAGATTTGGCGGTTAGGGTATAAAAAGAGAGTAATATACTATACAATGTTGTTAATCAAATTGCGCCAATGGGATTATAATAAATATGAAAATGATGTTGCAGGTATACCTTATATGATGGTATATCTTTATTATGTGGGATGTATGTATACCTTATATGATTGTATATATGCATGTTAGGCATACCCTCTCCTTTCTATCAATGTGAAGTTTCGTGCGTAGACGGTGAGCATCCTGGCTCAAAGAGCAGGATGTGGATATTCCCCAGGTCATAGTCGTCCATAGTGGTCAGCAAATGACATATATATACATTTATTTATTTTTGGGGTGAGAGGTCGTGGGTATGTGTCGCTCTCACTTGTCGGTTAGGAGCTATGACCGCTTCCCGGACGTTGAGTGCGTGAGTTGATCACGAGGTGGGTGTTGTTGAACCCCACCAGGTGGCCCCAGTTTGCTACGTATATGGGCTGCTGGAAGATGATAGCATGTGAGCCTGCTTCCTTCGATTTATAGCTCGGTTGGATGGTTATTATTGCTTGTGTTTATACTTGGGTATCGAGGTCATAACGGACCTCAATGACCTACATTGACAGGATTAGTGTATCGGGGGGGTTCCTTGTTTGGATTTCGCCTCGGTGAGATGTCCCACGCACGAACCGCGGTGTAAAGTTCGAAATTGGGGATAAGTTAGTCCTTAATGCTCATATATATATATATCACATATTCTGACTATCGACGGTGCCAGGAGTAGTGTAACGGGGGGTTCCTTGTTTGGATTTCGCCTCGGCGAGACGTCCCGTGCATGAAACATCGTGTACTGTTGAGAATTGGGAATATTAATTAATTAAAATTTGGGTAATATATTGGGTTACATGCATCTTGCATTTAGGGCATAATGAACCTCGAGGTTCGATACGGTCAGGAGTAGTGTAACGGGGGGTTCCTTGTTTGGATTTCGCCTCGGCGAGACGTCCCACGCACGAAACGCAGTGCCGTGTTGAGAATCGGGAGGAGTTTAGTCCTTAACTCTTGATGCTAATAACTCATATATAATAATTATATATATATATATTGTTTACATGCCAAATAAGGGCATAACTAGAATATATGAAATTCTAGTAAATGAGAATGTTGATGTATTGTATTGATGTGGTTATGAGATGGATCATGCAACTTTATATGTTCAACAAATGAACATCATAAAGATAACTATAACTATTACATTAAAGTTAATGTATATAATTTATAGATTATAGAGATAAAGGTAGATTGGGAGATAGGTTAGATGGTTTCACTTAAATACTTCAATTAGTTTTAAGTTAGAATCCTCTTACCTAAATAGAATCGGGCATCCATTGGGAGATCACGTGCATACGCTTAGTGCGCGCTTTAGATGAGAGGTGAGTTGAATTATTATGGAGAGTTCGATTCCACCTTAATCATGTAATAAGGCATTTATAATTATTATGCATTTTAATACACTTGCTATAAAATATTTTTCAAACTTGGGCTCTGACCCGTTTATATTTTCTCCTCCATGTATATATTGTATTACTTTAGGTGTTCCCCCGCAAGGACGCCATTGATGTTCATCCATCCGGTATTCGTGGAGCTGTGGCATTGTGGACTGTCTCAGCACTTTGTTTTAGTCGATTCCTATCTTTGTATATCTAGATTAGGATTCAGTTTGTATATTGAGTTAGTATTCAAGTGTTGGAGACTAACACTTTCATATTTCATTTCTCAGATTGTTGTATTGTTTGTTACCCAACAGCATATTTGGGTATTTTATTGTTGAGATTTTGTTGCACATTGTATGGTACTCTTGTATATATTATTGGAGTTTGCACATTTTACTCATCATAGTTAGATGTATATTGTTGGTTATGTGCATTATTTGTTTTGTTGTTGTTGTTAAAAATAAATTTTTAAATTTTTGACAATTCGCTTTTAATAGTTTCGGGTAGTTAGCCTTATTTTATTAGCATTGTCAGTTGATGTTGAGACTGTGCCATCTGGGATACCTGATTTAATGTAGTATAGGGCTGGCCACCAGTTATTATTTTGAGCGGGTTGTCACACTTTCCCCCCATTTCTCAGTCGCTCTCTGTCTCTCTCAAACTTACCCATTTTCATCCTTTCTCGAAGTTTCCCCCTGAGAACTTTCGTTCTCTCCCCCCTCCCTATCCAGTGACACCCACTCCCCTTTCTCGTTCTATTATCGATGTGAAGTTCATTTCAATGGAGAAGAAGAGTTTTTATTGTATTGAAAAATGGACTTCTCTTCTTCTTCTTCTCCTCACACCAAATCTAGACTCCAAGTCTCACTTCGGATGGCCGATCGATCTAAGGTGATAAATTATAGATATGCAATAATTTTGATGGTTGTGACTTAATGATTGCAAGTAGTATTATGAAGAACTTGATTAATCATTCTTTACTTATCGATGTTATTTATGCTTGTTTTGGTGTTTTGATATTTGACTGTTGTTAATCTGGCCTTCGACCTGTTCAATGTGCAACAAATATATGTAAGTCTCTTCATTGCTATTTCTTGCTCCAGATTTTCTCATGAGTGATATTAATAATAAGATACATTTTATTTTGGTAACACTAGTCTTTGGTCTCGTTTGGCATATATTATATTGACATATTAGGACTCAAAACTAACTTTGTAAAATAATTTATAGGGTTTATTATACGCTGCCCCCTGAATTTTACCCCCTGTTACAATTTGCCTAAACTTTTAAAATTAGTAATATATACCCTGAACTATTATTATTATTATTATTATTATTATTATTATTATTATTATTATTATTATTATTATTATTATTATTATTATTATTATTATTATTATTATTATTATTATTATCATCATCATCATCATCATCATCATCATCATCATCATTATCATGATACAATCCATGCTAGATACAATGTTAATTTTTCTGCGACATGGGCGCTATACGTGAGAGCTAATAGTGCCACTGCGATTGTGTCGTGATAATTATGAAAGTTCAGGGAAAATATTGCTAAAATTAATGTTTAGGCGATAAGTATCACAAGAGTCAAACTGTGATTAACCCTTTAATCCATAATAAAACTCTATTTTAAACGGAGCCTAAGGCCCCGCTTAATTGTTCCAAAATTGTAAATTAGTCAATTTATTAATTGGCTCATTCAAATTAGCCAATTATTTGTGTTTTGTTTCATTAATGAAATGATTTATTATGTGCAAAATCTGAAATTAGAGCATTTCACCAAAAACGCGAAATGCATCCATTTGAAATAGGACATTCATATATGTTCATCTCTATCTGTAAGCTCTCTCTCCCCCACTCTCCATTAGTTTTTAACCTTAAAATTTACCAAACATCTCTTAAAATTCGTTATGAACTCATTTCAAATCCACTCATTTGCAATTCAATAATTCAAAATGAACCAATTAACATAATCAATCAATTTGCGCAACCAAACATGGTCTATGTAAATGAACTATTATCTTTATATCCTAGAGTGTTTACTATATTCGTCCTTAGTATCCTAGATCCTCTTTATTTTCAATGATGTTCTTACGAAAAGATTTAACCAACTATTTGTATTAATTGATCTTGACAACCCTACAAGTAGCTTGTTGAATACCTAGTTATATCTTTACATTTGAACAAATGTATATATATGTGTATATATTTTAGTGAAGAGACACTGATTGATTTTAAAAAGTTATCTTAGATGTGGAAGCAAACACAAAGGATACAGAGAATGAATTTACTATGGTTTTCCTCGTATGAATTCTTTCTAATTCTATGGAGAGAACTGGGAAATAAATTTCTTATTTATGTTACAAAATAGAAAATTCTCTAGTTAGTTCATATGACTAATATGAACTGATCTTGACATGATCATCTTTATTACAGGTGTCAGTGATTGTTCTCTCAGTGTTGATGTCGGGCCGGCACTATCCCACCTACATTGCTCAACCTGTCCCTCTTCCCTATCCAAGAGAAGGTGCCTATTGAACCTCCCATGAATATAATTTTGTACATTCTTAGTTCATAATATGAAACATTTATGCATCCCACTTTGATTGTATCCATTTTTACACAAGGACATAATACTGCTTTGTTAAAGTCCTACTTTGTTTTCATTTGAAAATTCCTAGATATTGATGTTTATTTCTTTATTTTTTTAACTGGATCTGGATTTATTGATTTATAAAGGCTGATTTGGATAAAGATGAATCACCCTTTGAATTTATCGAGAGGATATGTTTGCAAACTAAATCAAGGAACAGTTTTCTTCATACAGAGTAACTTGGAGACCGAACGACAAAAGCTTCGTATCTATTCCATCTTTTCTACTTCAAAAGAAGATTTACAAGTATGATTATTACTTCATGGTGAATACAATATTTGAGGTATGTGATATACTCCTTGAAATTGAATACAGAGTGTTGGTCTTATCTTTTAATTAATTTTATATACTCCTTGAAATTGAATACATTCATGTTAGAATGATGAATTCATCAATTTACATTTAATGAATTTATAGAACTCCATATTGGATTTTGAAAGATTGTTATTTCTCTCTTTCAAACTTTTGGTATGGATTCCGTAGTATGGGGAAAAGTGCATTGGAAGTCATGGGATAGATAGGTGATTTAGGGTAGCTATCTCCTCAAGGTTGAGATGTGGTGGAGCGTTGGGTGTGGAAGATCTATTTATATGTATCATCATCCTAGGATTACTAACCATACTTCCTTTAGTGCTCGTCTGGTTCGAGCACTGGGAAATAAATTGGAATTATGCAATTCAAACTCTTAACATGGATTATGATACTTCATATATGAATTTACCAATCTTGGATTTCGAAAACCACATAAATTTTACCAAACGAGCAATTAGAATTTTCCCTCAAAACTGTTAGTTTTGTTTAGGATCTTATATATGATTTAGGTGGACGAAACGTGTCGACGGAATGTCCCATTGATTAAGGGGTTTTTCTTTATGAGCCTGACCATATTTATCCATTTCATTAGGTTCACATGTTATCTAGAAGATAAGTTTGTCTGCCATTTTAATAGTATATTGTAACAGTCGAAACAACCTGGCTATTCTCTTACAATTTGACTATGTTTATTTTACTTCTTAGAGGTATCCATTATGTATCAAGGCATATTGTGTGGCGTATTGGTATCTGACACTTTCCCCCAAATATGAAGTATCAGTGCTTTCTAGGTATTTTTATGCAGTTTGTAGAGGTTGTAACTCCAGAAAATTGAAATAGTCACCACATTTCCACTCATCAATGTTGTTTCTAATATGGAGAGGACTAGTAATCAACCAACCATGCCCTTTGGTTCTGTTCTAATGCATCTCAGATTTTGAATTTGTGCTCATTTAAAAATATCAAGATTAGATATAGGGGTTAAAGTTCTTAGATGTGGCTAAGAATATCTGTTATCTTCTTATTAATTACCTGGATTATCTAGCATGAGATGAAACACATGCAGGACTATAATTTTTTACAATGCTGCACTGAAGTTTAATAATGGATCAGTGTGTGATTTGACTGGGCATCTAACTATGTTGATGGGGTAGAGGTTGCCGAGGAATCTAAATTATGAAAAGATTGAGGTTTGCTGTCTCTTGTTGATTCCATGTTTTAGTTACTAAAAGTGGTTTTAGAAGTGCTCGTTTGGTTTGACTTTTTGTGCTTTCTTGGAATCTAAAATGGTTAATTCATGTACAAATATCATAATTCTCGTCAAGATCTCAAATAGAAAACAAGCTGGAAAATAATTTTTCTAAAAAAATAAGCTTTGCATTTAATTGTACCAATTTAAAAATCCATGAAATAATGTCGGATTACTTCATTACTACTAGTAACTTAAACACGAATAATTGTCCCTTCTTGCGTACACAATTTCCACAACAGGATTTAAGTTTCTAGTTATTGATGGTTATGGATTCTCTCCCAAACAACGTTGTTAATTTCTATGTCATTAATTAACTGAATAAGATTGCTGATGTGGTTTATTAAAAGTTTATCAATTGACAAGCTTTCCAGATGACAAATTCATTTTGAACTGAATAGGATAGATGCTAAATTTTCATTTCCAGATAACAAATGTCAGTTCTGGTAGCAAACAAATCCAAATGTATTGGAGTCTAGGATAGCTGCTGAATTTTCGTTTTGATCTAAATTTTCATTTTGATAACTGCTGAATTTTCATTTTGAATTGAATTTGCGATCCGAACCGATGATAGCTTCGATTACTCTTGTATATATACATATATATATATATATATATATATATCAAATTTTCAATTTGAACTGACTCTAGATTGGAAAACTACTGAATTTTTATATGAATAGAGATTAGCATTCTGAACTGATGTTAGCCTAGATTACTCTCAGATATATCAAATTATATCTGAACTAATGCTAGCTTATATAACTGATGGATTTGTTTGTTTGATGAATTGATTACGTCTTTTATTTTGCATAACATAGTGAAAATCAAGGGGGAATTGAATATGATGCTTCCAAAGAGCCTATTTCAAAACTACATGAAAACTAATGCAACTAATGCAACAAAAGATCATAGTTTTGGCCTCATCCCAAACTACAAGCCAAAATTTTCCCAATTAAAATTTATGAGGTCAGTTTGCATAAATTGAAAGTCGACATGTTACTTTTGATTAGGCCACCGCTATTGGTTTACTATGTTATTTCCTAAATCTCATGTTTTAACCATCTTTTCCAAGGTTCTTTATGCAATGAAACAAACTGAAATCCTCTCAAATGCAATGAAAGACAAAGTAGAGGGACTTGAGGTTTGTTCATGTTTCAACCATCTTTCTCAAGAATCGTTTTTCTATTTTTGTTTGTTTAACATGCCTATATAAATTCCTATTGTTATTGCTGTAGGTTAGATCTGCTATGTTAGACATTTGGCTTCCAGATCAAGTTACATTTATTCAATGTGAGCATCAAACTTTAGTTTCTTAATTTTAGTGATTCATGTTAGACATCGTTTTATGAGGGAAGAACTTGTTGGTTAAAAGTCTATTTAATTGATATTTTCTTTCAGCCATGGGAAATGAGAAATCAAATAGCTACTAGGAAGTTGAGCTGCCTCATAACTATGACAGAGTTGGGATTGAGAATTTCATTCGAGCAAAGTATGAGTTTTTTTATTGAAATGCCTTTTTAATAACATTATTTAGCCTTCAATATCTTCCTTGGTATTAAGCTTAAGAGCACTATATTGTTTTTATTAATTAATTCTAGTCTATTAGGTATGAAGAAAAGATATGGATTTCTAGAGACAGAAAACCAAAATTACTTTCAAATGCGAGAGAAGAGAAGGTTCCTATTCATAGTCACTGCAATAAAATTTTCCTACTTCATAAGAAGTCACACAAATATATCTTTTGCTTTCTCTTCTTTTCTTTCGTCTCCCTTCTCCTGTTGGTGTTTGTCATATTGGAAATATATATAGATCCACTTAGTTGCATGTACTTAGAAACAAGCTGATAAAAGGGTGAAAATCAAAACCAGTCCCGAATGGCCCCGTAAGAGGCATAAACACCTCACACTGGACCAATGTAACTTGTAGAAACTAACTGCATAGTCACGGGTCTCTCGATTTGTGAATATAATGATGATTTGAAAATATCTAGATTAGGCTTAAAAATATGTCGTTAGAGAGTGAAAACATAAACCATCCCTCAAACGACCCCGAAGAGGCACTAATACCTCGCTCGAGACCAATGTAACTCGTTGGAACTAACAGCGTAGTCACATGTCTCTAGGTTTGTGAATATGATGATAATTTAAAAATATCTAGAGTAGGCTTAAAAACATGCCGTTAGAGGGTGAAAACCTGAAACAACCCTCTAACGGCCCCGTAAGAGCTAGTAACACCTCGCATGGGACTAATGTAATTCATAGAAACTGCCTGCGTAGTCACGGGTCTCTCGATTTGAGAATATGATGATAATTTGAAAATATCTAGATTAATCTAAAAACAAGTTGTTAAAGGATGAAAACTCTAACCAACCCCCAAATGGCCCCATAAGAGGCATAAACACCTCTCACGGGACCAATGTAACTTGTAGGAACTGACCGCGTAGTCATGGGTCTCTCGATTTGAAAATATTTAGATTATACTTAAAAACTTACCATTTGAGGGTGAAAACATAAATAAGTTCTTAAACGGCTTCTTAAGAGGCATAAACACCTCGCACGGGACCAATGTAACTCGTAGGAACTGACCGCGTAATCACGGGTCTCTCGATTTGAGAATATGACGATAATTTGAAAATATCAATATTAGGCTTAAATACAATCCATTAAAGGGAGAAATCCCAAACCAGCCTCCAAAAGGTCCTGTAAGAGGCATGAACACCTTGCACGAGACCGATATAACTCGTAGGAACCGATTACATAGTCACGGGTCTCCCGATTTGAGAATATGACGATAATTTGAAAATATCTAGATTAGGCTTAAATACTAGCCATTAAAGGGTGAAATCCCAAACCAGCCCCCAAACAGTCCCGTAAGAGGCATGAACAACTTGCACGGGACTAATGTAACCTGTAGGAACTGACCGCATAGCCACGGGTCTCCCGATTTGTGAATATGATAATAATTTGAAAATATTTAGATTAGGATTAAATACAAGCCGTTAAAGGGTGAAAATCCAAACCAGCCCCCAAATAGTTCCGTAAGAGGCATGAACACCTTGTACGGGACCATTGGTCAGTCAATGGTTTACAACAAGGGGATTATTTATTTAATGTCATTAATATATACGATTCTATTTTTTGTGTTATGTCTGTGAGGGGTTTTGTAGTTTTATTGTTAACTTTTATGGCCGTGCGGGATTTTGTTATTTTATTGTTATATTTTATGGTCGTGCGGGCATTACATTACACAGGTTTTATATTAGCAGGTTTTAGAATGTCCAAAAAATAAAGGAAACTTTGCCTAATTTTTTTTGGTCTGTGAACTATTAAGACTTGTAATATTATGAAGTTTGTATGTACATTAGTTTATCAACAACGTGCAAGATTCGCGATTTGTGAATTTGCTTGTTTTCAAATAATTGTTTTCCTTTGATAAAACAATTTGGCATAGTTTTAAACCGTGCCAAAGTGTATCAAATTATGGCACGATTTTGGACTGTGCCAAAAGTGTACCAAAATGTACTCAATCTGGCACAGTTCAAAACTGTGCCAAAAGTGTGCCAGAAATATCAAATTCTAGCATGGTTTTAAAGTATTCCAAAATTATTCATGTTTGGCCAAATCTGGCACACTTTTAAACCGTGCTAGAAAAAAATAGTCATTTTGAAACACTCGATTTTGGCACAGTTCAAAACAATGCCAGATTTGATCTGGCACAGTTTTAAACCGTGCCAGATTGCTGTTTTTGGTGTAGTGACTATTTAGATTTTTAACTATTTTAGATATTTTGCAAAAATATATTTTTTAGTTTGCGACCTCTCTTATCGGTACATCATCTCAAGTGTTCAAGCCTCGAGCCTCCATTCTTAATCAACGTTCATATCCGAGTAATTGTAAAACACGAGTTGGAGGCACATTTCATATTTTTTACACTACTCATTTTAGGTTCTCTTTCATTTCATGTTGATATTATTAATTAGGTGTCTAAAATAATTTTAAATTGAAATATTAATATTTTTTTAAAATTAATTTCTTAATTTTTCAGATTTTTTCTAAATTTAAAATGAATTTTAAACAATATTTTATTTAATAAAGATATCTTTTGTTCACAAGCTTTTTAAAGAAACACAAACCATGTTTTCTCTCACTCACTTATCCATGAGTAATTTTTATTGCTTGATTAGTTTGGTATCTAATGGAGTATATGCCTTAAGCCTTGTACATGTTGATTGTCCAATAGGACTGTTGTATCTTTTTAATCAGATAGAGGTTTGAGGTAAACTAATTCCATCCCTCGAATTATAGTGTTATAGCAACTGTCAGATCCTTTTTAAAGATATCATATTAATTACAGGTTTTATAAATCGTTAGATCCATTCTTTAAGCCGTAGGATTTATAATTTTGTCCATTTGTGAGATTAAGAGCCTCCAGATCTTTAATTAAGAAACCTTTAGTTTGACTGAGTGAACTGTTAGGTTCTTTAAACATTTAACATTCACTTCCGTTAAGGTCAATTAGATCATTACTTTCGGCCATTAGCTTTAGGTTGTTACCATTGAAAGTCATAGGATTTTTTTATTAAGAAACATTTCGTTTCGTTTCTCTTTGGTTTAGATTGCCTAATTTCCTCATCAACCAATTATTGTTTGGACCTTAAATCATTAGAAGCCTCAGTGAGAATCATCCGATCATATGAGTGGATGCCATCTCTATAGCAATTAAGAGAGAGGTAGTTGGTATTCTATTAGAACCTTTTCCTAAACTATGACCGTTAAACCTCAGTGTCTCGAATACGTATTCATAAACCAAATACCTACGTGGTTAATTATTTATTTCTTGAGTGGTTTATAGTTTTGGTATTTTATCATACCTGTCTTAATTTAGTTAATTAAATATTATCTGTCTAATATATTAAGTGGCCCATTATATGTAGTAGCTTATTTTCTAAGCACTAGTCTCAGTCTTAGGATCTTAATGCTTCTAGTCATTTGGATATCAACCCTCTAATTGAGACTATGTAAGAGCACAATTTATGATTTTCTCATTAAGTTTATAGTTTGGCATATTCTGTTACACAATTAGACTATCATGCACATTCTCAAAAATCTTTAACCGAACACATCAATCAAAGAATGAAGAGTAGATATTGTTACAACAATCACCGAAGGAGGTATATGAGGTATATTTAGTATTGACTTATAAAATTTCTATTTTGACCGAATTTTTGACCGAATTTTTGTCGACAAACTGGCGTGTCGGCTTGCTATTCGTTGATTTGTGGGGTCCGCGCCAACGGGACCTCAAAACCAACCAATAGCAGGCCGACACGTCAGTTTGTCGACAAAAATTCGGTCAAAAATTCGGTCTCTATAGAACTACTCATTGACTTATGCTTAGGGGTATTTTTAAATATTTTTGAATAAAAAATATTTTTCCAAAAGTATTTTTAAATAAAAACATTTTTGTATGCATCTCATTAGAACAAGATTGAGGGTCGTTCGAACGAGTTAATACAATTCGTTGGATAGTCGTTTAAACTAGCTTCAAACTTTCTTTTTTCTCTTAATTTTCGAAAGTCATTCGATCTCTGGTTCGAATAAATTTTTGAAGGTCGTTAGAATGAGGTCTAGTTTGTTAGAAAAAACTAAAGAGGATTTTATTTTTTAGTTGGTTCTAGACACAATCTTTTCAAGATTATCTCTTATAGAATTTCCAACCTATTTAAGAGATACGAATTTGCACATCGTTGCAAGATATTTTAAACCTATTTTGTGATCAAAGAATTTGTTTTTTTCAAACCCAACCCCTTAGATATTTGTGATCACTTTATGAAACCCGAAAGAACATATCACTATTTCAAATCCATATGGAGTTTATTCTTCACTGCTAACGAGAGGAAAAGAATTTTCTCAGGCTGATTGATGGATAACGAGGAAAGTGGATCTTAATATGGGGCATTATTGGATATGCATCGATTTTTGTTCTCAACAAGGAATGAAATCGAAGAACGATACTTAGTGTTGTCTAAGTCTCTAAATCTATCCGTATTGTCTGTAATACCTTAGTTAAAACAATCTTCAAAAGGGTTTTGCCTAAAAGAGTTTTTTCCTCATATCTCATCTGCTTGTTTGTTCAATTTAGAATCAAAATGTTGCATGCTTTGTTTCACCTTGTTAATAAAGATAAAATTGGATTAAAATTTATCTTGTCTTGTTTGTGACCTAATTTACGGATTCTAACATGACCATACTACCGAAGAATTTTGTTGCATCAAAATGTTTACAACTTCTAAAGATGCATGAGATATCCTCCAACTCATGAACGAGGGTACCAATTCTTTTAAAGCTTCTAAGCTTCAAAACCTCAAAACACAATTTAAGACTATACCCATGCGTAAAACTGAAACATTTGATGAATTTTATGCTCATATATCTGATATTGTGAATTCCTATTTTAATTTGGGTGGGAAAATTTGGGAAGTCAGAGTTGTTAAGAAAATTTTGAGGTCTCTACCATTTCGTTTTAATGAGAAAGTGTGACACCTCGTCTATTCTAATACCAATTGATCAGGCCTTTATTAAAATTTAATGACAATCATATATGATTTCATTTTTAATATTACTGCCGTAACATTTATTTAATTATACTAGTACGCTATTAAGTCCGGGTTTATTTCAACCATTAACAATTTTCTCAATTAAATACAACCATTATAAATACACATCAACTAAAAGCACAGCAGAAATGAAAAGAGAATAATCTAGATGACATAAACCGAATAAACCATCGGTGACAACAAATAATACCAATATAAACATGCAACGAAGAAATAATAGGAAATGTATGTCTTAAAAAAAATGTCCTAACAATCTATGGGCAACATGCCTAAATGGAAAATACTGAAATACCGTGTTCTATCAAAATAGAAGGAACTGAGGCAGTTATAATAAAATCTCGTACATCCACATCTACTACACGCAATGGCATGATGAAAAGACTAACCCTGAGATCCCTGTCGCTGAGCACCTAGGGTTTTGAAAATATTGGACAATGATTTAAATCCCTAAACAATTAAAAAAATATTTGCAAGTATTTAAATGCTTTAAATGTAAAGGTCTAGTGTGTTACCTTCATATTTAGCTTTCAGTCGCATTCACATGAGACTCTTCCTCACCTCTCATCTAGAATGCATACCTAATGCAAATATTTTTTTCCTTGATCACGTTATCGAGCCTAACTAGGATAATAACCGCTAACATAGTAAATCCCACTAATAATCACTATTATCTAATATGCACTACTTTCACTATGTATATCTTCATAAATGTTACACAGCTACACACATGTTATGATTGGATATTCACACAACTATGTCATATACATAAACATATACATATACATGTACATCACTCACTATATATGTATACAAAATATCCCTAGAGTACGGCCTCGCGGATGCATACCTCATGTACAATCAGGCTCCAGGCACACCATATGCCACAACTGTGGCACCAGGTTGAAATCTCACTACCGAACCCAAAATGTAAACACAAACAATGGAGGCGGTCATAAATATAACCATACCACATCACTCCCAACTGGTCTCCAAACCAATACCTATCCTTTATGGATAGTTGCCATACAACAGTCCTATGACCTGGGGAAACAACCCAACACCTGCTGGTCAATGCCAAAGTGGGCTACCCACTACGTGCAACCTTCGAACGATAGCACTACCGCATTAGGTATGTTTCAAAAAAATAAACAACAATCTCTCTCTCTCTCTCTCTCTCTCTCTCTCTCTCTCTCACACACACACACACACACACACACAGATATATATATCACTGATAACGTATGAGAAACACCATAATGTACAAGCCTACTAATCCTGAAGTTCGAACCGGCTTCTCGATTCTAATTAATCATTATAAAGTGTTCACTCACTTGTTAACTAATTCGTCTCACTTGAATCTAATTAATAATTGACCTAAAACACACACTAACCCTATAATTTATGTTCCAAGGTAATCCAAACCATTCTAAAAGCTTATACACCCATATGTCCAACACTAATGGTTCAAAAAAATGCGAATTAATAATGGGACATGCCAGAAAATCGAACCGGTTCGCTTAGCAGACCGAACTGGTTAGGTCAGGAAAAATGATTCGCTCCCTCTGGGAACTGGTTTGGTTTGCTGGGACGCCCTTCGTTTTCAACTACGGGTTTACACCTTCAAGGTCCATCAATGAAGGTCCCGAGATTTCCAAAAGAACCAATTGTGATCCCAAACATATATATTATTATCCCAGGTTCATTGTAAACACGATCTAAACCCGAATCCAACATTTATTCAATTGAAGATTCTTTTTTATGGATTCAATTCACCCATTTTAAGACCATTTAAGATTTTAACTCATCATTCCAAAACATCCATTAAAGTCCATCCCCTTTCATTGAGTAGTTACAGATTTAAATCACTAAATTTGTTCATATTAACCCTCAATCAAATAAATATTGTTAAATCACAAATTAATACTCCTAATTGTCTCCATGATGCATTCTTAATTTCAAATTCAACTTTTGTTAACTATGAACATAATTAACTGCAATTTAAAAATTTAAAGAAAGTAAACACTTGCCTTTATGGATGATTATCCAAATCTCTACTTGTTTTTGTTGATTTGATTCCAGAAATGTCTTATGTTTCTTCTTCGACCCTTCTTCCTCTTATTTTCTCTCCTCTCTTGTTATCTCCCTCGATCCCACTAACCAGAGGTTAACGACAGCTGCTTTCCACCCCACTAACCCACTAATACCTCCTTTAAAAAATATTATTTCGTATTAGGGTTAAGCCTAAAGGGTAAAAAGATGATTATGCCCTTATATGAGCCATATTATGTCTAAAAAGCTCCCCAAACCCAACTATAACCCCCGGGTACCTATTCTAGACTATTTCAATCCATTATAGATCATCGACGCAGTCAAAAAGGCCATCTGAGTTACTGATATAAAAATTCTCAACCATTACATTAACTAGGCTCGACACGTGCGTGCAGTATGTGTCGCCCTTAAACCTTTTAAATCCGTCGTTTCCACTCTTTAAATGCATAATATAATAATTCCACATCTCTATTTACTTATTACACGGAAATAAATAGTTTTAATCGTAAATATTAACCCCCAAACTCACTAATTAATATTTATCAAAACCAATTCAATTTCTCAATTAAATTAATAATTCAATGCACATGTGGAATAAAATGCTCTAAAAATATGAGTGTGGTGACAATTATTATTCAACACAAATAAATGAGAGAAGTGCAATCACCAAGAAAAATTAAGAAGACGAAATGCCAATCACACAACACAATATGTACGTGGTTCAGCAAGAATGCCTATGTCCACAGTGGTGCAGTCAGTATTATTTCTATATACTCCAGGGAGTGTTTACAGAGAATACAGTGCGTGTCTTTTGCGCCAGACTTAGGGTTTATTATATACATGTCTGTCTTCGGGGAGTGGGGGTGTTGGATTCCCCCACATTTACCATCTTCTCCTGTAACATCTCTATACGAGAACATGGGAGGAGACTAAGTCGTAATCCTATGTAGTTGAGGCAAGGGGTCCGTATTTTGGGCCGTTTTTATCAGGATACTCGTCCAGGCCCATAATGCTAAATTCGAGTACCCACAATTGCCCCTAAAGTTATTGGGCCGCAAGTTGGGCTCAATAAATTTAAATGATTTTCCATAATGACACTTTTGTGAATCGTATAAATCTTCCCAAAGTCGAGAATTGATTTAGGCGGCAGTTGCTTCGTGTCCTGTGCGTGATGATTGGGCGCATTTAAAAACCATTTGGAGTAGCGTTCCACCATTGTCGTTTCAAATTTCTTTGCGTTTATTCACCTTCTGCGAGTTTCAACTGTCGTGTCTTCTTCTCTAGGCCTTCGTTTTCTTCGATTTCACTCTCTCTCGTGATCTTTTCATCTCGTATGTCCTCTTTTCTCTTTCTTTGTGCTTCTTTTGCTGGGTTTTCTCTGAATTTTCTATTTTTAGGGTTTACAAATGTCGAAAATAGGTAATAGGTCATTGTCTGAGTTCAGGGAGTTCTATAATATCCCAGAATGGGTAGAGATTGAGTGCGCCTCTGTCCCTAAGAATGTTAGAGAGATAACATATCATGTTACTTTCTCAAGGGGGCTTACTCTTCCTCCAAACAATTTGTTTCTTCATTTCTTTGGTTATTTCAACATTGTCCCTGCATAGTGTTCGCCCAATGTATGGAAGATAATTAATGGTGTCCATAGAATAAATTAACTTTATGGCACTAAATTAGGGCTCATTGAAGTTTGCTTTTGTTATTCCTTCTATCGAACTAGCTCTAGTCCTCTTTACCTCAAGGCCAGGAATCCTGACAGGGTATTGGTAGTAAATTTACCTGATTCCCACAAGGACTACTGGAAAGATGGCTTTCTTGCTAGGAATTGGCAGTTCTCCCCTCATATTGAGGGGTCGAGGTCTGATAGATTTACTGTCCCCTTTATGGGTAAGAGTACATAGGTAGTCTTTGCTCTGCCCTTTCGATTTCTTTGTTAGTGTCTGATTTTCTTGACACTTTCATGTTTCCTTTTCAGCGAGGACAAAGAACTTGGAGCCTGCCCTTAGCAAGGTTCGAACTTCCGAGCTGATTAAAGCTTGGAATATTAGGGAACCCTTGGTTGACGGTGAACATCCCCGATATGCTTCCTTCTTGCTTGAGTTTAAGAACATTGGGTCCAGTTTTATTGCAAGGCCCGTGGATAGCATTCACGAGTTTGATACTTTTGAAGAAGCTGTTGTCGATCCCATTCAGTTGGACAAGGAAGAGAGCAGTTTTGAGAGTGATATTAGGGGAGGTGATGAAGGTGGTCCCAGCGAGGAGAGCTCCAACAGTGACAGCTCTTCTAGCTCAGAAGAAGTTTCTGAAGCCCAAGGACCTTCAAGTACATCCAGTAGCTCTAGTGAGGAAATGGTTCCCCCAAGAAAAAACTTGATCCGTGATGATGATGATGATGATGATGATGTTCTGCTTGCTCAAAGGTCGAAGAAGCAAAAGTCCAGCAGTGGGGCTGTTGTTACTGGTTCTCGGTCTGCTGCTCAGGAGCAGGAGAAGAAGAGAAAAGAAGAAGAGCAGGTGAAAGAGAGAGATAGGAAGAGGGAAGAAGAGAAGAAGAAGATTGAGGAGAAGAAGAAGGTTGAGGAGAGGAGGAGGATAGAGAAGGAGAAGGAAAAGGAGGAAGAGAGGAGAAAAATAGAGGCGAGGAAAAAGGTTGGGCAGGCCTTAGTGCTTGTGTCCGCATTGCCAGAGGGGACCTCGGTTGCCACTTCTCCTCAATTAGCCCCTGCACTGCTCGAGAGAGCAGTCCTTCTGGCTAATTGCCAAAGGGCGATGGGGACCGACTAGTTAGCCCTGCAACCGAGTCAGAGGCTAGCCTTAGTAAGTTTATTTCTCTTTTCTAATATTCGTCAAATTCTGTCTATTTCCTTCTTCTAATATTTTCTTTTACTCGCAGTTTGTGACTGATTTTGCTGTGATCTATCGCTCTCGCGACGAGCTGTTCACCAAGAATGGCGAGTTAGATAAGTAGAATGTTGTATTGAGAGTGAAGAGTGCCGAGATCGATGCTAGCTTGAAGGTTGCTGATGATTCCCATACATCCTCTGACCTGGCCCTTGTCAAAGCAATCGAGAAAGGGAGGCAGTGGACAAAGAATTGAGCGAGCTGCGACAGGCCTATGATTTGATCTGCTCGAGCAAGATGGCGGTCATGGAGGAGAATAAGGTGTTGAATGAGAAGCTAAAGGAGAAGGAGTCCGAGTCAGCCACCGTTAAGGAAGACTCTTATAACTCTAGGTGGGTTGCCACATACGAGGATGTTGAGGTTCAGATAGGCTACATCAGCAGTCTGAACTTCAAGAAAGGCTGGAATAAAGCCCTCTTGGCTGCCGGAGTGGATGTTGCCTCTCCTTTATTCGATGGGAACGATCCTGGCACAAAGCCAATTGTGGATGAAGTCCCTGCCCCAGCCACTGAAGGTGTTGACCCTACCTCCCAGTTAGTTCCTGCTGAGGTCCTTACTGTTCGAGCGATAGAGGTTATCCCTACTGAGGGAGGTGCTCCTACTACTGCTGACAAGGGGAAGCAACCAGCTTCTTCTGAGCAACCGAAGGTCGCCAGCTAATTTATCTCTAGGATTCCTTTTGTATTTTTATTTGTAATGTTCATTTCTGTTTCTTGATGCACTCTGATCCTTTTAAGTATTAATGAAATGACAAGGTCTCTTCCCTGAGTGTACTGATTTATTCTATCCTTTACTGCCCTTTTATGCCTTGTGGTTGATTGAGGTAGATGACTATATACCAGCCACTTCTCAATTGGGAAGAATGCTTGGTCTTATTGTGAGCCTCGAAGTTCGTCATACCTTCGTGAGGATTTGCAAATCGCTGCGATTGAGGAACAAGCATTTCATAGAGCAGACTGATCTCGTTGTTAAACTGAAAGACAGGATCGAGGAGATGGAAGAGGTTGGAGTTTTTGTTCAAGAGGAGGTGAATACTATGAGAGTTAGACTCCTCGATGCTATCGAGATTAACCAGGTTGGAGAAATTCTATAACAGGAAAATGAGTCTTTGAGGAGGGAGGTGTTGCTCCTCAGGGAGCATGCATCGAGCACTGCGCCTCGCATTTTGAGGGTTTCTTCCTCATCCCAAGCTGGTGCAGGATCGAGTGACGTCCCTCCAGTGATACGAAGTTCTATCCCATTGACCGTTCCATGAGCTGGTACGAATGCAAGAAACCCAGCTAGAGAAATGGATGAGCTTCGTGAAGATGTCCGACGAGCATACATTAATGCTTCTTTATGTGTGGGCTCCAAAGGGATGTCACACGACTGAGGCATCTGTTTAAGAGAGGACCCCGACGAGTATGGGTTGGTGGTTACGACAAAGGTTGGGTAGATGCTCTGACCAGGCTGATAGAATTTGAAGAGCTCGCCTTTATTAGGGGATGGTTAAGTGCCCTAAAGAGCTACAAGTTCCAAGGAACTCAATGCTCTGGTATCGTCATGATATTTCTCCTTCCACTTTAAGGCCTAACCCCTTCAGGAGGGATGATCAGTGGATCCCCATTGATGCCATCCCTCGGCAGCTATTGGAGTCAAATGCGAACGAGGTCGATGAAGAATTAATTCCTCACCCGGATGACGGTCGAAGAGCACAAGTAGCTGATTATCTTGTTCAGAGACCTCGGCCTCATTAAGATTTTACTAGTTGTAATTATGTACAAATATGTTATGAAACAATGTAGTATCGATGCTTTGGGCGATCTTACCGATTATACACGAGTTGTACATTTCTGTTGTGAAATAATATAAAATTTATGTTTTCAGAGAATTCGCCGACTAAACAAGTGTTCGATATTTTTTTTGCATCATTTATTCTTTGCTTAGTAATCTTGGGCCTCTCTTGGCTGACTAGATTGGTAAGTTTGTATTATTGAGTAAGTGTCCCTCTAGTTTAGTATGCTTATGAGATACTATGCTTCCTTACTTTACCTTTTAGGTCGTATCGTCAAACTTCCTTAAGCCTAAATGTGACAATTGGCGAGGACACACCTGGTGTTGGATATTCTATCCGATTAGGGTTTTGTTGACCAAATATTATCTGGCGACCAATTTGACTCGGTCTTATTGCCTAAGGATCTCCTGTAGGGCTTCATATATTGCCAGGGGCAATGCTAAGAGGTTGTTCGTGTTTTATAACGAAAACCTGAGGAGGGTGTTTTCCCTGCTATAGTGTACTGATTAGTGTGCCTGTTACTTAAAAAGGGTGTGCAAGTTAGAAAGTTCACGTATTAGTTAACTAACACATCATAAAATGCAACGGCCAAACAACTTTTATTAATCATAAGCAAATGAGCTGCCAAAATCTGGCAAAAATGCGACAGAAAAAATTAGAAATAGAATTTCTTAAGATTTGCTGCATTCCATGCTCGGGGTATCTCTCTGCCCTCCAGCATTTCTAAGTGATAGGCTCCTTGCAGGTCATCTCTTGTTATCTTGAATGGTCCTTCCCAGTTTGGCCCTAACTTTCCATCTAATGGTTTCACTGCGCTGCCAAGGACTTTCCTTAAGACATAGTCACCAACTTGGAATGCCCTTGGATTGACCTTCTTGTTATAGTGTTTTGCGAGCTGTTGTTGATAGCTCGCTAGTTTCACTAAGGCAAGTTCTCTACATTCGTCGGCTAGGTTGAGTTCAGCGAGCAATGCTGCATCATTCTGGCCCTGGTCGATGAGGTTGAACCTCATAGTTGGTAGGCATGCTTCTAATGGGATGATCGCTTCCATTCCATATGTTAGTGAGAATGGGGTTTCCCCCGTTGCCCGACGTGGGGTAGTACGGTGAGCCTATATAATATGTGACAGTTCATTTACCCATGCACCTTTGGCTCGCTCCAATCGTTTCTTTAACCCATCGATCATCGTTCTGTTGGAAGCCTCGGCTTGACCATTTCTCCGAGGATACGCCACCGAGCTGAAGTAGTGCCGGATCCCATGCTCATTGTAGAAACTTTGGAAAGGGCCACTTTTGAACTGTTTTCCGTTGTCAGTGATGATGGTTATGGGGATTCCAAAATGCATAATTATGTTTTTCCATATGAATCTTATCATATCTTCATCTCGGATGTTTGTAAGTGGGTCTGCCTCGATCCATTTGGTGAAGTAATTCGTTGTGACAAGTAGATACTTGCGGTTGCCAGCGGCGGTAGGAAGTGGTCCTACGATGTCCATTCCTCATTGGGAGAAGGTCCAGGGGCTGGTGGGTGATCTTAGGTCGCTGGAAGGTTGGTGAAACATAGGGGTGTGTAGCTAACACTTCTTGCACTTGCGAGCGTACATTGCTGAATCTTTTTGCATATATGGCCACCAATAGCCTTCCTTCATAGCTCGAAAAGCTAGTGATCTTCCTCCAATATGGCTCCCACAAATTCCTTCGTGGAGCTCATGTAGAATCTTTTGACATCCCTCGGGTGAACACACTATAGGTAAGGGTCGGAGAACGATCTCTTATATAGCTTGACCTAAAGAGATATTTGAAAGCGAGCAGCTTTGACTCTTATTTGACGACCGGTCTTCTTATCGCTTAGAAGTTCACCATCCCTCAAATAGTTCCTTAAAGGGTCCATCCAACTGGGTGCTAATTCAATCTGGAGCACATGTTCCCCGCCTGGAAGCTCATCACTCTGATTGATGCTCGGATGGGCGACGAAGTCGATGGGGATCGTTCTTTTTAAGTCGGAATTGATTACCGAACTCAGGGCTATCAGGGCGTCAGCGTGGCTGTTCTGTCCTCTAGGAAATTGCTTGACATTGACTTGTTTGAAGCTGGCCATTATCCTCTTGGCCAAGGCGAGATAGGCTTCCATTCTTTCATCTCTTGCGTTGTAGTCCCCGCTTATCTGATTGGAGACTAATTATGAGTCGTCGAACACCTATAACTGCTTTCTCCCAAAGTGTGCTTTTTGGAGGCCGGCTATCAAAGCTTCATATTCTGCCTCATTATTGGAGGCTTCAAATCCAAGCCTGATTCCCTGTTCGAGGGTCGTACCTTCTGAAGTAACAAGCACAATACCTCCTGCCCCCTTTGAATTGAAGGCTCCATCAACAAACAATTTCCAAACTCCCTCTGTTGCATGGTTTTCTCCTTGCTTCATGGGTTGAAGTTGGTCTAGAAGATGCTCGCCTATGAATTCAACTATGAAATCAGCAAGGACTATATTTCATTTCTTGGTTGAAATTAGATGTTGAATTGTCCGAGCTTGACTGACCATTTAGTTAGTCTGCCCAACAGGTTCGCTTTGCTCAGGATTGCTTTAAGGGGGTGCGATGTAAGAACAATGATGGTATGAGCTTCAAAATAGTGCTTCAACTTCCTTGAAGCTACTACAAGTGCAAAGGTGAGCTTCTCTAGTGGTAGGTATCGCTGTTCAGCATCTAATAGAGTCTTTCTCACATAATAAACGGGGTTCTGAATTCCTTCTTTCTCGCATACCAGTGTAGAACTCACGGCGTGGTTGGAGACGGCGAGGTATAAGTACAAGGAATCTCTTTCCTCAAGTATAACAAGCAGGGGTGGTGAGCTAAGGTAGTCCTTGAGCTCATTCAATGCTTGTGAGCAATCTTGATTCCATTCTAATGTCTTGTTTCCCTTTAAGAGCTGGAAGAATGGTTTGCATTTCTTGAAGGATTTCGAGATGAAACAGTTCAAGGCAGCGAGCATGCCGATGAGCATCTGTACATCTCGTATTGTGCGAGGGGGCTGTACTCTGTTGATTGCGTCGATCTAGTCCGAGTTAGCCTCATGCCTCTCTTACTGGCCAAGTATCTAAGAAATTTTCCTGACTGGACACCAAAAGAACACTTGCTCGCGTTAAGTTTCATTCGGTATTTCCTGAGGATCTCGAAGGTTCTCGATAGGTCTGAGAGGTGGTTTTCTTTGCTTCTGCTCTTGACGAGCATATCGTCGATGTAGACCTCCATGGTGTCTCCCATTTGGTCTTTAAACATCTTGGTGACCATCCGCTGGTAGGTTGCCCCTGTATTTTTAAGCCCTAAGGGCATGACTTTATAACAGTATAATCCGATGGTGGTTATGAATGATGTATTGTCCTGGTCTAGTGCATACATAGGGATCTTATGATACCCTGAATATGCATCCATAAAACTCATTCTTTCGTGAGCTTCTTTGGCGTCCACCAATTGGTTAATTTTTAAGAGGGGGAAACTGTCCTTAGGGTAAGCCCTGTTGAAGTCAGTGAAATCGATGCAGACTCTCCATTTCCCATTATTCTTTGGAACTACTACTGGGTTGGATAACCATTTGGCGAATTGGACCTCCCGTATGGATCCTGCATCCAGTAATTTTTCTACTTCTTTCACTACGAATTTTGCCTTTTCGGGCGCAGTTCGCCATGTCTTTTGGGTGATAGATTTGAAAGTGGGGTTGCATAAAACCGATGACAAAACACACTAGGATCAATTACAGGTATCTCATATGGTTCCCATGCAAAAACTTCCACATTGCTTCTCAATAAAATCGTCAATTCCTTTTTTTCTCAATCTGTGAGGGAAGCTCCAATCAAAAATACCCTGTCCTTTTCACTACCACCGGCTGTAACTTTCACCAGGTTTTCTATGAACCTCTCAGAAGGGAGGAGCCTGGTCTCCTCCACTCCGGGTCTTCCATACCTTAGTTGCTATTTTGAAGGTATCAGACCTTCATGTTCCTCGACCTGCTCGTTGGGCTTCTCGATCTTCTTTTCGGGTCTAGGGCATATGGCTACTATGAAGCACCTTCTTGCTATCACTTGATCGCCATGGATCTCCATTACTCCTCGCTCGGTCACATACTTGAGTTTCTGATGGTAGGTCGAGAGGACTGCCTTCATTGCATGTAGCCATCCTCTCCCGATGATGGCTTGGTATGGCGAGTCAATATCGACTACTAGAAACTCAATCATCTTGTAGATACTTCCTGCCCTTATCGGTAGCACAATATTTCCCAGTGGGATGGTCACTTTTCTAGTGAATCCAACCAGAGGGATAGTGGCTTACTTTAAGTAGCTGACGTTCAACTTCAGTTTCCTGAACGGATCGATATACATTACCTCGGATGAGCTTCCTTGGTCGACGAGCAACTTGTCGACGTCATAGTTGGCAATCCTAAGTGTAATGATCAACGCGTCATGGTGTGGGGTCCTTACTCCCACCAGATCTTCATCTATAAACACGATATATTTGCTATAGTCGACGTCATCTGCTCGCCGACGCTTTCCTGATTGGGTATTTACTGGATCGATCTGAAAGGCTTGCATTACTTCTGTAAGCTTTTTTACCTCCATCCGAGTTGAATTCCCCTGAATTTTCTTCACATCAGATGCCCCGTGAATTATTGCGAATTCAAGGCCAAAATTATCCTCGAGTACATTGTCAGGTCTTGCTTATCCATTAGCAGCGACTTTCTCTGCCTTCTTTTCCACAAATTCATTCAGATGCCCGGACTGGGCCAGCTCTTCGAGGTGGGACTTAAGAGCTTTGCAATGCTCAGTCCTATGTCCTCCTTCTTTATGAAAGGCACATCTCAGCGCGTTGTTTCTCTTTGAAGTATCTCCTCTCATCTTTCTGGGCTACTTAATAAATGGCTCGTCTTTGATTTTTGCAAGAATCTTGTAAATCGGTTCTCTGAAGACAGTGTTGACTGCCTGAAATTCTTTTGTCACGTCGTTCCTTCCTCCGTTCTTGGAGCCATTCTTGCCCCCATTATTTCCTCCTTTCTTCTGGTTCTCATCTTTGTCATTGCCTTTGGTAGTGATCTTAGTTCGACCATTCTCCCCTATGATGAGGCGGGTCACATCCTCCACCTTGACCTATTTCTCGATGCGAGCCATCAGGTCGTCGATGGTCTGGCCTCTTTCTTTGTTAGGGACTGGTACAGAAGGCAAGAGTTGGGTATCCCAATTTTGAAGGAGGCCACTGCTACCTGCTTCGAGCAGTCCTTGACCTCATTAAATAACTCCCAGTACCTCTTTGCGTAGTCTTGGAGGTTCTCTTGAGATATCTTCTTCATTGTTAGCAGAGCATCCATCCTTTTGGGATGGGAGCTACAAGTAATGAAGCGGGCCGTAAAAATCTTGGTCAGGGACTCAAAGCTCCTGATAGACTTGTGAGGGAGCCTTTCGAACCATTTCTGCGCCATGTCATGTAGGCTCGAGGGAAAAATTCGGCACATCAGTGCATCTCGGTGGTTCCAGAGGGTCATGGCTTGCCTGTACTGCCTAACGTGATCAATGGGATCAGTTTTTCCATCATAAATCTTGAATCTTGGAATAGCGAATTTCTTGGGGGCTTCCTCTTCCTCTATTTTCCTCTAGAAAGGGGATTTCATCTCGGTCTTGAGAGCTCGTCTAGCAAGCTCCATAGTCGATCTTGCATCGCGATGTGCTGGGTGTTGGTCCATCTCTCTTCGTACCAAATTTTGTATGTTCTCACTACTGCGCGCTGGGCTCCTGTAATGGCGAGTCGGTTGCTGGTGCTCGAGTGAGTTGTTGCTTGACTCGTGCCTCTCACTCTTTTGGGATCCACGCTTAGGGCTCCTTCCTCTACTGCGATACTTTCTCGCCTGAGGGCTAGGAGTGTGGTATGGACGTCGCCTAGTGCTGCGATGGAGCTCTTTCTCCATCCTCTCTAATTTCCTTTTAAGGCGAGCATTCTAAGCCTCCTGCTTGCGAGAGGACTCCCTTTGCTCTTGGAGCCTTGCCTCATAGGCATCAATCAGTCCGAAGATTTGCGTGGACCTTGCTGGTCCTTGGCTTTCCTCTGAGGCTGGCCTCTCTGGGTGAGCCCTCTGATCTGAACGCCGAACTTCAAATCTGATCCTGCAAGGAGCAGGTTGTTCTTGGATATCTCCTGCCCGGGGAGCGTTACTGCTGTGACCATACATTTCGAACTTCTTTGTTGGTTTGGTCTTTCTCAGGGAAGACAAACGTTCCCACAAACGGTGCCAATTGTGGTGACAATTATTATTCAACACAAATAAATGAGAGAAGCGCAATCACCAAGGAAAATTAAGAAGACAAAATGCCAATCACATAACACAATATGTACGTGGTTTAGCAAGAATGCCAACGTCCACCGTGGTGCAGTTAGTATTATTTCTATATATTTTGGGGAACATTTACAGAGAATACAATGCATGTCTTTTGCCCCAGACTTAGGGTTTATTATATACATGTCTGTCTTCGGGGAGTGGGGGTGTTGGATTCCCCCACATTTACCATCTTCTCTTGGAACATCTCTATACGAGAACATGGGAGGAGACTAAGTCGTAATCCTACGTAGTTAAGTCAAGGGGTTCAGATTTTAGGCCATTTTTATTAGGCTACTCATTCGAGCCCATAATGCTTAATTCGGGTACCCACAATGAGGTAGGATATAAAGTTTCCCTCCTTAATTCTTTGGGAATTCTAGACATAATTGGGCTATAACAAATCATAGGTTATCTCCAAAATTATGAATTAGACACGTTCCTCAAAACCTGAAAGAAAAAAAGAAAAGGGAATAATTTTAGGTTTCTGACTCCGATTCTAAAATTGATCAAGATGATCTTGCCATACTAGGTAAAACAATTAAAATGTTTCTCAATTTCAAAAGTCAAAGTTCATCTAAATCGAAAAATAATTTTTTTTGGAGAAACAAAAATTACAAAGCGAGTAAGAATTTTCATGAGAATAATAAAAAAAAAAAGCAAGAGGTGAAAATCCTAAGAAATATGATTTGGAGAGGTGTTATAAGTGTGAGGGGAAATGTCACAAAGCCCATGAGCATCCCACAAAGATTAAGAGATAGGGAAAAATCAAAGCCGCCTATAATGACACTTTAGGCGATAGTGATGTTGAGTCGATGGACCCTAGGGATCAATCACCGTATGGACATAATTTCATCGCCTTTATGGATAGTCATGTTAGGACTTCAAGTATGTTTCACACCGACGAGGAAATTTCTAAATGTGATATCCTGAAAATTGAGTTGAATCATTCCACGGAGTTTAATAGTGATGATGAGAATTTGAGTGAGGGAGAGCATGATATCCAATATGCATACTTCAAACTTTACATCGAGTTGTTAAAAACTAAAAATAAAAATAAAAATTTGACTCTTAGGGTGTTGTCTTTAGAGAAGGAGTTGAAATTTTTAAAAGAGAGTGAGGACTCAGTGAGTCAACTCGAGATAATAAGAATATCTTTGAGTGAGAAACTTGTTTCAGTGGGTTGGGCAAACACCGGCTTAACCAAAAAAGTGGCTAGTCTTACGAGAGATCTTCAAGCATCATTTGATATAAATGATAAACTTGAAGCCCAAATTTCCCAACTCGAGAAAGATCTCGAATGTCCCCGGGAGGTCAAAGTGACTTTAGAAAACACATCCAAGAGAGTTGGAAAAATGTTCCTAGGTCTCGCTGTAGGTTTTGAAGAAAGGCATGTCATAGGTCATGATGGTGTATCCACTTCCAATATCGTACCTGAACCTTTTGCCAAGTTTGTGTTAAATTCTTACGGGCCTCCACCTAACCCACTAAGGGGAACTCGCCCTGGGCGTTTTAAGTAAGGTTACAAAAAATTATGTATGTACCCATTGAAAATGAAGAGGTCACCTTAGGGAGTTTTGTTACAAGCTAGGAAGAGTCTCTCACAAACATGCTACCACACGCCGCTATAGTGACCTAACTAATCTTAGAGAGTAAGTTGAGTTTATAGTCAATACTTCTAAATGTTTAATGGAATAATTTCAAAGGATGTCTATGTCTTATGAGAACATTTCCAATATAATGACTAGTGTCGACAATAGTAAGGGTAAGTAAAAGGTTACCACCACTTGGGTACTTAAAAGTTACATAATAGACCTTGTTATTCATGCTTCTCTTAAGGTTCAAGATACTTCCTTATGGTATTTTGATAGTGGGTGCTCTAGGCACATGACCAGTCATATGTCTCTTTTTACTAACCTTGTGGAATACAAGGAAAGAAAAGTTTCCTTTGGGGATGAGAGTAGTTATTTCATTTTAGGATGAGGTTTCATGGATATTCTGGAATTTTATAAGATAGGTAATGTGTTTTGTATTGAAGGTTTGAAGGATAAATTAATAAGCATAAGACAACAATACGATGCTAACTTTGCGATAAAGTTTGACTGGGATGGATGTGACATTTATGATCAATCTGGTAAACTTTTTCTACAAGGAGTAAGGATAATCGACAATTCCTACGGCATAATTTTTAGGTCATCCTTAGTGTGAAATAGTGGTGATTTCACCATCATGAACCTTTGGCATCAACGACTAGGTCACGTCAATTTTATTGATCTTTTGAGGTTAGTTAAGAAAGACCTAGTCTGTAGCTTATCATCACTTGGAAAACCAAATTCCTCAGATTATGGTCCTTGCCAACAAGGGAAACAAATCAAGAGTCCCCATAAGAAGTTGAACATTATTAGCACATCACATGTGTCAGAGTTGATACACATAGATCTTATGGGACTAATGCGCATAGATAACATTAGTGGTAAGAAATACATTATGGTGATGGTCGATGGCTTTTCGATTTATTCCATTGTTAGATTTCTTAGGGAACATGACAATGCTTGTGAGTTCCTTACAATCAAGTGTCATCTACATTAAAATCAACTCAATGTTTCCATCAATAGATTGAGAAGTAACAATGGAACGAAGTTTATAGGCGCTGGTGTTGGTGCATATTGTGATGATATAGGCATCAAACATGAGTTTTAGACGGTAGGCATGCCTCAATAAAATGGGATTATCTAGGCAAAAAATAGGACTACCCAAGAGATGGAGAGATCTATGCACCTTGGTAGTAACATGCCTGAACGATTTTGGGTGGATGAGATTAACACTGCATGCCACATGGTGAATATGGTTTATCTTCATCCACACACACTTCAAACTCCATATGAGCCATAGATGATAAGAAGCCTAACCTATCATATTTTCGAGTTTTTGGAAATACTTTCTATATCCTTGGATATAGAGAGCATTTAGGTAAATTCGACTCTAGAAGCGACGAGGGAATATTTTTAGGATATTCATCGACTATAGAGACTATAGGGTTCAAAAATATTGATGCCCCTATAATAAGAGGAATATTGTTGGAAATAAAGGGTAAAAGAAAATGAGGTCGCCTTAAGATATAGTGGGAAGAAATTATTAGGAGAGACCTTAAGGAATTAAACTTAAACGATAATAATGAATCTAATAGATTAGAATGGAAAAGGAGAATCCATGTGGCCGAACCCATATGATGGGATTAAGGTAAGGATGATGACGATGATAGAGCCTACAAGGTGTATAACCTTAAAATCTCTAAGATCATAGAATCGATAAACGTCATGATTAGAGTTGATTCGCCATCTACTTTTATTGACAATGATATTGCATGTGAGAGCAATCCCCCCCCCCCCCCACAATGACGATTCCATTATTCCCTAAACCATCACGTTAGGCCCAACTCATGCATAAGATAATCCACCCTCTTGGGTTCAAAAGAGTCATAACCCTAATAACATATTTAGTGATCCCACACTAGGTGTCAAGACTCACACTCAACTAGAGAATGTGGTTATCTACTTTTGCTACACTTCCCCAGCAGAGACTAAGAATATTAACGAAGCACTCAAGGATGAGCACTGAATAAATGCTATGCAAGAAGAGTTACTTCAATTTTGAAAAAACGATTTATAGGAATTATTCTCCTAACCAAGCAAAAAAAATGTGATTGGTACCAAGTGGGTGTAAAAAAAAGATGGATGAGTATGGTACTATCATTATCAATAAGGCTAGGTTGGTCGCTCAAGGTTACACACAAATTGACGGTGTGAACTTTGACGAAACATTCGCTCCTGTTGCTAGGTTTGAGTTTGCCCACTTACTACTCACTATAGCATGTCATCAACAGTTTAAGGTATATCAAATGGATTTCAAGAGTGACTTTATCAACAAAATTCTTCAGGAGAAGGTTTATGTGGAATAACTAAAGGGGTTTGAAGACCCAATGCACCCAAAACACGTCTTTTATGTAAAAATTTCCTTGTATGGTTTGAAGCAAGCACCCTGTGCTAGGTATGAAAGGCTAACTTATTATCTCTTAGCTCGTGGCTTCAAGAGATGGGGAGTTGATATGATGTTGTTCATTAGGAGAGAGGGCAGTGCTATCTTAGTTTCCCAAATCTACGTGGATGAAATAGTCTTTGGATACATTTGCTGCCAATATACTCACATTTTTAAGGAGGAGATGGAGAGTGAATTTGAGATGATTATGATTGGTGAGTTTACTTTCTTCCCAGGTCTCTAAGTGCATAAACTTAAGAATAGGACACACACACACACAGATATATATATATATATATATATATATTCTAGCGATTAAGTGAAATTTTTTAGGTTGGACTCTGTTAACAACTCACGCACACCTATGAATTCCTCAACAAAGCTTAACAAAGACACTTTAGGTAAGGATGTAGGGAAAACACTCTATATATGATTGGTAGTCTCCTCTACTTGACTTCTAGCCATCGCATTATCACCTTTAGTGCTGTAGTTTGTGCTTGATACCAAACATCCCCAAAAGGGTCATACTTGCTTGCACTTAAATGTATCATCAAATACGTGAGTGTCATTCTTTCTTATGGAATTTGATATTCTTTTGCTACATGTGACCTTTTTTCAGTTTATTTGGATACCGATTGCACCGGGGATGTTAATGGTTGTAAAAACACATCGGGTATATCTTTTACTTTGTGAGTGCTTTTGTCTCATGGTTGAGCAAGAATCCATACTCCATTTTTTTCACGGTGGAGGAAAATTACGTAGTTATCAGGAGTTGTTGCACATTCCTCTTATGGATGAAGAAAATGTTGGAAATTTATGGGATTAATCAAGGCATGATGACTATTTATTGTAATAATATGAGTGCAATTCACATTTCTCATAATCCCATCTAACATTATCGTACGAAGCACATTAGGATACGTGAGTACGTCATTCTTAATCTTGTTCTAGAGAAGATCATTTCCTTGATTTTCGTGAGTATCTTACATCAATTGATTGACATCTTCACTAAACCTTTACATGCCCTTCGATTTGAGGATCATAGGAAGTCAGTGGGTATTTGCTACATCGATTGAGTTTGGGAATTATTTCTAGTTTAAGGTGCTTTTCATATTGTTATCATTTATCCCTATTACTATATTGTACATTATTTTGTATGCTTTTGTATTCTTAGACTTGTAAATTGAAAAGTCCCAAAAGGTTTTCTTTTCTTCTAGAAAAATTTCATGAAAATACAAAAAGATTTTATTTTGATAATTTTTTTAAAAAGTTAAAAAGATATTTATATTTTGTTTTACACCGTATATGGATGCATATTTAAGATGTTAAAATCATAATTTCATTCCATCCATTCACATGACTTAATTATGGTGTCAGTAGAGCTGGCTACATAAATTTGTTTTAGGTTCTTAATAATGCATGTTTAGCATTGCGTCATTCATTCTTAATTACTAGCTACATAGTAGACTTATTATATCGCCTTGATTCCTCACACTTAGCGTGAATTTTTTCACTTTGCATTCGCTTGTCATATATTGAATGGATGTTCTCACCTAAATCGTGCTTAATGACAAACCAAATGTGTTAGGAAGTAATTGTGCATGTAAAAACCATTGCCCGATTTTTTTACTAGAAAATTTATGGATAAATTTTTAAGCAATGGAAAGGGGCTACGGAATAAGCAGTCTTATTTACGTTAAAAGACACTATTTGCAGGAGCCTAAAAGATGCAATTGGCATATAACAAAAGAAGTACCAAGTCCAAATTTATTTCATTGATGCTCCATTAAAAATGAACAATATGATTCCTTCAAAAAATTTGAGAGTTTACACTTAAAATGTGATATTTTAAGGGTGTTATAAGTTGAAGGTCAGTGGGATTTCATAATAAAATTCCTTAAAAACATTAAATAGTTTCGCATTATTTATTTAAGAAGCATTGAAATTTAAGGCATTTTGTAGGAGTTGAGTCAATTTCCCTTTGTTCAGCTTTTTTACACAGAAAGTTGTAATTGAATACTTTCTTTAGAAGTGTCGCTTTGCTTCGTGCGTCATATCTATGTATGTCTATGTTGACTTGCACTTATATTAAGTTCATACTCCTACATTCCATTTCCTTGATTCGTATATTTTCGTGCTAATCCATGGTGTGTTTGTTTGTTTGTATACATGTATATTTTTTTACTCAGAAATTCAAAAAAATAGCTTGTTGGTTTGTTGAAGTTTTATCACATATGCTTAATTGCCTATACTTTGTGATGATATTTCAAAATTGTATATTGTGATGCTAACTTTTTAGGTTTAGCATCTAACCCTTTGTCTATCACGGGAAAAGGGAGAACATCTTAAGTGAGAGTTATATGCTAACACGTTTGATTTGTTTTTGCAACTCCACGCATCACAGTATTTTCTTTGCTTCATGTGTGTAGGTATTTTTCTGTAATGATGGTATCATGGAATACAAGATGAATATTTTAGTAGAGACAAAGTTTCAGTTGTCTTTTGCTTTCTAGGTTTGAGAGGGACCTTAGTTGAACTTTTCTTAGATTTTTTTCTGATTTTATGTTCCATACAGGAATAGCCAAAGGGGGAGATTTATAAGAGCATAATTTATGATTTCCTCATTATGTTTATAGTTTCGCATATTTAGTTGCACAACTACACTGTCATGTACATTCTCAAAAAGCTTCAATCAAAGACAATTTTGTGACCGAATTCATCAATTGAAGAATGAGGAGTTGATATCATCATTACAATACTTGGAGAAGGTATACAAGGTAGATTTAGTGTTAACTTATGTTCAGTGGTAGTTTTAAACATGTTTGAATCCAAAATAATTTTCGAAAAGTTTTTTTAAAATAAAAAAAAATTATTTTTTATGCATCGTGTTAGAATGAGATTGAGCTTCATTCGAGCTTGTTAATACAACTCATTGGATATCCATTCGAACGAGCTTCAAATGTGTATTTTCCTCATCATTCTGAAAAGCTCTTTGATCTTTCATTGTATAGCTATTCAAACAAGTTTTTGAAGGTTGTTCGGATGAGGTTCATTTTGTTTGAATGAACCAATACAATTTTATTTTTTAGTTCGTTTTAAACACAATCTTTTTAAGCTTATCTCTTTTAGCTTTTCCAACCTATTTACAAGATACGAACCTACACATTATTACAAGACTTTTTGACCTATTTTGTCATCAAATATTTTTTTTTCCTAAATCTAAACCCCTTGTATATTTGTGATCACTTTATCAAATCCCAAAAAATGCATCACTTGTTCAGATACCTATAGCTTTTATTCTTCACTACTGATGAGAGGAACCTCAGGATGATCAGTGGATACCGAGGAAAGTGGATCTTGATGTGGGGCATTGTTGGATCCTCTTCACTTTCTATTATAAAAAAGTAAGGATACATAACTGCAATACTTAGTGGGTCT
Organism: Sambucus nigra; assembly: GCA_949130495.1. Classification (NCBI taxonomy): domain Eukaryota; kingdom Viridiplantae; phylum Streptophyta; class Magnoliopsida; order Dipsacales; family Adoxaceae; genus Sambucus; species Sambucus nigra. Next base: position 441,263,139 of record OX422216.1, read on the forward strand.
AAGTCTGTAAGTCTGTCTATGTCGTTTGTAATACCTTAGTTGAAAACTGGCTAAAAGGGTTTTTCTCGAAAGGATTTTTCCTTATATCTCGTGTGATTGTTTGTTTGCGCGATATATATTCAATATCTTGCATGATTAGTTTCACCTAATTAATCAAGATAAAATTACACTAAAATTTAACTTGGCTTGTTTTTTACCTAATTTACTAATTCTACTGTTGCACATATAACTAGACCACTATGCACATTTTTCAGATAATTTCTAGGTTCTTCCATCCCTTAGTATATAAACCATGTTATATATTTTACTTGAGTTATTCAACAATAATTCTAGAGTGAGAAATAAATAGGATCATATTATATTCTTAGAGAGTATATATTTATAGGGAAAAATATTCTGAGAGAGATAGTACAGCTTTTTTCGATTGGAATTTATATTTGATTTAATTTTTACTCTTTGATTTTAAATTCTCAATGATCTTAGAAAACACTTCTTATGAAGAAATTGATACATTGTATTCAAGTAGAGAGTCTTGTGCTTAAATGTTCAAATTTATTTTTTTTATCAAAATTAAACTCTCTTCATTTTAGATTCAAATTTTTGTTGAATATTTTTAAGATCTAAATATTCTGATTTTGCTCTTAAAATTTTATATATTGAATCAAATTTATTTCTAGATTTAAAGATTTTATTATATATCTATTGTAGTTATATTTTCTTTTAAATTTGAGACTAATCTCAACCTTTGAAAACTAACCTTGACTTTAATGCTTAATCTGGATAGTTAGCTTTTGGCTTATCTTTTTTATATAAGATAAAAAGCTTTTTTAGAGAGAGATAACATATTTATGAGTGAATATATATTTTATGTGTATCCATGATTAGTGTTATACCTTAACGAAAACATAGTGTTCCTACTATTGATATGATGATGTTATTTCTATTCTTTCTTGGCTTTTGCTTGTTGTCGATTTATGCTTATACTGATAATTTCTCTAATATTGTTAGGAGAAAATTTCTTTGACAAATGCATGTTTTCTTTTTCTTTTATCAGATTTATTGAAACATTTTTTTGTGAAAAGAAAAATGATGAACTCAATTTTTTCAAATTTTTGTTTAATGTTTAAATATCTTAAATCTTTGTAAACCAATATTATGAATTAATATTTGAAAATTTATTTTATAAATTTTTCAAGAAAAAACTTGGTTATGTGAAAAAGATGTTTACAAGTTGAAAAAAAAAAGCTATGTTGGTATGTTTACATTTTTGTATTAGTTTTCAGGTAACTAAGACTACTGATATATTTCTTATTGTGTGGTGTTATGTTGGAGTATAAGAAGTTGTGGAAGAATCAGAAGCATTGCAGGCATCAAAGAAGTCTCATAATTCAACTTTCCATGGGATTTGGAGTTTTAGATGTACGTAATCAACATGTGCTTTATTTGAGTGTTTTAACTTGTAAGTTGGTTCTTGTTTCTTAATGGATTGATTTTTGTTTTGCTTCGTAAAGGGGTTCGTGGAGGTTTCTCTAGTACGCTAGAGTTTTACCACGTAAATTATGAAATGAAATTTATTTAATAATTAGATTTTTAATTTTACATTAAAATAAATCATATTTAATTATTCTTTAATTTTACATGTATTAAAATCTGATAAGTCAAATAATAATAAGTTTTTCATGATTTGATTATATATATATGTGGTTAGGAAAACTTCCATGGTATCATAGTGTTAGTTGGGAATTTCACATCATAATCACATTTTATTTGCGAGTATGCATGTTTATAAATTTTCCAGTAATATAGTTATTTCATTTTTAAACCCCTGCAAATATCATATTTTAAGATATTAAAATATTAAGCATGGTTAGGATAAAAGATTGGCACATGGTTTACGTAGTGGGGGTATCTTTGTTTATACCTTGTGTGTGTAATATTAGTTTACACGACTTTGTTAACATGGAAACAACCATAACAATTATGTTAACCATCGTGTCTCGATTGCCATTATATTCAAAAGGTTTGATGGACATAGAGAAAAAATATCATGCACTTATGGCACTCCGTGTTAATTCTCAACACCAATAATGGCACGAAACGTTTGCACATGTAAAAATTTTCTTTATTAGTGTTGAGCATACACTTTATGTCTTAAGTGCATGATAATTTTTCTGAATGCATATGCATGTTTGGCTGTTCCTATGTTATCTCGTGGGATTGTCATAAGCATTATTAGATGTGGTAACATATGTGATCTCTGCGAATTTTAAAGAGTGTCATGACTTTGATATCTATAAATGTTCCGTGATCAATACTTTATTCTATTTATATATTGTAATGTGTTAGCCATATGTGGGGACATATATGGATTAATAGGGAGTCAAATATTTTAAGTTGCTCAACCGCTAGTTATTCAAAGGGACATAAATTTTTTTGGTAAAACTTCTAAATGGTGTTAAAAGATTTGAACCAATTTCAAGAGTCAATTTATTTTGTAAGGAGAAATTGTTAAAAGAAAGTCTTGAGAAATAATAGTTTATATAATTGTTAGGTCATTGTCAGTATGATCATGATATTTTATTTATTCACATCATGAACATTAAAGGACATTTTATACATAAATTTTGGATGAAAAAGTATATTTGGTTATGTGGTTGATCACTCGTGACTAAAGGGCTTGCAACCCCAAAGTTATGAGTTCAATTCCCCCCACCAACATAAACTTGGGTCCACATACAACAGAGAGTAATTTTTATTTTGAAAGCCTTGTTCGGAGTGTAGGAAATAGTATGAGGTGCGTGCAAGTTACCCCGAGATGGATAACCCTCCATATAAAAATATATATTTTCTAAAACCCTCATGTACAACCTTTGATCATGTCTTGGATAATTATTAATGGATTTAAGAAGTTAATTAGTTATATATCTATAACATCTATATTAAATTGGAGCGTAACACCACGTGGATGTAATAAATCATCTCCCAGTCCTCCCTTTATAGATACTTCCTCTCTCCACCATCATGCCTTCCTTGATTCACGTCTTCCAGTTCCTTTCTTTTGCCTTCAAACCTGTCCTCTTATAACCTCCAATATTCCCTCCCTCTAGCCTTTTATCTCCATCACTCTCTCTCTCCTTGCCTCTCTCATAGAATAAATAATCTGTTGTAATTATTTAATCTAATATGATTTGTAGCGTTTCTCTCACTCTTCTAAAATTGGAGCCTTTTTTAGAGGATTGCATGTCCCTTTCATCTCCTCTTTACTTTCCATCTCTCTCATTAAACACCAATTCCTTCAATCCTCCTTTTCATTATATCTCTTATCCTCCCTTTTGTATCCGCTTTATTTTACTACTTCTTAACTAAGTTATATGTTACTTTCCTATCCTTTCATTTCTCTTCTTCGACCCATTACAATATAATGAGTGAACAAATATTGAATTAGGATCTTGGAAACCCACTCGATAGTTATTAGAAATAAGATATTAGTAATTTTAACTCTTTATCTTTCTCAATTTCCATTTTTGTCTTCTTTTATGTTTTCCAGTTTTATGTATTAATAATTTGGTGTTCGATTTTAAACATACTGAATTGGTGTTTTAGATATACGATGATATAAGAAATTGGGTACAAGTCGTTCTCAAGCATCATATCAAGTGTAAAGCAAGCAATGAAAAAAAGAACACATAATAAAGAGTGGTTCGGCTTTAAAAATGAGCCTGCATCCACTTTGATGCTCTACTCTCATTATATGCGTTATATGATACAAAATTGTGCCATGAGAGGCATACAAGATTTGGGAGGTAAGAGAGTACATGAGATTAATTAAGATGGAAATCCTGGATGTAACCTGTGAACGTTGAGCAGAGCAGAGCGGCTACGGCATGGGGTGAGCCCCCAAGTATGATGCTCTCTCTAGAGAGAGAGAGAGAGAGAGAGAAAGAGAGAGAAGAGAAGAGTTTGGCAGGGGTTCGCCAAGCTAGAATCCCCCTAATAGTGAGGTGAGCACTTCTACTTATAGAGGTCATAAAGGCGTGTCACGTGGAAATGGGCTTGGACTCCTTCTAGAAGCTGGACAATTGTCAAGTGACCAATGCTGGAGTAGGTTCTGTGGCCTGTGTGAACCCATGTAGCGGTAAGTGTTTGAAAGGATGTCGTGACCTGTCTGTACCCAGTCAGCATCTAACTCTGGCCAAGTCCACTGGGATAAGGCCCCAGTAAATACAAAGGGGCCACAACTTGTTTGTTCCCAACCACCGGGCTATTGTTAACACTGCACGACAATAGTGAACATATTGGGCATATCAATGTGACACCCCGCCTATTAAAATACCGGGTGGAGAACCCGTGATCAAAATAAAACGTTCTCATATGGCATATTCTTAGCATCACTGTCGAAAAACTTTTTAAAGTTAGGTCTCATATGGCATATTAACTCTTATAAAACGTGATCAAAATAAAACGTTCTCATATGGCATATTAACTCTTATAAAACGTGATCCAAATAAAACGTTCTCATATGGCATATTTTTAAAGTTACTAACCACCTAGTAATTTAATTAGACCGGTGCCAAATTTTATCTTTCATTAAATAAAAATATGCAGAAATAAATAACAATTAAATCATCACACAAATTGATAACTGAAATCTAACACAACTGAATGATATAAATAAAGATGACTGAATCAACTACCGGTTCAACAAAAGCATACAACAATAAACTGAAACCATAACCTGGATATATAGGGTCAAATAAATAATTGAATACCAATAATAAAATACATATCCTAAGCTAGGAATAAATGAACGAAGTGTCTATGGAAAAGTCCTCCAACTTCCACATGAGCTGCAGCTGCGCATCCCTCGATAGAATCCCCAAATTGGGCGTCCCTGTGGCTGGACACTTAAAACGTTTTGAAAAAGATTTTGACACCGGTCAGAGCCCAAGTAAAACATTTTGAAAATATTTATCAAGCAATTAAATTTCAGTAATTAAATATGTATGCGCACCTAATGCTTGCTTTCTAACCTTCCTAGTTAAGCTACCCCACCTAACTAGCCGTATCACGCCTCTTTCTACTACACTACTCTATCCCGAGTACTCTTACTGTTGATTCATACATCATTTATCTTATTAACTTAATTAATCATCTTTAATTAATCCTCCATAATATTCTCAGACTTAAAGACACAACGAGAAGTAAAAGCAACTAAATTATCACAACTATCGCTATCGCAAGTAGACATATCATCGCACACACTAGATAAATGGGCAGGAGATTGTGAAATGTCCCAAGCCTCTAAACATGCGGTGCAAGTAAAATATCTTTAACTTCGATTGCACCCATCGCTTGGCAAATGGCATTCGCTCTTTTAATGTCATATTGTGAGAAAGACTTTGCCTCTTTAAAACATTCATAAAGGGATTTTCGAGTAGAAAAATCAGCATCACCATATAAGTTTCCAATATTTAAAAAATAGATTTTAAATATATAAAAAATAGATTTTAAAAGGAGTTCAGGATCTTTGGGAAATAAAAACTTTTATAAAGTGAATCCTGAAGCTCTGATACCACTTGAAACGACCTAATGTTACTAGAAAGGACCAAAGGGTACTCACTAATGCATATTAGGTTATTTAAAAACTCTTTTAAATTCTTTGATATAAAATCTATTATAAGTTATAAGTTAGAAAACACTCACGGACACTAGTAAGTAAAAGTGGTAATGCTAGATATAAAAATAATTCCCTTTAAGAATGAGATGAGGAAAAGTAGAAGGTGACACAATATTTATTCAAGAGGAACCCACCGTGGTGGTAAACCTCGTGTCCCTAGTCCTAGGACAACTCACACACCCAAGTCCACTATTACCAATTACCGATTACAGATTACAGTCCACCAGTTTACAATGATTTAAACTAAGTAAATATAAGCCCATATACCCAGCCTAGTCAAAATACAACCCAACTTGACTGACAATCAGTCAACCCAATAACACCTAGGTAATAGTGACTACAACACACATAAGACACCCAAGAACACTGATACCAAAGTTTAGAAGAAGAATTCAGCAACACCGGTGTAAATGATATACTTAAGCCAATACAAAACTAGTACACCCAGGCACAAACTAAACAAGCCCACAATACTGAATCTTACTAAACAACCAAGTTAGTGAAAGCATGAGACACACACACGACTATGAACTCAAACTCGAGACCCCGTGAGGTTGTGCAAAACACATTTAATAATAAAGTTTGTTTTAATCAAAACAACAAAATAATCTTGACACACACATGGTTAAGTCTATTTTAATGAACAAGAAAAATTATCAATCAGTGACAAAGTGAAAGGTAAAAAATATTAATTAATCGATAATAAAAAGAATGATTAAATATTAAGTCAGAAGACACAAACAGGGTCTTCCTCAATAATAAATATTCAAGTAAAGATTAATCCTAAAAACAAATTTAGTTGGCGCAAATGACCACAAATAAAATAGAAGATAAAATTTCAACAATTGTGTCACGCAACTAATAAAATTTAACTTAACACCAAATAGAATATGAATCAATTTAAACTGGTGTTATGTTAAAATATTAAATCCAAGTAAAATGAGCAAAAGATAAATATGTGTAGCACTTATCTCATACAAATTAGGACTTAATTAAAATCAACACAATATAGTTTTAAATATTATAGTTAATTCCAAATTGCAAAAATATGTAACACAAAAAATAATCACATAGATTAGATTCGAAATTTTAGTTTAAGCCAATACTATAACTAGGTTTGGATCAAAAACTCATACACACACAAACACCACCTAAGTATAAAAGAATATAACAAAAAGTATTCAACTTAGGCAATAAAAGGTGTACGAGTCAACTGATTCAATCCAAGTCAAATGAGTATGAGATAAAGAGTGTAGCACTCGACTCAATAAAATAGGATGGGTTTAACTAAAATAAATTAAATAAATAAAAATTATGATTTAAAGTCCACACACTAATTAAACCCAACTAAATAAAGTGAACATACAAAAGTTCAACTTAGACGATATAACTAGTTTGAGGTAAAAATCAGATTACGTTTAATCTCAAATAACTAGTTTACATCAGATTTAAAAATGAAATATATTTTAGTTAAAAAAATGTGTGACACACAAAAAAAAAATTAAGTTTTAAATTTTAGGTTTTAAAGAAAAACTAAGTCCAATTTAACAAGTATACACACACTGAACTAAGTGTAAAAAGAAAAAACTTAACATCAAACTTAAATTGGGACAGATCTTAAACAACCCCCAAAAAACTTTTTGTTGGTTAAAAAAAATTTAAATATCGGGAGTACAAATGTGTAAATTTAAACACATAAACAGTCTTAACGCACTTTGTATACCAAAAGAAATTTTAGATCTGATTTTTAATAAAAAAAACCTTTTAGTTTATAACAGACCTAAACTAGCAGAAGGCTACACACAAAACTTAGCAGATCCAAATAGTCAACAATCAAAACACAATCTATATATAAAAGAAACAACACAACGAATGTATATATTTGGATTAAAAGAAAATAGCCAGCAACATAGCCACCAATCCAAAAAAAAAATTGACACTAATTTTTAAGTTTTAAAAAATTTGTTTGTTCTTTCTTTTAATAGATGTTAAAGTTAATTCAAACAAAACAAATTGATCGGATGTGTAAATAATCCAATCCAAACTTTACACAAGAGGTAAACACTCTCAACAGCAAGATCAAATCATGCATAATATATATATGTAGATATATAAACCACTATATATATATATATATATATATATATATATATATATATATATATGTGTGTGTGTGTGTGTGTGTGTGTGTGTGTGTGTGTGTGTATATATGTATATATATATGCGGACTAGTCCGCATTTTAAGAATGCGGACCGGACAAGTGTCACCTGGCGGTGAGCCCAGAAAAGAGAGAGAGTGTCCCTATAATTTAGGCGATAATTTCTAGGCGCACCGTTAGGTGACACATGTTTGGTCCGCATTCTTAAAATGCGAACTAGTCCGCACAAGAGGATTATATATATATATATATATATATATATATATATATATATATATATATATATATATATATATATATATAGAGAGAGAGAGAGAGAGAGAGAAGATTACCCCAAAGATGTAAGTTAAAAAGAAGATCCGAAAAACAGCCACCGAAAAAAAAACGATCCACCACCGTAAAATATGTTGGACAAGAAAAATAGCGCTAAAAAAACTCCTCAGCGGAACTGCCACCGAAAACACGGCAACACAAAACCCAGCATCTCAAACCGATTCATCCACCGAAAGAAATTGGAAACAAATCTCACCGACACCGCCAACCGAAAAAACATGTCGGACCAAAAAAAACTTGTACCGCTGGAAAAGAGTAACGCCGAAAAAAATAAAGGTCGGACTGAACAACGCCGGTACACTAAAATCAGAGCACCAAAATCGGAACAGCCAGAACCCCGTATACCGGAAAACCGAGCCACCAAAAATGTCTCCATGCCAAAAAAGCAACAATAAAAAAACAAAAATCCCTTTCAGCTCTAACTTGTAAGCAAACAAACCCAAATCGTCCAAAATTCAAACCCCCCAAACCAAATCTTAAGCCAAATCAGTGGCCAAATGCTCTCCAACAATATATAACAAAAGAGAGAAAGGGGTAAAATATGTTGGTTGTGATGTTAAATCTCAAGGCCCCAAAGAAAAATCTCTCAAATAAATCATGGGTTTGTAGAGAGAGAAGGAAAAAAATGTTGCAACACTTCGTAGAGAGAGAGAGAGAGAGAGAGAGGTGAAAATGAAAATGAAAATGAAAATGAAAATGAAAATGAAAATGAAAATGAAAATCCTTTTTCTTTTCAAAAGAACTCTAAATAAGGTAATAAAGGCTCAGACCTGGTATGATCGAAAATACTAAGGGAAATGGAGGTAAAATCGTCAAACACAAGGAGATAAGTTTGACACCCAAAACACATCACACGCAAGGCAGACATTAGGCCTCGCAAATGAGAGACCTCGAGACACACAATCTCAAGCCCCAAACGGTCATAAACATCTCTATCTCTATCTCTACTACTTTAAAAGAGGCTACTTCCTCTTAAAAAATCAAAGGACTAAACTACCCTCATTAATTTTAAACTTCCTACCATACCCTTGCTAATACACCCAATTATCTATCCCTACTATCTTCTACCATTTTCGTTCTTCCAATCCAACCCTAGAAATCAACCGTCATAAAAATTAATGACAACACATTCATTTTGCACATTCGTTCATTGTATCAAATTCCAAATTAATATTAATTCATTCATCTTCCACATTACTTTCTTCTACCATTTTCGTTCTTCCAATCCAACCCTAGAAATCATCCGTCACAAAAATTAATGACAACACATTCATTTTGCACATTCATTCATTGTATCAAATCCCAAATTAATGTTAATTCATTCATCTTCCACATTCATTCAGCCTGTCAAATGGAATCTGAAACACCACACATTCATTTTTTACATTCATTCATTCTATCAGATCCCAAATTAATGTTAATTCATTCATTTTTCACATTCATTCAGCCTGTCAAATGAAATCTGAAACACCAATAGTCAGGAATGTCTACGAAATTTTTTCGTATATTAGATATGTATATTCTATGCCATCTAATATTTTTTTCCTTGCTTTTGGTTCTTCAAGAAAAAAAGGTTAGTACTCCTACTTCCCTATGTAATTTTTTCTTCTGTTCTAGTTTAAAATGTTAATAATAATCTGAGTAGTTTTTACGTAAAGTAAATTTTAATGTGGTTGGATTTTTTAATCTGTTGAAATTATATTTGTAATTGTAGAATTTCTAAAATATTAAAATCTTTGTCATCACATTCATTCATTGTATCAAATTCCAAATTAATGTTAATTCATTCATCTTCCACATTACTTTCTTCTACCATTTTCGTTCTTCCAATCCAACCCTAGAAATCATCCGTCACAAAAATTAATGACAACACATTCATTTTGCACATTCATTCATTGTATCAAATCCCAAATTTTCCACATTCATTCAGCCTGTCAAATGGAATCTGAAACACCAACAGTCAGGAAATGACAACACATTTATTTTTCACATTCATTCGTTGTATCAAATCCCAAATTAATGTTAATTCATTCATCTTCCACATTCATTCATCCTGTCAAATGGAATCCGAAACACCAACAGTCAGGAATGCCTACGGAATTTTTTCGTATATTAGATATGTATCTTCTACGCCATCCAATATTTCTTCCTTGCTTTTGGTTCTTCTGGAAAAAAAAGGTTAGTACTCCTACTTCCCTATGTAATTTTTGCTTCTATTCCAGTTTAAAATGTTAATAATAATCTGATAAGTTTGTACGTAAAGTAAATTTCAATGTGGTTGGATTTTTAAATCTTTTGAAATTATATTTGCAATTGTAGAATTTCTAAAATATTAAAATCTTTTCCATTAAAATATTAGTAACGATGTTCATTTTTGGGTTCTATTAAATTGCTATGTTAAGTTGTTCAATAATTATTTCCAAAGTTATGCTTTTAAAATATATCAGATATCCAAATTGTATATTGTATTTATGTTTTTCTTTTTATTTGTCATTTTATCGTCAAATTAAGTTAATTTTTATATTTTACAAATTTCGTATTGATTTAAATATATAGTTTTGGGCATATATTTGTGAGTTATAAATCTTTTATTTATGTTTTTCAAGTTTTATATCATCTTAATCATATGTTGGAGAATGTGCGCTAACTGAGCGATTAAATTATCTTTGCATAGGTTTTTGGATTCCAATCTATCCTTTGGCACTTGGTGGATTCGTGACTTTAAAGATCTTGGAGGAATAGGTTGTTGTTAGACAAGACGAAGAACGGTTGATACGAGTGTGTTGTACCGTTGTGGAGGTTATGATTTAATAGTAACTGAAAAGAACACTAACAAAACAATTAGTGTGATTAAGGTATTAATCCTATTAACTCTTATAAATGATTCCAATTGTTATATCTTTTACGTCTGCAAATTGTATCGATTCACGCAAAGAACCGTTGCAAGTCACATTGTACATGATTGAATTTTCTGAGATGAAATCCACCTCTTCAATTGATATTAAAATGTACAAATAGGCCTCGAATTATTCAGTTTGCTTTTTCATGTTTTATAAAATGTTCGATTCTGGTCCGTCACATGTCCTATCGAATTGAGTTCACCTTATATAGTAAATGATGATAAAATTCGTCAGTTTCAAAGAGACCTTGAGAGTAGGTTGGGAGCAATTTGGTTTCTTATGGAATGTCAAAATTGATTGAAATGTTGTTTGCGTTTGTTTAGAGATCGAGTAATTTCCAGTAGAATATTTTGGAGGTTGACCGGTTCCATGTATTCTATTTATGAAGAGTCGGCTTCAGCTCCGAACTCGACATTGCTGCTCTATTCACAACTCTAGGACCGACCTTGATTGAGATTATGAAATGTTGAGAGAGGTCTTGAAAATATTTAAAAGCTTTTTTAGGTTGCCAATGAATACATCTATTATATGACGAGATGTGATTGAAAATTAAAATTGAGTCAGTTTCAATCTAAATTTCAGAAATATTTTTATATGAGAAGAACATAAGACTATCCTTGAGTACTTGAACTAATTAATTTTTTATTAACTAAAATATTTAGAGTCATCTTAGCCCTTGATTGTTCTCACTTTTATTTCCTCACCATTCTCATATTTTAGATTTTTAGTTAGTTATATTTACTTAATATTTTCATTTAATTTTATTTACATCTTCATTTAGTTTAGTTTAAATTCTCATCTCACCCAAATTGTTTTAATATTTGAAAAGCACAAAAAGAAAATAAAAATTGAATTAGAATTGAGTTTGTCTCTAGCTTACCCCCTTGATGTGGATTGACATCCTTACTTACCGCTACACTTGAGTTTGTTATATTTTGTAGCTAATTGAGGTTTTGATTAACTTGGCTTGCAACAACGACATACACACAAAAGTCAAAGTTATCAAATTTGTACACCAAGTTTGCGCATCAGTTTTTTGACATAGTAACCAAATTATATATGTGACATTCACATTAAGTTAATGAAAATTCAATATGTATTCCCTTACATATATTTTCACCATTCTTATATTTAATTAAATTTTTGTTTTAAATTATAAAATCATTTAATTACATTTCTCATGCTCCTTTCTTACTAAACTTATTAAATAATCTTCTAGACACGTCATTTCCCAAATTGTTAGAAATGTCATCCATTCCACCATCAGAAAATGTATCTGGCAAACCCAATACAAGGAAAAGACAGAGAATTACTTGGTTACTTCGAGCCCAATTAAATTCTTACGAATATCAAGGGTAGCTAAAAATAACTAAAATATAGTTTGCGCTTAAGTAAATCATGTTAGACTTATGAAATGAATATTTAATATTACAATTGCTCTCATATTAGGAGAAACCATATATGAACCTTTATGCTCTATGTTGCTAGAACTAGAAGCAACTCCCGATTGCCATCACTGCAATGCCCAAAGATTCCAATATGAACCCCCAACATTTTGTTGTCAAAAAGGTCAAATCTCACTAGCTGAAACTTCGGTCCCCGAGGTTTTTTCACATCTAATTCTTCTGAATCAAGAGAATTTTGTGTTAATATCAGAGCTTACAATAGCATATTCGCCTTCACTTCATTTGGAGTTACTCTTGACAAGCAACTAGCTTCATCAAGATATGGTGGATACACATTTCGAGTTCAAGGCCAAGTTTATCGACATTTACCCTCATTGAAACCCACCACCAACCCCTGTTATTTCCAACTCTACTTCCATAACACTAGCAATGAGGTTCAAAACTGAATGGGAATCTTACCAAGGTTATCCTTAAACGTTGATATAGTTGAAAATCTCTTGAATGTACTAAATGAAAATCCATACGCTCAGTTTTTACGGCGATTAAAGGACTACCCTTCACTCGATGCACTTCAAGTTCAAATCAGTAAACTTCTTAACCGTGATCAACGTGTTTACAATGAGCCTACATCCAATGAAATTGCTGCAATATGGATTTAAGGAAACAATGCAAATATTCCTTTCGAGCGAGACATCATTATCGTGTCTCACTCCAGTCAACGACACCAAATAAAGAACTACTTTGGATGTTATGACCCATTACAGTACCCATTGCTTTTTCCAAAATGAGAGGTTGGATGGTGTGACAACCCGTTTAATAAAATACCGGGCGATCACTTCTATATTAAATTAAAACAGGAGTTGCATATGGATCATTCTCAACATCACTGTCGAAAACCAATTTAATTACTATTAACCTATTAAGCTGGCGTCAAAATTTTATTTAACTACTCTTTTTAAACAACTACACAATTAAAACATTCACACAGTTTATGTAAATAAAACTGAAATGAATAAAATTACTGAACACTCGGTTAAAATCATACAACCATATCGAATGCCGCACTAAAAGCCGGTAAAAGAATAAATAAATGCAGTTGGGTTATTATCCCAAATGTTTATACAGTACCTCCTATCTAGAGTACAAGAATATAAATGTCTAAAATAAACCTGCATGTATCCACAGCTGCTGCAGCAGATGTTTGATTTAAAAGAAGTGTCATCCAGGCATCCCTGTGTCTAGACACCTATATATATATATAATATATATAGCAAGAGAGGAAAATATAGAAACGGGTCAGAGCCCGAGTTTTGAAAATATTTAGCAAGTGCATAAATGCTTTATTTTTCAAAAAAAATTATTTTATCTCATATTTAAATTGGTATCGCACTCCCATAAGATACCCCTCACCTCTCTTCTAACAGTGCACCCCTATCGCATCCTAATCAAATATCCAAGTCAAGCTACCCTGCCTAACTAGTCTGTTACCCATCTTCTATCAACCCTAGTTATCCCAAGTACTAAGGGCTAAACTTCTCCCCAGTCTCAACACTATGCCATGTTCGTGCGTGGGGTGTCTCGCAGAGAGAAATCCAAACAAGGAACCCCCCCCCCCCTCGATGCACTACTACGTGTCAAGGTCGATCGTCGAGATCCATTAGACACTCAGTACACAACGTATATACATACTATATAATGAGATACATCTTACAATACACATCCAGATCTATCTCCCAGACTGAGGTTTACTTTACATGCATATTTATAATACACATCCGGATCTATCTCCCGGACTGAGGTTTATTCTATATTCATCTTTATAATACACATCCGGATCCGGTTTATTCTATATTCATTTTTATAATACACATCCGGATCTATCTCCTGGACTGAGGATATTCTTCATATTCATCTCTTTATTCTCTTTAGAGATATATGTTACCTCGTTCTCATACACAAGTAATATACTATACCCACAAGGACAATAACCATCCCAACGAGCTATAACTCGAGGATGCGGTCTCATAGTGGCGATCCAAAATCCGGGTTTACTCACTATACCACGATACCAAGCCAGACTCTCTCAATGGACATGGTAAACAAATACACAACGGTGGAGGCGGTCATGTTCCCCCTGCAAGTGGAATCACATACATCTCACTCGAACGCAGGACGATAATGACATGGGGACTACACTCACCCTGCTCCTCGAGCCAGGGGATTCACCCACATCGCGCAACCTCCCTGGATCGCATTAGAGAATATACATACTCTGGTTGTTCCAACCCTATACTCAAAGGGAAAGCCCGTGGAAACCAGCCTCTAAATACACATATACCATCACATATAGATACATATGTATTCGTATCATAATATATAAATACTATAATCACATAGTATATATATACTATATATTCCTCCTCGAATATATATATAAATGGAAATTATTTCCAATCACATAATAATATTTAAGTATTCTCTCTCTTAAATATTATTCACACCTTAATCACTATTTGGGATTTATATACTCTCCAAATACCTGATTCATAATCGTGTGATAAGTATACCCTTAACTTATCTTTAAATTATAACCCAAATTCCATCCCATTAGCCTCATAGGATTTTCTCATCCATAATCGATATATAATTACAGTTTCCCACACGCATAATTATATTAACTCAAATGGCCACTAAAACTATCCGAATTGATGTTCGTCCCCAAACACCCTTAAATTAAATAGGTTGTGGATTCTCTTTCCACGAACCTAAGGACTACATCATGTCTATATAATAAATTAGAGTACCTCACCCTATTTTAGGAACCCCAACATGCTAATTACTCAACTTATCTATATTCCTCGAAAGTATAATTTTAGGGTTACACACTTTAAAACCCTCACTGAGCCCGCATAAATTCCCTCAAATGGAGGATTAATTACTCCTAAAAAGATTTCTTATTTCCTCAATAAAATAGGCTAGAAATCAAGAATTTGGGAATATATCCCATATAAATAACTCTAGGCAAAATTTCCAAAATTCCTGAAGGGTTGATCGATCGACCCATGGCCCTCGATCGATCGATCCCCCACGCTCGATCGATCGATCATGACGGACAACTTCTTCTCCGAGAAGCTGTTTCGGCCATTAAAGCTTCTCCCAAGCTTTTGTCTACTCTCCCGACATCCTACAACCTCAACCAACAACATATACTCATATAATAAGGGTTCTAAATGTCCTAGAACCCGAAATCAACAACTAATTTCGATTAAATCCTAAGTTTCTCAAATTAGAAAATTATTAGGGTTTATTCATTTTAACTCCCGAAAACCGATTTTATCCACGAAAACCCAACCCAAAATCTTTAGGGCATGTTATTACCAACTATGATATGAGATTTTATTCTCAAAAGTAAGTAAAGCAAGTAAACACATGCCTTGTGGATGAAATTCGATGATCCCGAGTCGAATCCCGCGGAGGTTGGCCGTAATCTACCTTTTCCTCCTCTTTTCTCTCCTCTTCCTCTCTCTTATCTCTTTTCCTTCTCTTATCTCCCCCTCTCCCTTCTTATATAGGGAGAAAAAGGGTTTTAACCCTTTAAACCCCAAAAATGACTCGTTTACTCAATTACGAGTTACTTTTACTCTAAAATTTCTCGAAACTCAATTTCGACCATCAGATACTCTTTTCTGACTATCTCGACCATTCCGAGACTCACCGCGTAGTCGAAATTTCCATCCGAGGTACTTGATCGCGACTCGCTAATTTAACCCCACACGACTTAATGTGCGTTTTCCAATTTAAAATCTTTCCTTTTGTCGCTTTACTCAACGGCGACATATAATTAAAATACTCCGACATATTTACTTAATCCTAAAAGTAAATGTTTCACCCATCGACGATCCTCAAATCCTTTAAAATTCCAAAATTACTATTCTGAGAAATTCCCCAAATTTTCAATTTATACCCAATTATGGAATTTAATTATCCCCAAACGTACGGGTTGTTACATACTTCCCGCCTTACAATGAAATTTCGTCCTCGAAATTCAGATACAACCAATCACCACCAACCTGGGATCGCTAATTCAACTACGTCTTAGTACCCCCAAAATCAGAGGTGCCAACACGATGGTTCTTTACCATATTCCACCTATCTAAAGGTGTACTCAAACATAATAGCTTCACCACAAGCTCATCCAAATTTCTATATGGTGTCGCACAACAACGACGCATTGTTTCGATTGCTTGTCTTATTGCCAATAAGAGCAACGAGTTTGTAGCTACCGCTCTACATCTCGCAAAGATGGTACTCTTACTAATAAGCGTCCGATCGTCCACAGCAGGACAACTAATTTCCTTTAAAAAGGAAACTCTACTAAGACTTGACTACTTCCGATAGTCTCGTCGCTTATCTTGGGCACATTACCTCTTATTGTCCCTTATACAATTGAAATATCACGTACCTCTGACGACATTCCATTCAACCAGCTTTAATCTTATTTATAACTGCCTTACGGGCATAATCTTTAACTTTATATACTGCGCCACTTCTATTCCAGGTGGTAGGCATAACCAATTTACCAATGTGCATAAACACCTTTCCTCGATGTAATACTCACACATGGGTCCTCCTAACCCACAAAATCCCACTCTTCTCAAGGTTACCCAACCAATATTTCTATATCGGCGCCACTAACTCCACTGGCTTCACTGCCCAAAAATTCTAAGATCGAAGCGTTCCTACCTACATGAAATAGTACTACCCTAAATATCCCTAGTGCCCAAGGCCTCTCTCAACTTCCGACATTTGCTTGGTTTCATGAGTGGGACGTCTCATAGAGAGAAATCCAAACAAGGAACCCTCCCAGTACACTACCCCCTCGCGTGATCGATCATCAAGATATAACGGCTTAAGGAACCCCAACGGGATGTCCTAAATCCTACCTCGCAAATCTACTAACGTACTTCTACTACTCTATCCTATCAATCGGGCGCCTATTCTCTATCGATATGTTACGATTATCTTACCCAAAACATTACTTCTTCCAAAATTTTCCTTTTCATTAAGGCCTGTCCATAAGCCTCAAATCAATTTCTTTCACCTTTCCTCACCTCCATACTTGCGGTGAGGAAAACATTTCAGTGCTTTTTCCATAGCACAATATTTACATATGCATATCATCATCACATGGCTCATAGTTTATAGTGTTTCATCCACACTATATGACGTTTCCATAAAACCAACATCCATGCATCCTATAACATTTCTCCACTCTCGACGTCGGTAAGGTTCATGCGCGGAGCGTCTCACAAAGAGAAATCCAGACAAGGAACCCCTCTAATTACACTACTACTTAACTTTGTCGGTCATGGAGGTTCGTTAACTTCAAATATGCAACCGGGATAACCCTATCCCATCTTTTACCAAAATGTGGTCTGAACTCCTGTCTCTATCTAGGAGCCACACCACTAAGCGCTCGCACTACACTCAGTCTCTGCGCAATCAATAATGAGCTTAAACTCACAGCTCAACAATAAATCCTACGGGCCTTAAATCATATCTATAAGGTCTCCATGCACTCAAATCATAATAATGAAACATCTTCTCATCGAAGTTCCATTTACCCATAATAATAAAGGCGAACTCAACATATATCCAAATGAGATATCGCAACAAAAACTTGTTCCATCCTGGAACCGTGGACACGATAGTCTTACCATTATTAGCCTGCTATCGCTCCGATAATACCATAACATATTATATTCACCATATTACCATGCTCGTATAACACATATAAAACGAGTATCACAAGCCAGATATATATTCAAAATATCAACACCCGCCTTTATGGCGAATGAAGGAAAATAAAACTCCGCTACCGCGGAAAATACATAGGCCTACATTATATAATGTTATCGAGATCGCCACAAAACTCAAATTACACACACGAGTCTAGGTCTAACGAACACCGCAACTTTATCTAGCCACGCCACTTATACCTCTTCATTCTGAGGTTAAACTCATATCAACAACTTTGTCTTTATCTACTCCAAATGGTTCTTGGACCTGGTACATTTTCCCTAACTGAACCAAAATTTATTTTTCTTAACTCTATGCCCCAATTAGCCACCCTAATCTTATCCTTTACTCCTACCAGGAAAGAACTAACCATGTGGCTCCGTAGTCCTCATCATCCTATTTCCATCTCTGGCCTTCCTGACCATGTAAAAGTTATCAGTATTATCGGACTCTCTAGCCTCGATCCTCACAATCACCTTCATAGTCCCTTTAACCTCTTTGTTAGAAGGAGACTCCACTACTGGCTTCAATAACCATGTTTCAACAAATTTCCCCATGTGGATGTCCACCAATGGGGCACATGAACACACCCACAATTTTCATAAGTGTTAGCAACACTTCTCTAGTGTGCCTATTATTCCACTGAAGGACTCTCTCTTCATTGTACCTACCTCACCTCGGTACAAGGTTCACTTCTCCATATTACTCTTTATCCACTGTTGGCCTCTGGCCGATCCTTATGTGAATAATTTAGAACTTCATTCCTTTCCTAATCAACCAAAGGAACTCGCGGTTAAAACCGTCCATAAAATTTCTCTATGAGCAAAACATCCTGCTCCCCCATATGTGGTGACCATCATTTTCACCACTATAACATTGCTCCTATGAGTGAAAATTTTCCTCAAATTTTCATGTCTTGGTATTTCCATACCCGGCTCTAAGCCAAAGCTCCCGAGCCTTCTACTTCCACTGGGTGGTGCTACACTTACTTTGCACAACCTAACTTCAACGTATGGTCCTTATCAAAGACCCCTTTTTTAAACCCTTATCTTCACAGGGTAATTCAACTTTAGTACCACTTTTTACCACAGCGGTACTTGGATACTTTCAGCTACTATACTTTAGTAGTCATTGCGACAATCCTTAGCAAACACCACAAAGGAAGTGACCTCTGCTACAGTAATCATCCCCTACTTCACTTACAGCTTCTACTAAGCCTCGCTTACTGCTGCCCTCATCACGGCCCTCCTTGATCGCCCTTCCTCGATCAGCACTCGAACCTCAGGGGAACACGCAAAAGATATACTATAATCTTATACTATGGCAGGAGAACGAAATCTCACAAGAGAAATCAACAATCCTAATCATAAGGCTCTATAACAAATCGAGAGCAATGCTGAAAGCGTAGTACGTCCGCACACATTCCTAAGGGCACTAGAACATGATGCTCTGATACCATCTGTGACAATCCGCCTAATAAAATACTGGGATATCACTCCTATATTAAATTAAAACAAGAGTAGCATATGGATCATTCTCATCATCACTGTCGAAAACCAATTTAATTACTAATAACCTATTAAGCTGGCGTCAAAATTTTACTTAACTACACTTTTTAAACAACTACACAATTAAAACATTCACACAGTTTATGTAAATGAAACTGAAATGAAATAAAATTACCGAACACTCGGTTATAATCATACAACCATATCGAATGCCGCACTAAAAGGAAGTAAAAGAATAAATAAATGCAGTTGGGTTATTAGCCCGAATATTTATACAGTACCTTTTATCTAAAGTACAAGAATAGAAGCGTTTAAAATAAACCTGCATGCATCCACAACTGCTGCAGCAGACATCTGACTCAAAAGAAGTGTCATCCAGGCGTCCCTGTGTCTGGACACCTATATATATATATAATATATAGCAAGAGAGGAAAATATAGAAACGGGTCAGAGCCCGAGTTTTGAAAATATTTAGCAAGTGAGTAAATGCTTTATTTTTCAGAAAAAATTATTTTATCTCATTTAAATTGGTATCGCACTCCCATGAGATACCCCTCACCTCTCTTTTAACAGTTCACCCCTATCGAATCCTAACAAAATATCCTAGTCAAGCTATCATGCCTAACTAGTCTGTTAGCCATCTTCTATCAACCCTAGTTATCCCAAGTACTAAGGGCTAAACTTCTCCCCAGTCTCAACACTATGCCATGTTCATACGTGGGGTGTCTCGCAGAGTGAAATCCAAACAAGGAACCCCCCCCCCCCCCCCAATACACTACTACGTGGCAAGGTCGATCGTCGAGATCCATTAGACCCTCAGTACACAATGTATATACATACTATATAATGATATACATCTTACTATACACATCCGGATCTATCACCCGGACTGAGGTTTACTTTATATTCATCTTTATAATACACATCCGGATCTATCTCCCGGATTGAGGTTTATTCTATATCCATCTTTATAATACACATCCGGATCTATCTCCCGGACTGAGGTTTATTTAATACTCATTTTTATAATACACATCCGGATCTATCTCCCGGACTGAGGATATTCTTCATATTCATCTCTTTATTCTCTTTAGAGATATATATTACCTTGTTCTCATACACAAGTAATATACTATACCCACAAGTACAATAACCATCCCAACGAGCTATAACTCGAGGATGCGGTCTCATAGTGGCGATCCAAAATCCGGGTTTACTCATTATACCACGATACCAAGCCAGACTCTCTCAATGGACATGGTAAACAAATACACAACGGTGGAGGCGGTCATGTTCCCCCTGCAAGTGGAATTACATACATCTCACTCGAACGCGGGACGATAATGACCTGGGGACTATACTCACCCTGCTCCTCGAGCCAGGGGATTCACCCACATCGCGTAACCTCCCTGGATCGCACTAGAGCATATATATAATCTGGTTGTTCCAACCCTATACTCAAAGGGAAAGCCCGTGGAAACCAGCCTCTAAATACACATATACCATCACATATAGATACATATGTATTCGTATCATAATGTATATACTTTAATCACATATTATATATATACTATATATTCCTCCTCGAATATATATATAAATGGCCATTATTGCCAATCACATAATAATATTTAAGTATTCTCTCTCTTAAATATTATTCACAACTTAATCACTATTTGGGATTTATATACTCTCCAAATACCCGATTCATAATCGTATGATAAGTATACCCTCAACTTATCTTTAACTTATAAACCAAATTCCATCCCATTAGCCTCATAGGATTTTCTTATCCATAATCGATATATAATTACGGTTTCCCACACGCATAATTATATTAACTCAAATGGCCACTAAAACTATCCCAATTGATGTTCGTCCCCGAACACCCTTAAATTAAATAGGTTGTGGATTCTCTTTCCACGAACCCAAGGACTACATCATGTTTATATAATCAATTAGAGGTCCTCACCCCATTTTAGGAACCCTAACATGCTAATTCCTCAACTTATCTATTTTCCTTGAAAATATAATTTTAGGGTTACACAGTTTAAAACCCTCACTGAGCCCCCATAAATTCCCTCGATTGGAGGACTATTTACTCCTAAAAAGATTTCTTATTTCCTCAATAAAATAGGCTAGAAATCCGAAATTTGGGAATATATCCCATATAAATAACTCTAGGAAAAATTTCCAAAATTCCTGAAGGGTCGATCGATAGACCCATGGCCCTCGATCGATCGATGGTTCGATCGATCGATCCCCCACGCTCAATCGATCGATCATGACGGACAACTTCTTCTCCGAAAAGTTGTTTCGTCCATTAAAGCTTCTCTCAAGCTTTTATCTCCTCTCCCGACATCCTAAAACCTCAACTAACAACATATACTCATATAATAAGGGTTCTAAACGTCCTAGAACCCGAAATCAACAACTAATTTTGATTAAATCCTAAATTTCTCAAATTGGAAAATTAGTGGGGTTTATTCGTTTTAACTCCCGAAAACCCGTTTTATCCACGAAAACCCAACCCAAAATCTTTAGGGTTTGTTATTACCTACTATGATATGAGATTTTATGCTCAAAAGTAAATAAAGCAAGTAAACACTTGCCTCTTGGATGAAATCCGACGATCCCGAGTCGAATCCTGCGGAAGTTGGCCGAAATCTCCCTTTTCCTCCTCTTTTCTATCCTCCTCTCTCTCTTCTCTCTTTTCCTTCTCTTATCTCCCCCCCTCCCTCCTTATATAGTGATAAAAAGGGTTTTAACCCTTTAAACCCCAAAAATGACTCGTTTACTCAATTACGAGTTACTTTTACTCTAAAATTTCTCGAAACTCAATTTCGACCATCGGACACTCTTTTTTTACTATCTCGGCCATTCCGAGACTCACCGCGCAGTCGAAAATTTCATCCGAGGTACTTGACCGCAACTCGCTAATTTAACCCCACACGACTTAATGCGGGTTTTCCAATTTAAAATCTTACCTTTTGTCGCTTTACTCAACGGCGACATATAATTAAAATACTCCGACATATTTACTTAAACCCAAAAGTAAATGTTTCACCCATCGACGATCCTCAAACCCTTTAAATTTTCAAAAATTACTATTCCGAGAAATTCCTTAAATGTCCAATTTATACCCAATTATGGAATTTAATTGTCCCCAAACGTACGGGTTGTTACAGATGGCATCAAGACATAAAGCGCCAAAATGATACCTCATCTACCAAATCTACAAACATCCAGGCCTCCCTACCAGCAATCACTTGTACAGAGGACATTCTCTCATCAGAGCAAGAAGGTATAGATTTAACATAAAATATATTTTAAAAATATATGATTTTAAAGTTATTATCCACATCAACTTAATTAAATCATTTCCCTTTTTAATTTCATATAAATTCCGCATCTGTTATACATATAATACAACTCATGCTTTGTATTAATTATCCCGTATATAATTATTTACCTAATTATATACTTAGTCATATTACAACATTCACGAACATACTGAATAACATTTAATAATAGTATCCACCAGAGTAAATTATCTCCGGATATAAATTCTCTAAAGTTCTATCCCACTAGGTGTATTCACATACCCTAGTTACCCCAAGTCAGAATCGTTCACTAACTTGGTTAATGCATACATGTTGGAGGCGGTCATATTTCTTCCCTGAAAGTGAGATACCCCTCACCCATATAACGGGCGCTATGACCTGGGAATATACTCGGTTAGAGTAGGGTGGTTGCAAGGGGTTATATAATTTATCTAGTCATAAGATAAAGATTTAGGTAAATTTAATTAAGGCGTTAGTAGTGCACATTAGAGGAGGGGTGAGAATGTCCTCAAGGGAGTGCGGCACTATCTAAAATATAGAGAGCATGCATATTTATTTATTACTGCAAGTTAATCATTTGCTAAATGTTTTTCAAATGTTTTGGGTACTAACCCTTGCTATAAAAACTTTTTAAAAACCTTTTAGGTGTCCAGCCACAGGGACGCCAGGCTTGACTCAATTTCAGGGATCCGTTGCTGTAGCATATGTGAATGTTGCGGGAGTTTTGATAGACGCCTCACTCTTTCATTCCTAGTATAGATACTTCTTATCAGTTATTTCGAGCATGTAGCTCACAGTTCATTTAGTTTTTGTCAGACTTGTTGAGATTGATTACTTGTCTTTATTTTATATTTGTTGGAGTTTGGGCCGATGGTTTTTTTTCGATCAGTTATTTAATTGTGAATGGTTGTTTCAGTTAATTGAGATTATTATGTTGTTTTGTTTCCGCATGAGTTTCATTTAAGTTAATGAAAGATAAAACTTGGCACTAGTTTAATTTTCTCACTTAGGTGGTTAGTAATTAAAAAGGCGACAGTGATGCTAAGAATGAACCAACTGAGAAACCTGTTCTAACTTAATTTAGGACTGATCACCCGGGGTGTTCATCGAGAGAACTCATCTAAAGTATCATGTCGAGAATACTATGCACATAAATTGCAGATCAGAAATAATAGACAATCAACGTTGTTATTCGCTAGAAAGCTACTACAACAGTATTCTGTCGACATGTACATAAAGTTAGAAACAACCCGACTTGACTTCTATCGTAACCAACAAAAAAAAAATCAGAGGTGAATTACACCAAGGGTTGGTCGACAGCGTCACAACAGGTGAAACAAGAGCCATAAAGTCGGTCAAAGAATTGTTCTCCCAGCATCATTCATTGGTGGACCTAGAGATATGCGTCGTAGATACTTGGATGCAATGGCTTTAGTTCAAAGATATGGGAAGACAGATTTATTCATCACAATGACTTGCAACCCTAATTGATAAGAAATCCTTGATAATCTTCATCCAGATCAAGTACCTCAAGATCGACCTAATCTAACTTCGAGAGTATTTCGAGCTAAATTAAAGGACCTAAAGGATCAACTTTTTAAGAAAGAAATATTTGGAAAGGTAGCAGCACATGTACATGTAATCAAATTCCAAAAGAGAGGATTGCCACATGCTCATATTTTGGTAATTCTAAAGCAAGATTACAAGCTCAATACTCCAAATAATTATGATAAATTCATTTGTGCATAGATACCTGATATTCATGAATACCCATTGCTTCATTCATTAGTCATCAATCACATGATGCATGGTCCCTGTGGATAATTGAATAAAAATAACCCCAGTATGATAAATGGGAATTGAAAATTTCATTACCCTCGCGAATTCGCATCTTCTACCTCTCAAGTACAAGACTCATATCCTATTTATCGACGCCAAAATAATGGAAGACAAGTACGCGTGTGCAACAAGTTATTAGAAAACTGATGGGTTGTTCCTTACAATCCATATCTCCTTACAAGATATAATTGTGATATCAATGTTGAAGTCTGCTCGGGGTTAAAAGATGTGAAGTACCTTTACAAGAACATTTTACAAAGGGCATGATAAAGTGGTTGTTCATGTTTCATTCGATAAAAATGACACAACCACTATTGATGAGATTAAACAATTCCAAGATGCAAGATGGGTATCTGGACAAGAAGCCATTTGGAGAATTTTTGAATTCGAGCTAAATGAAATCAAGCCATCGGTGATAAACCTTCAACTCCACTTTCCAAATAAGCATACAGTCACATACAGGGAGAACCAAAGCTTAAATATTGTGCTTGACGCTCCAAACATTAGCAAGACAATGCTAACTGAATTCTTTAGTATGTTCTCCAGATTCAGCGAAGCACGTCAATATCTGTACAGGGAATTCCCTGAGCAGTACGTATGGGACAATAAAGCAAAAACTTGGTCTAAAAGGAAACATAAACTCAATGCAATTGGCCGTGTTAATGGTGCAAATCCTGTAGAAGGAGAACGATATTACTTAAGACTTCTTCTAAATCACATCCAGGGGCCAACATCATTTGAAGACCTTCTAACTTATGATGGAATCACTTACTTGACATTCAAAGAAGCCTCCCAAAAACTTGGACTACTAGAATCAGATGATAGCATTGCAAATTGCCTCTCAGAAGCTACCACTTTCCAAATGCCTGAAGCACTAAGAAGATTGTTTACAATTATTTTAGTTTATTGTGAGTCGTCCGATGTGAGAAAATTATGGGAAATAAACTTTGAGTTTTTGTCCGAAGATTTTAAAATACTCCACCCAAATCCATTGCCTGCACAAAAAGATTGCACATTAAATAGCATCAGCTTCTTTCTAGATTCAATAGGAAAATTGGTTAAAGACTTTTACCTGCCTCCATGTAGTGGTACACAATTATCATCCAATATCACCAATCGAAGAGAAATTACAGATGAACTCCACATCGAGACACCAGAAGAAGACTATTATTTCGGTACGCATTTAAACGCAGACCAAAAATATGCGTACTTGGTTATATTCGAGAGGGTGATTGCTAGAAATTCGTGTTCCTTCTTCGTTGATGGGTCGGGTGGAACTGGAAAGACATATCTGTATAGAGTGTTACTTGATGACATTATAAAGAAAGGTATGATTGCACTTGCTACAGCAACATCAGGGGTAGCTGCATCATTATTACCTGGAGGTCGAACAACACATTCTCGCTTCAAAATACCTATTATGACCACTGAGACAAGCTTATGCAACATTCCCAAGCAAAGTGGCACAACAGAACTCATACGGCAAACAAGGATCATAATTTGGGATGAAGCACCAATGGCAAAGCGATTCACGATTGAAACTCTTGATAAGACATTAAAGGATTTAATGGATAGTATTGAACCTTTCGGGGGCAAGGTGATTGTCTTCGGTGGAGATTTCAGACAGGTCTTGCTAGTAGTACGTCGAGGGTCAAGATTGGAAACAATAAACTCTAGCATTGTGATGTCACCGCTTTGCAATACAATGCATGTATTACCTTTGACATTAAATATGCGTGCCAGAAATGATCAACAATTCAACGAATTCCTTCTAAGAATTGGAAATGGGACGAAATCATCAACACATGATGATCTGATAAGTCTTCCGGATGAAATGGTCATACATCCACTAGAAAACAATGGCCCCGAACAATCTCTCATTAACTTTATCTTTCCATCATTAAATATCAATGCGACCTTGCCAAATTTCTTGACAGATAGAGAAATTCTTGCGACAACAAACGAACACGTTGACTCCATTAATGATATAATGATTGATATGTTCCCTGGAGAGTTGAAGACATTAAATAGCTTTGATGAAGTTGTGGATGACATGCATAACTATTACCAAGAAGAATTTTTAAATTCTTTAATGCCTAATGAATTGCCCCCACACACATTGAAACTTAAACCTAATTGTTCAATCATTCTTCTACGGAATATAAATCCTTCAATTGGATTATGTAATGGAACAAGAATGTTGTACAAAGGTTCTTCAGATAATGTCATACACGTGGAAATTTCAGTGGGCCAGCATAAGGGCAGAAATGTCCTATTGCCACGTATTCCATTAGTACCAGCAGAAAATGAGGGATACCCTTTCCAGTTCATGAGGAAATAATTTCCTATTCGTTTATGTTTCGCTATGACAATAAACAAATCCCAGGGACAAAAAATTGCTAATGTTGGGGTCTACTTACCAACAAACGTCTTCTCACATGGCCAACTGTATGTTGCTTTATCGAGAGGAACTTCAATGGCAACCACAAAAGTACTTCTCCAATCTGAAAAATCAAAGAAAAATAATGTGACAAAAAATATCATCTACAAAGAAGTTCTATTGGCATCAAGGTACAGATGAATTTATTATCCCACTCATTATTGATATTCATTTATTTCTTAAACAATATTTAGGTTGGCTATTTCACTAAAACATTTCTTACTTAAGTTCATTTTTATTCATAATAAATTTCTTTCTTATCACTTTACATTAATATACTATACATACTGTCATCATCTTTTAATAGGCCAAACTCTTACTGATTCGATGGCGTCAGCTGAAGTCAAAATTGAGGACTATAAAATGATCAACAATCTACAACGACTCGAATCAAAGTGGCAAATTGTTGCTCAAGTCATGCGAAGAGGCAATATAGACTCTTACAACAATTCAAGAGGCGCTGACAGTGTTTTAAAAATAATATTGATGGATGAAGAGGTTCCAATTTTGCAACTTACATTATTTAAAATCATTTATATGATCATTTTCTATATCGTAAATTTACTGTACTAAAAAAAATACAGGGCACTAAGATTTAAGCAGTCGTATGGAATAAAGATATTCAAAGACTGGAAGGGTTGCTTCAAATTCAGAAACAATATTCCATTACTAATGGTATGGTCAAGGGAGTGAATGATGCTTACACAACCGTTCACGATAAAATTGATCTTTCATTCAATAAATACACTGAGATCGTTGAACGAGATCGTAATTTCAAATTCCCGTCATCATTCTACAAATTCACCTCCTTTGATGATTTACTCGCTCAAACAGAGGACGATAAAGCATATGTTATTTATTACTATATATATTTCGATAAAACAATCATACAATTTTTTATATTATCTTGCTTCTACTTCTCAAACATACCGATGTAATTGCATTTGTCATAAATGTGAAACCAATGAGGACTATTACAAAAGCCTCAAACTCTGCTAAAATGAATTTGCGTGATATAACACTTCGAGATACAAAGTATGCATTCTATATTTTAAACTATCAATTCGAAACAAAACTTACTTAAAGTTTATTCTCATATTTCCGTTTTCTTCATAATTTCTCGCTTTTCTTCATAGTCCTTTATATTAAATTCAATATTATTATTTATTATTTATGACAAGTTTCAATCAATAAAATTCACATTATGGGGCGACTTAGCAGAGAATGAAGGTGAAAAAATAAGTGACTTATCAACAACATTTCCTATAATAGCCATTTCTCAAGCTAAACGTTCATCCTATGAAGGTACAATAATACTTATCATCTCACGAACAATTAATAAAAATCCTACTAACTCAAAATAAATCAATACATTCTTCACAGGGGAGTATAGCTTGAGCAGTGTATCAAAGACTACAATTCAGATTGACCCCGATATCATACAAACTACTGAATTAAAGGATTGGTTAGACAATTTCTTTCAAAAAAAATAATAATTCTCCCTTACATGTATTAATTTCACAAATGTCAATTACAGGATGTCAACATCAATATCATCCCCACATTTAAACAAATTTTCTTCGCCTCCCCAAAAAATAATCAACAATGCGGACACTGTTTCTATTCATGATATTATTAATGGAATCCCATCAACTATAGAGGTAATGATTCATTTACTATGATTCACTTTTACGTCTCTAATATCCTCAATTTAATAACATAACATATTCAATTTTTCACAAACCACATAATCTTTTCTGTTCTTTCGTGGCAATGATTATGGAGGTTAGAAACAAGGAAAATCCATGGTATGCTTCTTGCAATGTATGCAACAAAAAAGTCACTGTTAAAAATGGAAATGGCACATGCTTAAATTGTGGTACTTCAAATTCAAATTAAACAACAAGGTAAATTAATATGGTCAAGAATCTTTCAATATTAATAATAAAACTCATATATAAAACTTTACTAATACATTATTCAAAAAAATATAAGGTATTTACTTCAATTTGTCGTCCAAGACGAAGATGAAAGAGCATCAGTGACACTATTCGACGAAGCAGAATCATTCATTGGCTGCAACATTCCAAATTTCATCGCTTCTAAAGACAAGGTAATATCATTCTTATTTACAATTCAAATTCGTACATTTATACAATAAGCTCAATAACAATTATATTTAATTAAGATTCATATATATTATTTGGTTTACACAGGGAATTTTGCACTCAGACTATGTTCGAAAGTTATATACATGCATTGGGAAAATATACAGATTCTACATTAAAGGGAAATCACTTAAAGCATCTGATCGAACGCTTGCATGTTTTCTAGCTCTGAAAGTGGAGGAGGAAGAAGAACCATCAAATCCTAACAAACGTCAAAAGCAACATATTTGACGATTACATTTCAATTTTTTACCCTTAAACATTGTCGTTATACAATTTATTCCAAAAACAAATTATCTATTGCTTTGCATTTTACATTTCTTATAACTTGGATTTATGGAGATTGATTTAAAATATTCAATCGTAATGCATGGCTTATTGCGTCAACAAAACTATATTGTTAGTTACTTTACTTAATTAAGTGTCGTTAATTTAACAAAGAATTTGCCTTCATACATTATTATTCATGATTTCATTCCTAAAGAGAAATATCGGAACTCGAACACACGTGCAACGTACGTGGGCACATCTAGTAAAACAAAAAGCTGCCATTTAATTTTGCGTTTCTTTAAACAATTTAATTAAACATTAACTTAAAGTTTAATAAATGTTTTCAACCCATAAAAAAATACAAAATATAAAGACACTACAAAATTTATGTCATAAAAAAAATACAATCCGAATATATTTTATAAAAAATTATCCAACAAGTCCAATATGATAATACAAAATATATGGATACCCCAAAAAATTAAACTCAAATATGAAAGAATAATAAAAAAACTCTTAACATAAAAAATACAAATGAAATTGTATTTTGATCAAAAGAAATTGTACACTACACAAAAATTATTTTTATCAAAAATAAATTATATATTAAATAAATATAGGAAAATATGATTTAAGGTATAAAAAATATATTTTAATAAAAAAATTAATGCTGGAGCATAAAAAAAATTTGTCTCAAAATTGATCCAACACGAAGAAATGAAATTTTCAATCTCCCCCTTTGGCCAATTTTGAGACAAACAAAATCGAGACTCAAACATAAGAAACGATACAAATTATATAACTCAACTATACACATGAGTCCTAAAGCAAATAGAAGAGAACATAACTCAACTAACAATAAGAATTCTTAAAAGAAATAAAAGAGTACATAACTCAACTAACTACAATGATTCCTAAAAATAGAGAGTACATAACTCAACTAACAATAAAAAATCCTAAACGACTCTAAGAAATTATAAAGTACAATACTAAAAGAGTCCCAAATTCTCCCCCTGTTTGTCTCAAATGGACAAAGGGTAGGGAAGAATCCTCCTAAATAAAATTAGTACAATATAAATATGGAAAATAAAGAGTACTAAACAAACAAAAAAACAAACTAAAATAAAATAAACTTAAAGAAAATTAGTTTGAAACATGTGAACTTCCCACTTGATAACCTTAGTCATCTTTCTTAATCCACTTAGATTTAACATTAGGAAGTGTGGTCTTAAACGGGGCAACACCAATCTTAACTTCGAGACAATTCGCAACCAAGTCAGTTTTTAAAGGGAACATGGGCACATTATCAACACTACTTTGTTGTTTACTTAACTGGATATGATAAAATCGTCCTGAATGACCCGTTTTAAGAAAAAATGTTACATCGACATACATGCTTCACATTGAATTTCGAATTAACAGGAATATGATGCAGTTTGATATTTTCAGATTTCATAATCAAATTTAAATGCTTAAAGCAAAACTGTTTCAGATGGCCAGATTTGGAACAAAAGTTACACCAAATAGTCTTGTTATCACAAATTTTAGCATTATTACAAGACTTAATGGGCTGTTTTACATTAACAGATTTTTTTTTCATTTAAATTTAATCTTTTATAACAGAATTGCTCTAAATGGCCCATTTTAGAACAAAAATCACAATGGAAAACTGGTTTAACGGTTTGACTATTTCTAACAGAATGCCTATTTTCACCTAAAACATATTGGTTCTGCATAAATTTATTAAAACATAATTTCTCTATATGTCCAGTTTTAGAACAAAAATCGTATTTAAGAACAGGTTTGACAGTTTTAACATTTCTCACATTTTTAGTTTTCCTAAAATTTCCTACATTAGCCGCATTCTTACCTAATCTCTTATACCATAATTTACCTAAATGTCCAGTTTTAGTACATAAATCACATTTAAGGGAAAACTTATCAGTTTTGAAATTCCTAACACTTAATATTTGCCTAAATTTGCCTAAATCAGATTTGTTTTGTCCTAATTTCTTAAAACAAAAATCTTCTAAATGACCTTTCTTAGAGCAAAAAGTACACTAAAACCCAGGTTTAACATATTTAACATTCCAAACAGTTTGAGTTTTCCTAAATTCGCCTAAATCAGAATTATTTTGTCCCAACTTTTTAAAATAAATTTTTTCAAGATGTCCAGATTTATGGCAGAAACTGCGTACAAATATCGGCTTAACAAATGCGGTATCACAATCCTCAACTTCACCATGTTTATAATTTCGGTCGAATCTAAAAAAATTAGTTTCATAAAATATTTTACCTTTAAAACCAATCCTCTTTAAAGGAACAAATTCATCAACATACTTATTCTGGGATTCGACAATTAAGTGAGAATTAGAAAAACTATCAACCTTTTTAGAGGCACTCTTAAGTTCTCTTAGGCATTCGTCATACTTATCTAAAATAACCTTAAGTTCAACTTGAGATTCATCAAATTTAAACAAAAATTTCTTATTTTTAGTTTTAAGAGAATGATTAAGCTCCGTCAACATAATAATTATTTTCTCTAAAAAAGAAGCATCATTTTCAAGTTTTCTATACGAAATTCAGATTCATCGGACATTAACTTGATTTGATTGTTTAAAATGTCATTTTTAGCAATGAATCTAGAATTAATTTGGCCTAAATTAGTGCAGTCCTCAATAGTGTTATCAAAAGATTTATTACTCACACAATCTTCTAAATTCGTACTCACGCACCCTTCTAAAGCGGTAGAATCGTCTAGAATTTCAGATTCATCAACATCATCAAAAATATTATCAATATTAGATATGGAAGCTGTGAATGTAGGGTGATGTTGAACAGGTGAGATATGAGATGAAATCACATAGTCTAATTCAGAATTATCTACACATAAATCAGAATTACCAGAACTAGTAAATAAGCAGTCACAAATATTCTCAGACTTAAAGACACAACGAGAAGTAAAAGCAACTAAATTATCACAACTAGTATCGCTTTCGCAAGTAGACATATCATCGCATACACTATATAAATGGGTAGGAGATGGTGAAATGTCCCAAGCCTCTAAAGATATGGTGCAAGCTAAAATATCTTTAACTTCGGTTGCACCCATCGCTTGGCAAATGGCATTATCGTTTTTAATGTCATAAAGGAATTTTCTAAAAGAAAAATCACCATCACCATATAAGTTTTCCATATTTAAAAAATAGATTTCAAAAGGAGTTCAGGTCCTTTGCAGAATAAAAACTTTTATAAAGTAAATCTTGAAGCTCTGAAACCACTTGAAACGACCTAATGGTACTAGAAAGGACCAAAGTGTACTCACTAATGCGTATTAGGTTATTTAAAAACTTTTTTAAACTCTTTGATATAAAATCTATTATAAGTTATAAGTTAGAAAATACTCACGCACACTAGTAAGTAAAAGTGGTGACACTAGATATAAAAATAATTTCCTTTAAGCATGAGAAGAGGAAAGTAGAAGGTGACACAATATTTGTTCTTGAGGAACCCACCGTGGTGGTAAACCCAATGTCCCTAGTCCCAGGACAACTCACGCACCCAAGTTCACTATTATCAATTATCGATTACAGATTATAGTTCAACAGTTTACAATGATTTAAACTAAGCAAATACAAACCCATATACCCAGCGTAGTCTAAATATAACCACACTTGACTGACAATCAGTCAATCTAATAACACCCAGGTAATAGTGACTACAACACACACAGCACACCCAAGAACACTAATACCAAAGTTTAGAAAAAGAATTCAGCAACTTCAATGTAAATGAAATAGTTAGGGCAGTACAAAACATACACACCCAGGCACAAACTAAACATCCCACAATACTGAATCTTACTAAACAACCAAGGTAGTGAAAGCACGAGACGCACATACAACTCCACACTCAAAATCGAGACCCCATGAAGTTGTACAAAACAGATTTAATAATAAAGTTTGTTTTAATCAAAACAACAAAATAATATTGTTTAGAAAAAGAGACTAAACACACACCCGGTTAAGTCAATTTTAATTAGAAAAAAAATTACCAGTCAATGACTAAGTGAAAGGTAAGAAAATATTGAATTAAAAAAATGATCAAATATTAAGTTAGAAGACATAAGCAAGGTCTTCCTTAATAATAAATATTCGAGTAAAGATTAATACTAAAAACAAATTTAGTTGGCGCAAATGACCACAAATAAAATATAAGATAAAATTTCAACAATTGTGTCGCGCAACTAGAAACAAATTAACTTAACATCAAATAGAATATGAATCAATTTAAACCGGTTTTGTTAAAATATTAAGTCCAAGTAAAATATGTAAAAGATAAATATGTGTATCACTTCGCTCATACAAATTAGGGTTAATAAAAATCAACAGAAGTTAAGTCCAAATTGCAAAAATGTGTAACACAAAAAATAATCACCAAGATTAAATTGTAAATTTTAGTTTCAGCTAAAACTATAACTAGGTTTGGATAAAAAACGCATACACACACAAACACCACCTATGTATAAAAGAATACAACAAAAAGTATTCAACTTAGGCAATAAAAGGTGTACGAGTAAATTGATTCAATCCAAGTCGAATGAATACGAGATAAAGAATGTAGCACTCGACTCAATAAAATAGGATGGGTTTAACTAAAATAAAATTAAATAAATAAAGATTATGATTTAAAGTCCACACACTAAGTAAACCCAATTAAATAAAGTGAACACACAAAATATCAACTTAGAGGATATAACTAGTTAGAGGCAAAAATCAAATTACCTTTAATTTAAATAATAATTAATTTACATTAGATTTAAAATAAAATATATTTTAGTTAAAAAAATATGTGACACAAAAAAAATTTACGTTTTAAATTTCAGGTTTTAAAAAAAAATTAAGTCCAATTTAATAAGGGCACACACACACTGAACTAGGTGTAAAAATAAAATAAAAAACTTAACAGCAAACTTAAATTGGGAAAGATCTTAAACAACCCCCAAACACATTATGTCGGTTAAAAAAAAACTTAAAGATCTGAGTACAGATGTGTAAATTTAAACACATAAACAGTCTTAACACAGTTTGTATACCAAAAGAAATTTTAGATTTGATTTTTATAACAGACCGAAACTAGCAAAGGCCCTAATTTGTATAACTTAATAACAAAAACTTTTAAGTCTATAACAGACCTAAACTAGCAAAGGCTACAAAAAAAAACTTGGCAGATCTAAACGGTCAGCAGTTAAAACACAAAATATATATATATATATATAAAATAAGGGGCCATATGGCCATGGGGTGATTTCATGCATGTTAAACATGCATGATATTTTATGTCTTTTATGGGTACATGGAAGACATTAAATATCATACATGTTTAACATGCATACATACATATATTATTATATTATTTTTTTATTAAATATATTTTAAAAAAATTAATATTTTTTTTTCAATATTTTTTTTAAAGGTGTTTTTTTTTATTAAATATATTTTTAAAAAAAATAATATTTTTTTTTAAAGTTGGGTTTTTTTTATCACGGGACAAATTTATCGCCGTGCCCTCGACAAGGGTATCCGCTAGTATATATATACAAGAAACAACACAACCATTGTATATATTTGTATCAAAAGAAAATAGCCAGCAACATAGCCACCAATCCAAAAAAAAATTGACACTAATTTTTGTGTTTTAAAACATCTGTTTGTTCTTTCTTTTAATAGATCTTAAAGAATCAATTTAATCCAAACAAAAAAAATTGATCTAATGCGTAAATAATCCAATCCAAACTTTACTCAATAGGTAAACACTCTAAACAGCAAGATCAAATCGTGCACAATATATATATATATATATATATATATATATATATATATATATATATATATATAGAGAGAGAGAGAGAGAGAGAGAGAGAGAGAGAGAGAGAGAGAGAGAGAGGTAGGCTACTGTGCACACTAAGTTTGCACATTAAGTTTTTAAAATAGTAAAAAAAATATTTTTGAGTGCTGGCGCACACCAATTTTTTTATGTGATATTTTAACATTTCAACGGACTCACATAAAAAAAATTAGCTCAAAAAAACTCTTTTTGCTATTTTTAAAAAATCGGTCAAACTTTCGCAGTTTTTCAGGGGCTTAAAAGCATAGAAAGTTTGACCGATTTTTTAAAACTAGCAAAAAAAGTTTTTTTGAGTTGATTTTTTTTATATGGGTTCTTTGAAATGTTTAAATATCACACAAAAAAAATCAAGTCAAAAATATTTTTTTTACTACTTTAAAAAGGTAATGTGCAAACTTAGTGTGCACAGTAACCTCTCTCTCTCTCTCTCTCTCTCTCTCTCTCTCTCTCTCTCTCTCTCTCTCTCTCTCTCTATATATATATATATATATATATATATATATATATATATATATATATATATATAATTTTTTTAGCATTCTAAAATGTTATGAATTGTCCAAAATACCCTTATTCATCTTTTTGGATGAATTTTGTCTTATTATAATAATTGAGAATAATCTAAACATTTTGAGTAACACTAGGGCCCCAGAAAAAAAACTCACTTCGTAAACTCAGTGCATAAGATAAAAATGAGTACAAGTTTTTAATGCACATTTTGATGCTCTGGCGAGACCTGCAACAATAAGGTATAAGCTTTTAATGCACTGAATTTACGAAATGGATTTTTTTCTGAATCTCCCTAGATTTATTCAAACATTTTATATACATTTTGAAATTTCAAAAGACTACAATAAAGTGCATTTAGCCATACGCTACCATGTATAAATATAGAAAGGGAGAGAAAGAAGAGTGCCCCAAAGATGTGAGTTAAAACGCAGATCCGAAAAATAGCCACCGAAAAAAACAAATGATCCACCACCGCAAAACACACCGGACAAGAAAAATAGCGCCGAAAAAACTCCTCACCGGAACTACCACCGGAAACATGGCACCACAAAACCCATCACCTCAAACCGATACAGCCACCGAAAGAAACTGGAAACAAATCTCATCGAGACCGCCAATTGAAAAAACACGCTGGACCAAAAAAAAAACTGTACCGCCGGAAAATAGTAATGCCGACAAAAAATAAAGGCCAGCTTGAACAACGCCAGACCACCAAAATCGGACCACCAAAACCGAAACAGCCACAACCCCGAATACCGAAAAACCGAGCCACCAAAAAATGCCTCCACGCCAAATAAAAAACACAAAAAAGTCGAAATCTCTTTGAGCTCCAACTTGTAGGCAAACAAACCCAACTCGTCAAAAACTCAAACCCCTAAACCAAATCTTAAGCCAAATCAGTACCCAAATGCTCTTTAACAATATACAACGAAAGAGAGAGAAAGGGGATAAAATAGGTTGGTTATGATGTTAAATCTCAAACCCCCAAAGAAAAATCTCTCAAATAAATCGTGGGTTTGTAGAGAGAGAAGGGAATTTTTTTTTTGCCACACTTCGTAAAGAGAGAGAGAGGGGTAAAAATCTTGTCAAAGGAACTCAAAAGAAGGTAATAAAGGCTCGTACCAATCAGCCTTGGTATGACGGAAAATACTAAGAGCATTTACAATAGGGAGAGAAAAAAATAAGAGATGCGGTAACTTTATAAAATTTGAGACTCGTAGTGGTGAATGAAAATTAGTAAATTCTATATAAGAATTTGTAAGCGTTTCACAAATTTAGAGAATGGTTATAAATTCTGTAAGGGTTCCTATGAACTTCATTTGTTCATAGCAATTGATACGAACAAATGAAGTTCGTAGGAAATATAAATAGTCATTTTTATTATATATATTGAGTTCTTACGAACAACATTTGTCCGTATCAGTTCCTACGAACAAATGTTGTTCGTAAGAAATGAATATTTAGTTCCTACGAACAACAGTTGTTCGTAGGAAATTAGATTACAAAACCATTTCTCTCCACCACTCTGATGCTTGTACCGGACGAATGGTAACTTTCACTTTACGTTTTGTATACTACTTTTCATTTCATCTCACCACTCCTAATGCTCTAAGGGAAATGGGGTAAAATCGTCAAACACATGGAGATAAGTTTGACACCCAAAACGCATCACACGCAAGGTAGACATTGAGCCTCACAAATGAGAGACCTCAAGACACAAAATCTCAAGCCCCAAAACGGTCATAAATACAAAACAAAGAGCTGCCATTTAATTTTGGGTTTCTTTAAACAATTTAATTAAACATTAACTTAAAGTTTGAAAAATGTTTTCAACTCATAAAAAAATTCGAAAATAAAAAATAAAAAGATACTAAAAAATTCATGTAACAAAAAAAAATACAATCCGAT
This sequence comes from Sambucus nigra, assembly GCA_949130495.1. Lineage (NCBI taxonomy): Eukaryota > Viridiplantae > Streptophyta > Magnoliopsida > Dipsacales > Adoxaceae > Sambucus > Sambucus nigra. Next base: position 441,301,307 of record OX422216.1, read on the forward strand.
TATATTTTATAAAAAAATTATCCAACAAGTCAATTAGGATAGTACAAAAGATATAGATACCCAGAAAAATTAAACTCAAATATGAGAGAATAATAAAAAACTCTTAACATAGAAAAATACAAATTTAATTGTATTTTGATCAAAAGAAATAGTACACTACACAAAAAATATTTTTATATATAAAAAAATTATATATTAAATCAATATAGGAAAATATGATTTAAGGTTTAAAAAACAGATTTTATTAAAAAATAAATGTGGGAGCAATGTAGGAGCATAAAAAATATTTGTCTCAAAATTGAGCCGACACGAAGAAATGAGATTTTCAACAATGTCTATTAAAGAATCCAAAGTAGAATAAATCACACGTGAGTATATATATATATATATATATATATATATATATATATATATATATATATATATATATATATATATATACGTATACGGCTTCCTTACGTGGAGACCTGCGATGCGAGCATACTCTGCTATCAAGTCCTCGTACATCACATACTAAATAAGGACATCGGTTTGGAGATCACCCTTGAACCAAAAATCAAATAACACATATTGGAGGCGAACATAACCCTAAGCCTTTGGCCTACGCCCATACCAAACGCACCCAAATGACCGGTCACACCCTTATTCACACAAGTGGTGCTCAATCTCTAAGTCCTATGTTTTAAGGTGCAAGCCAATATCCCCCCAAATGGACTCATTAGAATAAGACTGTCCAGGATGCGAAACCTCCCGTGATAGCAAGTAGCGTAGGTATGTCATACACATCATAAACCATACAAATCAATATAGGTATACACACAACCTATATTATATATTCCGTACGTAGCATATACATCTCCCGAATATCTTCACTTCTTATCGTATATTCCCAAATATCTCTCACTACTCGAAGTGTGCCAATTATCCTTTATAATATTTCAGTAGATAATTCACTCATATCCGACTAATCTAAGTCATAGGTTCGCTTATCCCTCGAATTCGTTATATTTTAAATTACATCGATTACTCTAATCACTTTCGCATTAATTAATTTATTAATGTAGTGTCATCCAACTACACTACTCCGACTCACTCATTCGGTCCTTAACTCCATCTCTTAGAATTTATTACGCAAATTCCACCATTTAGTTTTTCATCTCTCATTAAATTTAATATTCAATAATTTATTATACATCTCCATAATACATTAAATCGGCTATCCCGTACCTAACTCCTATAGCACTTAGCCTAAAAATATCAGAGTCTAGTTCACGACCCATAATTCCATAAGTATTAACTTACGTTCATATTTTTATTTAAGATACTAAGCACATCACAATCCTGTCTGTATCCTAATTTCATCCCAAATTTCCATTCGAATCCCTTCATATATTTTCGAGTGTTGTTCATGCTAAACACTCTAAATCCATAATTTGAATTCATTCCCATCCAATTCCAAGGTAAAAATAACATTCCTTGATATTTTTCAGTGTCCTACACTCATCTACGAAAATCCCTAAATAATTCAGATTTGATTTCACACAAAGGATTTCGGTTTTCAGACACCCTTTCGTAATAAATTCATAACTAATTAAAAAAATCAAAAAAATACGAAACTGGTGGCCACGTGTTCATAACGAAAAGATCTATCTCCATGTCCAAAACGTAGGGCCGTTTGAATGATATAATAATCCATTTCGAACGAGATTTTAATCTCATTTGAATGAGATACAATGTCGTTTGAACGACTTCCAATGTCATTTGAAGATCCGCTTCTTATTTCTCACGACCTAACTTTCTGCCATTAACGAACCTCCGAGATTTATTTCTTAACCCTGAAATTTTATCCTAATTGTCCCAACATTTAAAACATCCTTTAATCATACTCAAATCATGGATCCAAACCCTAACCACCATCGATTTATCATGTTAACAGTCAAAAATCTAAATTGGATTTCACGATTTGGTTCGACACCTGATTTTCCCAAAATTGATTTTTAAATCCAAATTAAATGACATGGATTATTGATCTACTACTACAAATCAGATATATTCTCTTTTGATTAATGACACAATATAAATCGCACCTTTAATCTACATAACTATCCAATTCATAAAAACCCATTTTTCATGCAACACTTGCCCAAAAAATGAATTTGGTTTACACTCACTAACTGCAATTAAATTGAAAGCAAGTTTAAATACTTGCCTGGATAATTCGTATGGTCTGATTCCTTTGTTGTAGACAATATTTTTGATGAAGAACACATCAATCGCTTCTTGGTTTGGCTCCCAAAACCTCTCCCACTTGATCCCTCTTTTATCCTCCGCAACTAGGGTTTTCTTAATTGAGTTATGTCTGCCACCAACTTTGTAACTTAGGTTTTATTAGGTGAATCCCAAAATTAATCCTATGGGCCAAATTAAAATGACCCAAACACCCCCGTGTGAGCCAGTCACTACACCAAAATGGGTAAATTGTCACCCTTCCAGCGCTTAGCCTTGTCACGGTCATTGACCGTGACAACAAACACGCGTTTTGTGTCACGGTCATTGACAGTGACATGACTGAGATAAAGTATTGTCATGATCATTTATCGTGACAAGTCCGTGACAAGTTGAATTGTCACGACCTTGTCACGGTCAATGACCGTGACAATCCTTATTATCACGGTCAATGACCGTGACACGACCGTGACAAATTTCTCAGTAAAAAACCCTTTCCCCTTCTTTTTTCCCCCCGCCGTTTCCCTCTCTCTCTCTCTCTCTCCATCTACTTTCAGGTTAATTTCTCACTCTCTCTCTCTTCCATTTATATATATTTTTGTGTGTATATATATGTGTGTGTGTATATATATGCGTGTGTGTGTGTGTTTATACTGGACATATTTAATGGCCAGCATATAGGGTGGGGGTTGAGGGACCCGAATATCGTCCAGGGTGCACTAGTTCATGGACGTGAGCTTCAAGACATCGAGTCCAGGGTACTCGTTACGCATGTGATTCCCAGGAAGGAGAACTCCCAATTGTGGTTGCACGAACAATGTGGCACAGCGTGTATTAGTGGATGTGTTAATTCGTATATCGTGTGGCATACTCACCTCCTCAGCGTTAACCATACCCCAGACATTTAATGACATTGATTTAAGTTTGAATTGAATTGTTTTAAATTATTATATTTGAAATATATTTTGATTATATGGTGATGCATATTCTCTCTATTTTGAATGTACATTTGCATTATCTCTAATTTATTTGGATATTTGATCTCTGAAAAGGTACAACGTTGCTATAACAGGTACAAATATACTGTTGGCCAGTGGCCATACTGCCCAGTAGAATTTTTTCAATTCTGCCCAGAATTGTCACGGTCATTGACCGTGACAAGTCATTGACAAAGAAACTTGTCACGGACTTATCACGATCATTGATCATGACAATTTTTTAAAGAATATCACGGGCTTATCATGGTCCTTGACCGTGACAAATCTTATCGCGGTCAAGGACCGTGACACGACCGTGACAATTCTAACGAACTTATCACGGTCAATGACCGTGACATGACCATGACAAAAAGAGTTATCTCGCCTAGAATTGTCACGGTCATTGACCTTGACAAGCTGAAGTTGTCAAGGTCAATGACCGTGACAATTTGGCAGATTTGGTGTAGTGAGTTAAGCCTAAAAATGCCCTGAGAACTAATTACTACCCAGTGTACTCTTTTCTGATTATTTTGATCCTTTTGGACTCAACCATGCACTCAGAATCGTCATCCGAGTTACTCAACTAAAATCTCCCATTTCAATCTCAAATTATGACACATGTATTATTAAAAGAAATAACCCGAATTAATTTAAATTTTAATTCTCCAAATAAATTCAATCTTCAAAATTAAATAAATTCTCTAAATTAAATACTTTTTCCAAATCATCAATTTAGTTTAAATTCCAATTCACTGAGTTAAATGAATTCTTTATCCTAAAAAAATACGGGTTGTTACAATCAATAATCCCCCAAGTCATGGTGCCAAGAGTTGGCGAGTTGGGCTACGACTGATGCCAATTGTTATGGTCCAAGTATGCATAGGTTATCGTGGAAATTGAAATGCGACGCTTCACCTTCTCGTGATCTCTTATATAAATGTGATTCGTTTGTGGCCTTCATTACCTTTCCCAAACCTTGAGAGCTAATCGAGGCCAAAGCTTTGTCATTTTCTTCTTTGAATTTTTTGACGGATCTCTTGTGGTGGTTCAAGGCGGCACAAGGTGTTTTGCTAGTGGTTTGAGGTTAAGCTTCATTTCTTTTCAGGCAACCCTCGAACTGATCTTTAGTGTTTTTCAAATTTCTAAACTTTGCTTCTTGTATCCATTTTTGTAAAATCTGCTTAATGAATTAGCTGAACCAGTTAGCTAGATCCATTTATGATTAGTTTGATTTCTAATTTGGGTAGAAACTAAGGTTTTATCTTTGTGCCCTTCAGTTCTTGTTTATGCACGAATTTCTAGAATTTCCATAATTTCTCATGATCTTAATCCCCAATGTGTAATATGGCTACTGTATGTCGTGTAACTGGATTTGGATGTAGTACTGTAAAATTTTATTGGGTAGATATAGTTTTTGGGAATTGATGTTGAAATAATAGGAGTGATGGATTTTTCGATACAAATTTGGATTTTCTGAGTTTGCTCCACACTTTGATCCCATTTCGAATTTTGTTTTTGGCTAAGAACACCAACAACATATTCTTGATGTTCTTGGCCAAAACCCTATTTTCTTGGGTTTTCAATCTTTGAGAACACGTACTTCATATAATTACCCATTTGTGTATTTAGCCGCGACTGGTTGTGTAACTTGCTACTTTACAGTGGCATTTTGTCTCTCCTTGTGATTATTACTCCTCTTAGCTACAGTCTGTAGCTTGGAGTTATAAATTTAATACTTGTAGTGAACTTTAGAGTAATCGGCTACAACTTTTAGGATTCATACTTGTAGCTTTTGGGTTAGATGACTGTGGCCTTGACTTCCATTATTCTGCAAATTTATATATTATTTGTATCTGTCGCGGACTATAAGAGGCTTCTCTAACCATAGTGGTTATGGCACCTAACTGCGGAGCCCATATGCTTTTCAGGTATTGTTGTGGCCCTATGATTTGGAATCTTTCGAATTTTCTGGGTGACTTCTGGAGGTTTCATTTTGGCGTTCCTCCTCCTGAAATTCCCACTATAAAGACTTTGAAGTCTATTGGTCCTTGCATTCTTAAAGACTATCCCAACTGCATCACTATCAATTCTGACTCCATAGAATCCTTTAATTCTATGGATACTAGTGAGGCTATGGACATCATGGAAGAGGATACTAACTCTAGTAATAATCCTCCTATAAAAAATGTGGCTACAGCTACTGGGTTTGCAGCTGCCCCATTTGAGGTGAGAAATATCCCAATTGGACCCTCAAATTGAACTGAAAAGGCTCCGGAGGCATTAAACCATAATTACATAATGGATAAGGAGTGGATCACTCAAGTTGACACGGTCTTTGAGTTTCCTCAGTCTACCATCTGCACACTTCCTTCTGCGGAACAGAGGTCATGTTCTGCAACCCCATATAAGGGTATTTATTTCCCATTGCATGCCTTCCTCCCAGGGATGCGGCTAAAAACTCCTAGCCCAGTCAGGAGAATTTTTAGTGAAATTAATTTGGCCCCAACCTAGTTAGATCCAAATGGCTGGAGAGCCATTCTTGCTGCCTTAGTACTCTAACAGAAGAAATTCAGTAGAGATATTACTCTTGCGGAATTCTTCCACTCTTATAGGACGAAGGAGAACTTCGTGGACTTTTTGTGTCACTATTATTTTACTTTGCAAAAAAATAAAGAGTATTTGTACACTAAGAGGCCTTATGGTGTTAAAAACTAAAAGGGAATTTTTTTTATGTCTCTGGGGAGAGTTGGGAAATCCATCCCCAATAGTGTGTGTGAGAGAAAATATATAGGGTTCCGCGAACATGTGGGCGTCCTTCTAAAATAGGTGATCTGCTGCTGCTGCAACCTTTTAATCTATGCCAATACATTTTATTATCTTCCGTGATTTATAATGACCTTAACACTTATGAGCAACTCTTGACAATCTAGGGCTTAACAGCAAAGCCAAAAGAGAATTGAGGATGTAGAAGGCTATAGTAATAAGGTGAAAAAATTTAGTAAGCTGGTCACTTTCGCGTCAATTTATAGGAAAGGTTATTTTACCAATAAGCAAGTTCAAAAGAAAATGAATGCGGAAGGTAATTCTTTATCTTGTTCGAATATATTGCAGTTTATGTTGCGACCAATACATAAATTGTTGCAGCTTCTGTTATAAAATTGTTTGATTTTTTTTAGGGGAAGAGATTGACCGTGATCAACTGGCTGAAATGGAGGAGGAACCAACATTCCTTAATCAAGCACCTAGGAAGAAACGTAATAAGAGGAAAAGGGCGCCCAAAGGGACAACTTCTGCGACTAAACCCAGTGTCACTGTTAAGGCTATAAAGGTCAGCCCTCCCACTAGGGGCGAAACCCCTATTTCTAATGTGGCGACTGGGGAACCACAAAATGAGGCCCCAAATGATGATGATATTAGTGTTGAACTGGCTACGACAGGCATAAAAATTTCTGGTGGGGACTTCCAAGGACACAACCTTATACAAGTCTCTCTCTGTGGCTCTCCCCCTCTACAAAACATTGTGGCGGTTAGTGCCAATCTGCCAACTCCCCAAAGGGTGGAAAGAGTGGGCCCTGGTGGTCATTCACGGCCTCAATTGAGGAAACCTAATCCCAATTACTCATGGGATACAACTACTAGGGCGTTCAGCACTATGATAAAGGTTCCAGACATTATCGATCTTAACCGCCTGGTAGAAGAAGATCATGAGGACTTGGAGGAATATGCCCTCTCCAGTCTGCTAAGGGTAAGCATTTCATTATTTACTTTCTACTTATAATTCTTTATAATAAATTATAACAAATCTAAAATTTTAGGCTGTGGATTTTGTTATATCCCAGAAGGCCAAATATGAAGGCATATTCAAGTTGTATCGGGTTGTGAAGTTTGTTCATAAGACTGACTTGGAGGATGACAGAACCTTTTCTTTTGAAGCTAGAAAATAATATTCTGTTGCGGCACTTCAATTGGAAAAAATAGATCTGGAGACTTCTACCAAGACAAAGAATGAGGATGAACAAAATTTCACTAAGGCCGCGAAATCCATCACTAATGCTGAGGCCAAGGATGTGGAGACTGCTAGACAAGCCTCATCCTTTGGGTAAAAGCTTGACCTTCTTCAACAAAAGTACGATAGGTTGGAGCAATTTCATAATGCTACTCTATAACTAAAGGATCTTGATCATGCTGCATCTCTAGATCACGCTGTAGCCATGAAGCAAGCAACAGACAATGTTATGGAAACTTATAAAAAATCAAATGAGTTCTTCCTGACCAATAATAAGGCCTACCTCCGCGGCGTCTAGTAATTCAAGCATAGGGTGGTGAAAAACTTTCCCGAATAAAAGTAAAAGGTCTTTGCCTGGGGGCTCAGAGATGCTACATTTGGAGTGCGTGGCATAACTGAGGGATACGACAGAGGAGAGGGCTAAGAAGCAACTAAAAGATGCGGCTGCGGTAAATGACGAAGGATCTAAAATCGTAGAAGATGATGAAGCTAAACATAAAGAAGATGACACAGCCTCATAATTGACCCTACTAGTCTTTAACCATATCTTATGATTTTTTATCTTTTGATTAACAACTTTATACAGCTCTGCGACCACTTTTGCAAGGCTTTGTCCCCTAATCAACATTTTGTAACTTCACTGAATATTTAACTTATGTCTCCATATCATTTTTTTGCTCTTAGTTTTTAGTACTATGAATGCTTGAATGTCTGCTTTACTTTGCTCTCTCTTTGCAAGAACCTTATTGGGATGTCTTTTAATTTTTTAGCAATATGACATGCTATTGGTGGTAGGCTGCAGCTTCATGGATCTTAAAAATGATTATGTCCCAAGAGGCTGCGGCTCCAAGCTTACGTTTTCTTTATAATGCTGTAGAATTTGATGAATGCCACACTTTCTTAACAAGTGATACTAACAATTGGCTATGACTAGTCTGCCTTCAACCACATTGATCTGTCTTCATACGGCTGTGGCCACTTTTGAGAGGCTGCGACCGTTTTGATAATTATGATTAGTTTATATATTTCCTTTAATCTTTACCTGCATGTTATCTTTATCAAGCTACTGCCTTTGGTGAATGCAATAATTTTCATATATACATAATCTTGAAATGGCTGCAGCCATAATTATAAAGCTACAACTATTTTCTCCCACACTGCTTTTTGTATTATTGAATGTGCATTTCTTTGTAATAGAACCTGGCATAGGGCATGCACTCTAATGTTATGCTACGATTATATGGAATATTTTCTGAAAATTTGCTATAGACCCAAAAAGGGCTGCAACCCATAAGCTTGCTCAATTCGAACTATGATTAGAAATGTTGCTGGAGAAATGTTAGAGTGAATTGGGAAGAGTAACTTTCACTGTCACGACCATTTAGGTTTTTGGATCTTTTTTAATTCGCCACAGCTTCTTTTCATCCCTTGATGCTAGTTTGAATGTTTGAACTTAGGTGCTGGCTGCAGCTGTTTGTATCAGTTAAAAGATTGGCTTTGGCCCAATATGCCGCTGCCAAATTCTTTAGATGATGATCTTCAATCATTTGTATATGCCATAACAAAGTTGAATAGGTGGACTATGGGGAACAAATTCCCATCCCACGGATAATTAAGTCTCTGACCCATATCTTCAATTTACTACAATACTTTTCTTTGAGTTGGTTATAACAACAATGGTTGTTGGACAGTGGACATTTTAGTAATTGCTTCTTATTAGCGCAGACATCAAAGTCTTTGGCCCACACTTCAGATCTGTTGAGCCAGTTTTTAATAGAGGATAGAAGCTATTATTGAATAGTTGATGAATGGGAATTACCTACCATTGCCATAGACATATGTCATTGGCTTGGACTCCTTATCCATATGTCATCTTCTCTTGTCTTGGGGAAACTATCAAGCGTCCCTAGGTTGGGTTCATTATCAAGCCACCCACGACTATAATCGGATATATACCAAGCTATCCCTGGCTGGGTATTATGATCCCCTATAGCTAATTGAAGTATCCCAAAATCTTAGAACAGGCATTATGAGCCCTTGAGACTAATTAAAGCATATCGAAAGCCGAGAATGGGCATTACGAGCCCCCAAGGCTAATTGAGGCTTTCGAAAGCTTTGCAATCATAATCATCTCATGCCTTGGCATGCCATCGCGATGTGAAGGGGGAGTCCCCACCAAAGATTTTATTAGATATGTTGATCTTATATTTAGAAAATGAAGAAGGAATACAAAGATCGCTCGAGGGACTTCCCACAAAGACCCTCCACAAACACTCCTTGAAGGACTCCTTTCGAAGGCTAAAGTTATTCGAATAATGATATTTTATAATATGAAGTGGAATGTATTTGATCATGTACTTTATTTATTGAGCAAGCTTACGTTATAATGTGAGCGAGGTTATTCGGTACCTTTGAGAGGCCATGCCTGGCAGGGCATGGGAGAGATCACATGCTCTATCAAATGACCTCCTCTTAGGAACCTCACAGGGACATGGCTTGGAGGATTAGGAGAAAGGAAATGTTAGTAATATAATAACCAACCCTCATGGCACACTTGGGAAAAACATCATTCAGTAAAAATGGTTACTCGAGCCACTTCCAGTCGAGCTATCATGACTTCAACCTATTCGGGGAAACCTCCTTAAGGAACCCCGATCTTGTATATTTGTCCTAGAGATAGTTCTTAGATAATAAACTGCAAACCAAATACTTGAGCCACCTTCCAATCGAGCAACCTCAAAGCCATAGACCATCCATTTAGTTGATATCACCACACGATTAGTAGGGTCCTTGTTCACTTACTTTATGACTTTATAATATCTGGCATTGAGGAACTCGAAGTCACCGCACCCAAGTGAGTTTATCCTTAGGATGGCAGGCCTATTCCACCAAATCAATTTCATAGTCATTATAAGGTAAACCTTTGAGCTTCCACGCCATGTCCCTCATTAATACCACCATGCTTCTATCTGGTTATAGGCAGTTTCCCACCAAAATATAATATTCCTTGCATTTAATGTAGTATCTTTGACATTAATGCTACGGTACTTTAGCATTTAATACCACTCAATAACATTTATACCAGCAAGGTTACTCGAGTAACCTTGCCTTTGTATAAATAGCCCAACTAAATAGTTTACAAGGACGATGATCTTGATCCCGAATCGCTAATGGATTTTTCTCATACACGAAAGCTTTTGTGAGAAAATTTATGGTCTAAACATTCTCCATACAACCATTAATACCCATATAATTGAGCATTAACTGAGCTTGGAGTTCCTGACTTGCCTTTATTGTGCTGAGAGTGCTTGCTATTTCTCCTTCCAATCAAGTTACTTGCTGGTCCCATCTATTTATTGTATTTACAGTGCATTTATGGTGTAAAGATCTCATTTAATACTAGCTTGAGTGTTGAATGTTATTGTCTCTTGTTCCCTCATTTATTATCATTATTAAATACTGTCTTGAGCATTAATCTTGATCTTGATAAGGGGTTACGCCTCTCTTGATACTAACTGTATTTTAAGAACCCACATCTTACACATATCATGCCTTGGCACGCCTTCACGATGTGAGGGGTGTGAACTTCCAATCAATGTTGTCTCCCCAATAGACTCTCCTTCCTAAGTAAATAAATAATCACTGAAATAATTGGTCATCACGTTTCATGGAATCTGTTAAGACGAAGGTCATTCATTAGATTTTAGAGCAGGAAAGCAAGGATTAATATGTGACTAAAATTTTTCATTTATATATATATATATATATATATATATATATATATATATATATATATATATATACAGACTTTATTAATAAAATATAAAATTCTAGGGGTTAGAGCTACAAAGAGTTTCACAAATAGAGTTCGAGAAGAGGAAAATGGGACCAAGTAGAAAATAAGACTGGAATCTGTTTGGCGGCCTCTCGGGTATTGGCCTTACCCCCTTCATCCTTCAGGAATCGCTGAAGAGCTCCCATCCTGATAAGACTTTTGATCTTATTCTTCAGTATGTGGCAACTGTTCGTGTCATGGCCATGATCATTATGGAAACTGCACCATTTGGCTTGGTTCCTCTTGTAGGGAAGGGACCTCAGATTCTCGAGCCAATGGAGTAATTTGTCTTCTCTGATGAGCTCCAGGATGCCTTCAATGTGGTAGATCAGTGGGGTGTAGGTCTCATAGCCTTTTCTAGTTTCGGCTGCTCCAGATTCCTCTTTCAAGCTTTAACCGCAGACATTTCGGCTTCTGCTGCTGCGGAGGTGAAGGTTACTGCTTTTGTTACTACAGCCTGTGTTGAGGTGAAGGTCGCAGCTTTTAACGTCAAAACTCTCTGTGTAAGGAAGTTAACCTGGTCCTGAAGTGTTGATTGACAGTAATACAAGTAATCAATGTAGCTTAGCAACTGGGAAACTTCTTCATTCTGTTCTATGCCTGTCCTAGAGGTTCCTTCCATGGATTCTATTTTGTTAGTCTTTAGATTTATATATTTTTAGATCAACTAGACAAGGGTAAAAAAATCGAGAAATTGAGAAGGAACCAAGTATAATGGCAAAGGGTTTGTCTGATAATTTTGCAGTCACACTGTTGAGGCCACGGTTGTAACGCCACGTAATTATAAATGATTTTTATATTGGGAATTAAGATTAATTAAATTAAATTGAGAAATTAATCCGGATTAAAATAAATATTAATGAGTAAGTCAAGGTTTAATATTTATTTAAATTGAATATTACTTAGTGAATGCGTAATAAATTGATAAGAAAATATTATAATTGTCGCGAGTGAGAAATATGACAGAAGGGTTTTTAGGGAGAGTTTAAGGCTTTTCCACCATTCTTGTACCACCACCACACCCGACCATTATTCTATAAGAATTCTTACCTACATATATATGCAAGTATTTATCTTGTTGATTTATGAGTAGATATATCATCCATGTTAGAGTATGATGATTAATTTATTGATTTCATGAATTTGGGAAGATATGAATTATGTTCTTAGGTAGGAATTGTGATAGACTTTATCCCTTATGCATGTAGGACAAATCTGGCAATGTTTAATGAATTTTGATGAAATCTGGAGTTATGTTAAATTTCTTGAACAAAAATGATAAACTAGGGTTTTTAAAGATTAATCTTGAATTGATTCAATTTGAAGGTGTCCTTTAAGGATTTAATAGTTCTAACACGTTAAAAATCATTTATACTTGTTACTATGATGTTTGAGACTTTTTGTTAGAAGTTTGGGATCGTTTAATGGTGGTTTATGGGACTAAATATAGTAGAACCCGTAACTGTTAAAATGGAGAAGACAAGACTTATTATAGGCGAATCGATTCGGCTCATTGGCCGAATCGATTTGGATTCCCAGATGTTGACTATTTTTTTCCTTTTTATTTAGTACTCGTAGCGTATGATATGATTAACTTTCAAAGGAATTTTAATATTTAAATATAGATACTTGAGCTACTAGTAGGCCAATGTTAGGATTGAGACTTAGTCACATGAGGGGATTTTAAGCAAAAATTAATTAGGATTAATTGGGTAATTAAATCTAATTCGGAGAATGATATTGTGTCACGAGAAATCAAGGGAACATGTGACCTAGACCAGTAGGGTATGAGTGAGGCCTCTACTGAATTGACTTAAGGGACAATTTGATGTCTTTCGAATATTGGGAAACCCTCGGTGTTAAACGATGAGAAATATTATGGTAAAGTAATGATACGTAGAATATTCTAGAATTATCATACTACATATGGGATGTCTATTATAGGTTAAGTGAATACCTATACTGAATATATATGTATATATAGGTGGTGTAATTACCTATTTTTTTTATTATGTGGTAAACATACCTAGACTACCTACTATCACGGGAGGTTTTCGCGTTATGGACAGTCTTATCCTGATGAGCCCATTAGGGGGATTTTGACTTATACCCTAGAACATATAACCTAGGTACGTTCTATCTGAGTGTATGATAGTTTTAACGGTCGATTGGGCACTTTTGGTGTGTGTGTGACCCATAGACTTAGAATTATGTTCGCCTCCAATATGTGTGATTTGATTTATGCTTTGAGGGTCATATTCAAACCAATTTCCTTAATTAGTACGTGATGTACCATGACTTGATAGCAGAGTATTCTCGCATCGTAGGTCTCCACTTAGGGATGTTGTATACGTATATATATTATAAGAGTGATGTAATTACATATACATGTGATTGATTATACTTCGAGTGTAATAGTTGATAAGATAAATAATAATGTTTAAATTACTCTGAGTATGAGAGATCTGAATTATTAATTGGAGACTCTTTATAAACAGAAGGAATTGGTGATTTAATATCTTATTTTATGGATTGTACGAGTGGGCACATTAAATTGTTAAGCAGGAAGAGATTCAAGTCAAACTAGTCAGGCGGGGTAGCATAACTAGGTGGGTTAGAAGAGTACGTTAGGCGTTCACAATAATTAAGAGGTGAGGATCTCAAGTGAGAGCATGCAGAGCTAACATGCATATAATATGTACTCTTTATTGCATTTTAAATACTTGCTAAAATGTTTTCAAACCGTTTTACTTGGGCTTTGACCCGTTTCAATCCATTTTTGTAAAAACATTTTAGGTGCCTAGCCGCAGGGATGCCAGCCTTAGGAGTTCCTTCACTTGTTGTGTTATAGCTGCTGTGGATGTTGCAGAACCTTGGTATTAGACGCCTCCACATCTTTCACTTACTATATTGCATCTTATCTATTCCAGTCGGGCATGTCGCCCCTTTCTTAGTCGGTGGTTATTATTGAGACATTGTACTGTTATTTTATTTTTAGCATTGGATTTAGATTTTATTTATGGATGACTGTATTGGAATTTTTATCTGGAGTGTTATTCCATACACATCTATTTACTTCGTTATCTTATCATTCATTTATTATGTGCGTGGAATTGTGAATGTGATTTATTTAGTTTATCTCAATTGCATGTTAGTAACAAGAGTAAAAAATTTAACACTGGGCCATTAGAGTATTAGTAAATAAATTGGATTTCTATAGTGATGCTGAGAATGAAACCATTAATGAATTCTGTTTAATTTAATAATTGATTGATCACTAAAATTAGAATAGGCAGGGTGTCACAACGGCCTAATACACGCATGTATGTACTATCGTGGCTATATCAAAGGGATTTTTCCATAACTGGGTCCGAGGACATTGTAATAAGTCCCTGTTATGGTAGTGCTACGACATTCAAGCAATTACACTGCCAGGTCGCATCCTGCGTGAGGCAATTAAGTGTGTGATCCCAAAATTGGGCTCAAAACCTGATATTATCTCATAGATGTATGGAATATGCCTACTAGGAGTATACCAAGAGACAAACAACCTCTAGGTGCACAAAATAACACAAATATGGTAGTAAACCCTAGATCATGGGTGTAAAAAGCAGAAATGAGTAAATAGAACTTATCCCTAATTACCCACCTTTATAAGGCTATAGCCTTTTGTGCTTATCAACACTACCTAGGTAAGGCAACACCATTAGGGTATATGAAATTGATCTAAGGTCATAGAAAATGCCTAAAAACAGATCTAGAAATAGAGAACTCTCCTATGGAGTCTGTATATGAAAACATGAGCTCTACAACCAAGATTCCGCCCATGAGACAGTGACCTTGGGATCCCTAAGGATGGAATAAGGCATTTGGAACCCAAAAATATAAAGGAAACTACATGTAATACCTCAATTCCCACAGACGGCGCTAAAATGATGATACGATAAATCGGACACAAGTCATTCTCAAGCATCATATTAAGTGTAAAGCAAGCAATAAGGAAAAGAACACTGAATATAGAGTGGTTCGGCTATAAAAATGAGCCTACGTCCACTTTGATGCTCTACTATCATTATATGCGTTATACGATACAAAATTGTGCCGTAAGAGACATACAAGATAGGGAAGGTAAGAGAATATATGAGATTAATTAAGATGGAAACCCTGGATATAGCCTGTAAACGTTGAGCAAAGTGGAGCGGCTGCAGCAGGGGGTGAGACCCCAAGTATGATGTTTTCTAGAGAGAAAGAGAGAGACCCAAGAGTTTGGAAGGTATAGAATCCCCCTAATAGTGAGGTAAGCTCTTAGGTCATAAAGGTGTGTCACGTGTCTGGAGCACGTGACATGTGGATAAGTGAGATGAGCCTAGACACCTTCTAGATACTGGACAGATGTTGAGTGACCAATACTGGAGTAGGTGCCGCGGCCTGTGTGAACCCATGCATCGGAAAGTGTCTGAATAGGTGCTACGACCTATCTATACTCAGGCAGTGGCTAACTCTGTCCAAGTCCTCTAGGATAAGGTCCCAGTAAATACCAAGGGGCCGCAACCTGTTGTTAACACTCTGCGACCATAGTGAACATATTAGGCATATCAATATACATTCTATTTATTTTTGTTTAATTATATCGAGTGTTCTAATTAGACGGTATTTGGTCTTTCAATTCTAACATTATATGAACAACTTTTTGTTCCCTTAAAGTTGGATCAAATATGTTATATTCATGAATATGTTTATACAATTTTGACTTTTAGGGATTTAAAAAAATGTTTGAGTTATTTTTACTTCTTGCATTTGTATGAATCTCTCATCTCTCTCTCTCTCTCTCTCTCTCTCTCTTATATATATATATATATATATATATATATATATATATATATATATATTGATTTATATAGAAATTTATACTTGTGATTGTTATGATGTAATAACATTTATATTGTTTATAAAAAAGAGAAATTTATATTCAAGGATGGTTGAAATAACATTATAATAATGACCAATTATTGAATGTTTAAACTTCAATATGTCTTTGATTTCAAATTCAACTTTTTCGCACCGTAACTGATGCGTGAAGATCACCGTCAAAGTTTTAGCCCAAGCCGAAAGGTACTGTGATAAACACCTAAAAGTGTACATTTTATACCCCGAACAGACGCATTTTAGTTGCTAATTCTAAAAAATTTGGGTCTTATATGCGTAAATGTTTAATGTGCAGGCTTGATCACCGTTTGCAAAATTTCGAAGCTTATTTCATGGCAAATGTGCGATTTATGGAGCTAATTCCCCAGTCTTGATGATGTTGGAAACAGCACCACCGGTATGAGGTGTTGATAAGCTCAAACTAGCAATAACGATGGCAGAATAAGAGTAAATATCTTGTAGAGGGAGGTGAGGGGAAGAGGAGGAACACTAGTATATAAGTGGTTCATCCAATCTGGCCTACGTCCACTGTGAGTGTGTGAGTAATTTCACTAGATGAAGGCATTAACAACCATAGATACAATCTCTCAATCTCTCTCTCTCTACTATGTAAACCAACAGAGTTTCAGCTAAGGTTGCAATTATCGATCCTTTACAAGGTAGAGGAAGACCTCTATATATAGTGCTTGGGGGGTGTTATGTACCCCCCAAGCATGCAATGAGCATGTGAATGAGGATCAGACCAGTATGAGGATAACACTTCGCTGATCTCAGGTAAATAATGATGACTACAATATTCCCCCACATGAGGGGAATGATTTGGTTATAACTAATTTGCTCACGTGTTCCAAACCTTGCATGTGCTTTCATATGCTCGGACATGTGTCCTTGACTGATGTAACCTCGACCTGGATGAGCACGAGGTTGGTGAAGTCCGATGGTGTTGCATTGTACTGTACATAGCCATGATGTCCTTGGCCGGGAAGATTGGCCGAGGTTAGGCAAGAGGTGAGATGTAACATTGGCTTAAGCAGAATAGGATGTTGACAATAACCTGTCCTCATAAGGCACTATTGACCTCGACTGCTGTAGAGCCGAGGTTGGTTGTAGAGAGATGACCTTGTAGAATACGACCTTTCTAATGGTACTTATGAGCTTCTCATCAACTCGGTTGTGAGACAGGCCGAGGTTAGTGACTCTGAGTATGAGGGTGCACTTTGGGCATAACAATCACCCCTGAACCCTTAGTCTCCTATGTGAGTAGGTGAATGAGGGGTATGCTAGGCCGAGGCTGAGTTTATTTTAGTGCCTTGGGGTGTGAAGTGATTCCTTGACACATGTCACTTAATGAAGTGACTAATGTATTCCCCATGGCGTTGATATTTCTGGAAGGGTCTTTTAGATTTCCAAGGGTAATGATGGGGGCATTGGAAATCATACCCCATTGTTGAGAAGGTTTAAAACCTTGTTCTCTTTTCTCTCTCTTTTTCTCTTTCCTCTTCTAATTTTCTCTTGCCTAAGTTTTTCTACAACTGGCATCGTGATTTCCTTCGGTCCCTCCATTGTTTGATGTGATTCAAGGTTTTTTGCTTCTAACCTCTTCATTCTTCAATCAAAATCAATCAGGTATTGCTTCTCAACCCTTCATTTTCCATTTCTGGTCATTATTTTTATAGTCTCAATTTTTCAACGAGGGTTTCCACTACTGTCAGGTGGTTATAGGTCTAGGCTTGCAGCGGTTAGGTAGTTTTGGGATTGTTATAGGCTTCTCTGAGGTTATTTCATCCACAAACAACCCTTTTTAGGTTTACCGGTGACCCCCCGGTCATCTTCTTTGGTAACTAGCTTGTTCTTGGTGTTCTCCATTCGACACCTTTTAATTTCCAGCCTTTGATCTTTAATTTAGGTTCTTTAAGTTATGTACCTATTTTTAGTTTGAGTCTCATCTTCCTTATGCTCAGAGCCTCGTACCAACTTATAGAAGAGTATCCCTCTCTTTGTGAGCAGACTTTTGAGAAGATTAGGCTGATAGAACTAGCCCAAGAGGAAGCTTGTAAGGCTGAGGACTTTCCCCTCAGATCAATTTTTCCTCCTCCACTAAAGGTAATATACCCTTAGTCGGCAGAGCTTGTTGAGCCTGTAGATATTCCTGAGGATCTTGTCCCAATGTCTGAGTCCTCTTTCTCAGACCCTATGTCAACGTCTGAAGCAGGTGAATCTGTAGACTCTTTTCAAGAGGCTATGGATTATTCTCCTAGGCATGGTGAGGTTCCTGGGGAAGTCGAGGTTTCAAGGCGTGCCTCATCTCACCAAGGTGCTAGCACTTCACGTAGGTCTTTCGATGTTGAAATTTTAGGGCCAAGTGTGGCAATTCCCCCTCCTATTGATGTTATTCCCTTATCGGTTGCCAACGAGGTTAAATTTGCTCAAAGGTTTCCTAGTGGTGCTCCTACACCTGCCCAGACCGACGTTGCTGGGGATGGTGACGATGGTGACGATGGTGAGTATGGAAAACTCGATACCTCTAAGGCGACCAAGTATGAGAGTACCGTCAACGAGTACGACCTTCTTACTTTTAGGCACTTCTATTCCATAAATTCTTCAATCATCCTTAGGAAACCCTTGAAGGGTGAGAGGGCCTTCAATGACCGATATGGATGAATCTGCGTTTATGAGAAGATGCTTAGGTTGGGCTTTCATCTTCCTATTCACCCAACCATCAGAGCTATACTTTCCCACATAAATATTGCCCCTTCCCAACTATCCCCAAATGCTTAGAGGGTTATGATTGGGGCCATCGTCCTTTGGAGGGCTGTTCACCCTTCAGACCTTCCAGCTAGAGTTTTTACAGGCTGTTACGTTCCCTCGTTTGCCAAAAACCACCCCAACTGCTACCATTTCCTAGATAGGAAATCAGAAAAGAAAATGCTATTGGTTACCCAAACTTCAAACCATAATTGGAAACCTCGGTACTTCTTTATTTTCGGGACGTGGGAATTTGATTCAAATGAGGCATCTGGGACGTCGGTTCCAAGGACCCCTCTGAGATCGGGGAAGGTCTTCCTTGCTGCCAAAGCCAACCCTGGACTTAGCTAGGACAATCACAAGAATATTGAGGACCTTCGCAATCAAGGCGAGAATGGTCATCTCATTAAGTATGAGCATCTGATGACCCCTTATTACCTTTCTCAGACAGGTCTGGGGGGTGGTCCCCGAGAAGAGCTTCGTAAGTTTTCAAAATTTTTCTTACCCAAGTCATACCTCTTATATTTTTTATCTCTGATTGACTAACTTAGGCCTTGTCTTATAGAGCTTCCAATAGGTATACCAGATGAGTTTTGGGAGATGTCTGCTCCTAGTCTGGTGAAGCTCATGGAAAATAGAGGTGGTAAGAGTGCACCACCACAGGAATAAAAAAATAACGTTGGCCCCTCCCGAGCCGATGCTAACAAAAAGAGGAAGTCCACGGCTAAATCGGCACATACGAGGCCGAGCAAGGCCCAGGCCAAGGATCGTGCCATCCCCATCTCTACAGACGATGCCCTAGCTACTTGTCAATCTCAGATTAAAATCGGAGATAGATTGATCGGCCACATTTTGAAGGCTATCAATGCTATTGGCACAATAATGACCAAGGAAGACAAGAGTTTCCTACGCGCATTGGATGTTCCATTACTGGCCGAGTTTGCTCTCCACAAGTTATTCCAGGTATCAGTTTTTTTTTAATTTCCTCACAAGTGTAACATCGACTTTTTAGAAGTTATAACTCTTGTGTTCATACATCTGATCTTCTTCTGCATGGTGTCTTATCTTTTCATCATCTTGTTGATTGGATTTTGAAGAAGATGCCCCTTATAGAAAAGGGTCAGGAGGCCGAGAAGTTTGAGGCCTCTCTGAATGTAGAGGTTGCAAGGTTGAATGGGTTCATCAAGAAGAGGGACAATGACATATCTCAACTTAAGAATGATCACGAAAAAGCTTTGAAGTCCAAGGATGACGTTCTTCAGTCTAAGGTTAATGCTGCAGTCAAGGCTGCTTTAGAAGATACTGCTGAGAAGGTCATCGAAGACTAAAAGGTCTTTGATGAATTTGACAACTTTGGTTTTGAATACCTTGAAATAGGTATCAAAGCGACTAGAAAATGGGAAGGCATGAAGGAGAGCGAGTCTGGTGTCTTGACTGCATCAGACTTTATTGGTCTCGGCTTTGAAGACCCTCATTTCGCTCAGGCCTTGAAAGAAGTTGAAGAGTATGATGCTGATCTAGCCGAAACTGCTCCTCTAAAGGTTATAGAGACTGAGAAGGCTACTCATCATGACAACGGAGTTGAAGTTATAAATGTCGGCCTTGACCACACGATTGATACTATTGGTGAGTGAAGGACTTTTTTTGCCAGTGAAGCTTTTCAATATTTGTAACTTTGATGAACTTTCTGTAATCCTTATTTTTATGAACTCTGATGGCCTCTTGATACACTGGCTTGTAACTCTGAATCGTTTTAATGATAATCATAAGTAGTTCAATTTCCTCAGATTCTATTTCTTCATATGATGTTTTTTTTTAAATTTATATGTTGGTGTTGCCCTATATTTATGACGTTTTACCTCTTAAACTTTCACCAAATAATGATGTTTAAGGTCCGAGGTCACCAAATTATAATATTTCTCCTCATGTTTTCACCAACTTAATGATGTTTTAAGGTTTGAGATCACCACATTATGATGTTTTACCTCTTAAACTTTCGCCAAATAATGATGTTTAAAGGTTTGAGGTCACCACATTATGATGTTTCACCTCATATTTTCATCAACTAAATGATGTTTAGGATATGAGGTCACTAAATAATGATGTTTCACCTCCCATTTTCATCAACTTAATGATGTTTTTAAGGTCTGATGTCACCAAATTATGATGTTTAACCTCATATTTTCACCAACTTAATGATGTTTAAAGGTCTAAGGCCACCAAACTATGATGTTTCACCCTCATACTTTTACCAACCTAATGATGTTTAAAGGTCTGAGGTCACCACATTATGATGTTTTACCTCATATTTTCATCAACTAAATGATGTTTAGGGCCTGAGGTCACCAAATTATGATGTTTCACCTCCAATTTTCACCAATTTAATGATCTTTTAAGGTCTGAGGTCACCAAAATATGATGTTTAACCTCATATTTTCACCAACTTAATGATGTTTAAGGCCTGAGGCCACCAAATTATGGTGTTTTACCCTCATATTTTCACCAATGTTTAAGGTTTGAGGTCACCATTTTATGGTGTTTCACTAACTTAATGATATTTTAAGGTCTGAGGTCACCAAATTATGATGTTTAACCCCTAATTTTCACCAACTTAATGATGTTTTATGGTCTGAGGCCAGCAAATTATGATGTTTAGCCTCATACTTTCACCAACTTAATGATGTTTAAGGTCTGAGGTCACTAAATTATGATGTTTCACCTCCAATTTTCACCAACTTAATGATGTTTTAAGGTCTGAGGTCACCAAATATGATGTTTCACCTCATAGTTTACCAAATAATGATGTTCAAGGCCTGAGGTCACCAAATTATGATGTTTCACCTCATACTTTCACTAACTTAATGATGTTAAAAACATATAATAAAAGTATCGGCACAACATTGATATCTTTTCAATAACATCCTTTGGTGGGAGGTCAGGGTTATCCTCAGCATCATTTGAGTCATCAGCTCTTCTAGCAGGGACATCTTCTCGGCATTTATCATTTTTTTTTCTTTTTAGGGTTGTCTCTTCCCCCTTTAGAAGCTCAACCATCCACATACTTTCTGAACTTTCCAGACTTAAACATTTTCTCAATCTTGTCCTTCAGAGCGAAACACTTGTCATTCAAATGGCCATGATCTTGATGGAACTCGCACCATAGATTCTTGTTTCTATTATGTGGAAGAGACTTTAGCTTCTTCGGCCATCTCAGGGATCTATCATTTTTTATTTCGTTGAGGATATGTTCGCATCTCACAGTTAAAGGAGTGTAGTGTGCAAACTTATCATCTGCAGTCCTCTTATTTCCATCCTTTTTCCTTTGAAACTTCCAATTACTAATTCCATTCTCATCCTCATACTTCGCAGCCATTGCTTCTTCTGCATTCATAATCTTTCCATCTATTGCTAACAACTCGGCCATAGACTTGGGAGGATCTTCAGTAAGCTTTCAAAGTATTTTTCCCTTCTAGAGTCCTCCAATAAGGGCTGTCATGGCTATGCTCTCTTCATAATCTTCTACCTCTAATATTTCCTTGTTGAACCTCACGATATAGTCTCTGAGGCTTTCTTTCTTCCCTTGCTTTACATAAAGCAAGTGAGTCATCATCTTCTGAGGTCTTACCCTAAAACAGAAGTTATGAATAAATTGTTCAGCCAAACCTTTAAAAATTTCAACTAAATTTTTAGGAAGAGACGTGAACCAGATATGTGTAGCCCCACTCATAGTGCTTGAGAAAGCTCGACACCTCATCTCATTAGAGATTGAATAAATGTCTACTACAGATTGATACATTTCAATATGATGGATTGGGTTAGTATTACCATCGTACTTGGGAGACACCATTGGAGGTTTATATTTGGCAGGGGTTGGAAAGTTAACAATCCTTGCCACAAATGGTGAGCCCTATGGAATATTCCCTCTGTTATGAGTCTTGGCTTTTTATGAGGTTCCCTATCTTCTCTTCCAGCCTCTGAATAGAGTCATTCAATCGTTTGGCAACGTCGTCTTGGCCGAGGTTATCCCCAACCACTTCTAAAGGGTGGACGGAGGGTTCCCTAGCTGCTGCGTAACGTCGACTGTTGACCTCCCCCTGACCACAGTCTCGGCCATGTAGGGGTCGGCCATGATGAGGCAGATGATCACCACCTTCCCTTTATGATCCAGCTATGCTTCTTGACTAGGATAGACTCTGCCTCAGATCATTAACTGGGCTGAACCTTTCACAGGCTGACCCTCTACTTA
Source organism: Sambucus nigra (assembly GCA_949130495.1). Taxonomy (NCBI): domain Eukaryota; kingdom Viridiplantae; phylum Streptophyta; class Magnoliopsida; order Dipsacales; family Adoxaceae; genus Sambucus; species Sambucus nigra. Next base: position 441,324,268 of record OX422216.1, read on the forward strand.
AGCGATCAAAAGCTGACCCTCTCTGTCGTGCATCACCATCTCATCTTTCATACTGACTTTGGCTCTATTGTATAGGACGTACAGTGTTGTTTGAGACCTCATACGACTCCCAACAGTCTACCGGGTCATCTCCTTCCTCAATGTCATTGTACCCATCCTCAGAATAAGAGTTTCCTTACCTCCCTAGGCGTAAACGCCTAGGGTCAGTAACATCTCTCCTCCACTGAGGAGTAGGATGGTCATTTCATGGTGCTTGGGGTGGTCCCCTGGCCTCATGATGTGGCTAAGCAGTAGCCGGAGTAATCATCTCCGGTGAGACCCAAGGTGATCTCATTATGTTTTAACTTAGTTGGGAAAATTTCTCCTACATAACTTATTGAGTTGCATCCAAGGACTTCAAGGCTACTGCCACCTCAGCCATCTCGAACTGGGGTGCTTCCTGGCTAGAAATGGGTCATCTAACACCAGATGGTGATAACTCCGGTGCCATATGCTTGAGCTTTTAATGAAAGGACTATAGAGATTGGAAATATTAAGTGACCTCTTTCAATTATGAAACAGCTCCATGCGAAGGGTGAGGCCTGGCTCTCCATCAAAATCTCCGATGAGGTTAAGCAGCAAAAGGGGAAGAGATAAATCTTCTCGTTCCCACAAACGGTGCCAAAATGATGATGCTGGAAACCGCACCATCGGTATGAGGTGTTGATAAGCTCAAACTAGCTATAACAATGGCAGCATAGGAGTAAATATCTTATAGAGGGAGGTGAGGAGAAGAGGAGGAACACTAGTATATAAGTGGTTCAGCCAATCTGGCCTACGTCCACTGTGAGTGTGTGAGTAATTTCACTAGATGAAGGCACTAATAGCCATAAAAACAATCTCTCAAGATCTCTCTCTCTAATGTGTAAACCAATAGAGTTTTAGCTAGGGTTGCAATTATTGATCCTTTACAATGTACATGACCTCTATATATAGTGCTTGAGGGGTTTTATGTACCCCCAAGCATGTAATGAGCATGTGAATGAGGATCGTACTAGTATGATGATGACACTTGACTGCTCTCATATAAATAATGATGACCACAATATTCCCCCACGTGAGGGGAATGATTCGGTTATAACTGATTTGCTCATGTGTTCCAAACCTTGCATGTTTTTGCATATGCTCGGACCTGTGTCCTTGACTAATGTAACCTCGGCCTGATGAGTGTAATACCCCACATTTTTGATTGAATTGAAATTGAAAAGAAAAAAAACTATATCAGTATATATATTCAAAATGTTTGGAAATAAAACTATGCCAGTATATATATTCGAAATGTTTGGAAATGAAAAGTTAAAATGAATTCATTGAGATACGAATGTGCGACTTAAATATTAGAAGCGAATTAACGCGTAAAAGGATCGAGAGGGTTAAATTTAGGGCAATGGCATTTTTGTAAATAAACTAACCGTAGGTATAAATAGAAAAGAAAAGAAGAAGTCTTCATTTTTTCATTTCACAAAAGGGGGCTAGGGTTTGGTAGAGAGAGAGAGAGAACAAGAAGAAAGAAGAACAAGTATGGGAAGAAGAAGGTTGTCATCTTCTTCATCAACATCTCGATAAAATCAAAGGCAAGTTAATAACCTATATGTGTATATTATGTATCTATAATGAAATTTCACATGAACATATATTTGGATCCCTAAATTAATATGATATTGATGTTAAAAATGATATGAAATCTATTTGGATCACCCTTCATGTAGATTCAAATGAAATAACATCATTATAGGGATTGAATTGTTGAATAACCTCTTGAATTTGAGTAATCTATGAACTTGAAGAAATTGTCATATTAAAAACTGTTTTGAGCTGTTTTGGTTACGAAAATGGATGTTTCGTTCGCTTTGCTCGACAGAAAATTATATTCTTAACAACTTTGTAGTTTTAAGTTTTTTCAAAAATGGATCGAAAAATCCTCGAATATACGTTTTACGGTTCTGCGCAGAAAGTTGTCGTGAACAGGTTCGAATTGTATATGTTAGTTTCGGGTCTGTTTTAAGCAGGATATGGTAGCGTGCCCACGTGTCCTTGTATAAAATCACTTTCCGAACAACTTTGTAGTTTTAATTTTTTCCAAAAATGGATCGAAAAAGCCTAAAATGCAAATTTAAAATTCTGCGCAGAAAGTTGTCGTGAACAGGTCTGAACTGTATATGTTAGTTTCGGATCTGTTTTAAGCAGGCCACGGTAGCATGCTCGTGAGTCCTTGTAGAAAATCACGTTCCGAATAACTTTGTAGTTTTAAGTTTTTCCAAAAACGGATCGAAAAAGCCTCAAACAGACGTTTTAGAATTCAGGGCAGAAAGTTGTCAAAAATAGGAGCGAATATTATATGTTAGTTTCGGGTCTATTTTATGCAGGCTATGGAAACGTTCTTGCATGTCCTTATAGAAAATCACGTTTCAAACAAATTTGTAGTTTAAGTTTTTTTCAAAAACGGATCGGAAGAGCCTCGAATCTGCATTTTAAATTCTGGGCAGCATGTTGTTGAAATAAGAGTGATAATGTTCTTCATGTTGTTAGTAAGATAATTGTGGTGTTGTGCCTAATATCCTAACTTGATCACATACTTATGGTTATTAGGGATATATAACCTTGAAATGATTTGATGTCGAATTAGTAAATTAATGATGTAAATTATCTTATAATATAAATAATGACTATTGTATAACTCGAGTAAGAGACTTGACACGATTGTATATATACATAAGCGTGAAATTGTTTTACATTTATATTGTCGAGTATACACTAGACTAGTCCTCCGGTCGATGTAGGCACATGTTGAATGTGATTTTTTGAGATTGATCCGGTTAGGTTCCGCTCGAGTGCCGTGTCGGAGATAAACCACCGGAATCGGACACATGGTTGTAATGCGGGTCGGATAGTAAGACCTTAAAACGCTATCTGATTTAGGACTTAATATGATTTCCTTTTCCACGTAATATTGGGGAGTATTCGTGTGTAGGCCTAGTGTTACGACTTGTTCCCTCGGGTAATGATAGTGACCCAATATGACTTGTTGTGTGAGATATTATGCTTGTGTCTTAAAATAATATCTCGAATCGATGTATTTGATATTATACTTGAAGGAAATATTTTGATATGTTAAATACTGAAATGAGATTAATAATGATTAATCATGATACGATATGAGACTACACGTTACTCGAGTTTGGGTTGGGTAGTCACGACATAGGAACATTTGTTGGGTAATTGAACTACTTAATTTCTGGAGACGAGTAATGACTAATGTTCTTTCATTATAAGTACATCTTATAATCTTATACCTTGTTTTCTTGCTTTGACGTTAGTCTATCTTGGTTCTTGCTTCTCTCCTATATATATAATATATGACAGGTCCTCATCCCGATGGACAACAGAGTATGGACCTTGATGAGATCATATCAATCTTTGGATTCCTGTAGCTGTGGAGTTATTCTATTTTAATTTATATCTCTCATTTCCCTTTTCTTGAGGGTGGTATCAGAGATTAATATCACGTTGTTTATACTTGGTATTTGAGAGAATTGTTGTATTATTCTTTCCCGTTTTGTGCTGGGTTGCATGTATGGCATTTTATATTTTCAGTTTGAGATTACTGATGGATTATTGCAGCTAATAGTTATGAGTTGGTTTCACTTGTTATAGTTGTTATTATATGATTTGGTTACACATATGAGAGTGTACATGTTTACTTTACTGCATGTATTTAAATTTTATTTCTAATGCCAACATATTGACGCTCCGCTTTAATTTAATTGGACGTAGCTAACTGAATAAAATATAAAAAGCAGGCACTACAAGAAAAATTGGATTTCGCGACGTTTTGTAAACGTCGGTATAAGCTCTAAAAACGCCGGGAACGAAATTTCCGACGCTTGAGCAACGTTTTTATAAAACGTCGGCGTATCTACAGTCGGGAAATAAGCGTCGTTTAATAAAAACATCGGGTAAAGATATTCCGACGCTTCCTACGACGTTTATCAACCGTCGAAAATTGTCCGAACTTGTGGTATAAATGCGACCTTTTTTAAAAAAACGTCGGTTTTGTCTCAAAGTTTCCCAAAAAGCGTCGGGAATATTAAATTAAAATATTAACCCAATTCAATCATTCATTTGAAAACATTAGAATGTTAACTAATTTTTCTCATACTATATTCCAACCTTTTTTTGTAAGTGTCATATAATATCGAAGTACACATCATTAATATTATAATGACGCCCTCAAAAAGATTCTCAATCAACCAAAAAAACCTATATACAATAATATCTAATCATCCCAAAACAAAATGAAGAAAACATATCTTCAAACATCCCAAATTTGTCTACTAATAAGCCAAAAATTTGTACCCAAATATTCCAAACAAAATATGAAACATATATTATCATCAAAAAAATGCTAGAGTGATGTTCAAAACAGTCAATACGATGTCTCCGCATCCATGGGCATGACAAAACCACCTGTAAAAAGAAAGAAAATAAGTATTAAAAATTAAATAATTCAAGGTAAAAGTGATGCATAAAAGAAAAATGAAAGGTGGTTAGGGACTTACTTCCAAATTCAAACATTTCAATTAGTTGGTATTTTTTGCCTTCTTCATCCGCTCCTAAAATTTGAACAAACAAAATAGTTGGAAGAGGGATAGTAATTAGCTTCAATGTTTTCAAATCAGCTTCTTCTATGATCAAACTAAAAAATAGTGATATATATAACTTTAAAATATATTTTCAAATATAAAATAACCACAAAAATGTAATATGTTAGTAAATAATATTTCCATATTGCTTATGAAGTTTGCAACCCGACCCAAAAAAAAAATGTAAGCCACACAGTCTAGGTTGGTAACATTTTTTATGTCCAAGTTAAAAGACTAATTTTCAAAAGAGATCCCTAAAGTTTTAACATTTTTTATGACAAATTGTGATCAATGCATTTTTATAAGATTTATAAAAATAGTCGTAATTTTTTGTAAATTACTTTTTTTCGTTGTTAGCTACTATAATACACTCTATTTTTTTTCATGCATTCGGATAAGTGAAGTCATAATAACATGTGGATGTTGATAAAGTAAATAGTTATATAGTAGCAAAACATGTTTTTCATGCTTAATATTTTTAAAAAAAATCGCCAGAGTTTCCTTTGTTTATTAATGAAACCCAACTTGTTTTAACATTTAAAATTAACTCAACAACAATAACTACCACCAAATTAAACCACAAATAAATCAATCCCTTCCACCAATTTCAATGAATTGCCATTGGAACGAGTATAACTATCATACATATATAATGGATCTTATATGCATCAAACGATGAAAATATTAATGTTCTTGATTTAAAATGTGCCATGAAGAATTTTAGAGGCAAAAATACTAACCCCACAATAGTTACGAAGTTGAGTTTGCGATATGATTTGTGGTGGTGCCTTCATTGAGGATTGCGATCGACGTTGTGATTGAACCTCGGTTGTTAAAGGTTGCAACTGTGGTGATGCTACAGGATCAACATTAGCGTTGACAGGAACCTAGCAATTAGAATATACAAAATATTAGGTGTAATGCATAAAATTAAGAAATTGTATTCATATATCCAAAGATTGATAAAAGTTGACCTGTTTAGCGCCTAAAGAAACATCTCGCGTAGATTGGATAAAATCACCCATAGAATGCATGCGAGACTCCATAAAATCCTGTATATGAGCTTCCACACGTTCATTCATCTGAGATTCCATAGCAAATATATGTTCTTGCATTTGAGCTTCCACTTTCTCTTTCATTTCAGCTTGCTTCTTCTCATATTCTGCCTCTATCTCACGTCGCATCCTCTCGTGTTCAACCTCCATCTCACGTCGCATCCTCTCTAGCTCTTGTTGATGTCGTGTCTCAATATCTCTCAACTCAGATTGGGATTGCTTATATGATGGTCCAAATATCATACTCGGAGAGACACCGAGTCCAAATGTGCGCACACGCCCATGTCTTTCGGGTCCTATAACTTGCCCAAATATATCATCCCGTGAAACACCGGTCTCCGCTGTTTCTGGATGTTGCGGTTCTAGATCATCCATCTCTTGCTGCAAAAATCAACCCCAATTCTTATACAAACTTCAAATTAGATCATACATATGTAAGAATCCCTATATGCATGATTTAAGTTTCCATCAAGGCGCACATATGTATCTCTTCTCATTTCTTGGCTTTTCATCTTCTCATTTCTTTTTTGTGTGATGTTATTGTTATTAGGTTATTTAATCTTGAGGTAATTATTTTTTTCTTTTAATTTTTGTTCTAAAGAAGAGAAATGAAGAGGCCCTTTAGTGGTTTTCTGCTAGGTTTAATTTTTTGGGGTATGTTTCTTCTAAATGGGATGTGTATGTTTTTTTCTTCTAATTTGATTATTTGGTTTATGACTTTGTGCAGAGGTTACTCCCTAGCATGTTTGCTCTAGGTATGTACACATTGATATTTCAGATTCATTGATTTCAGATTTCAGTTTCTATATGCATAACAAATTCATTTATTTCAGATTCTACCATGACCATAGGGGAAGTTTTCTTGCATTAATGTTAATTACCATGAAGTGTGCAAACACATTTTCAATAGGTTCAAGATTTTTTTGCAATATATGCTTGCTCAGGATTGTTTTCCCTTAAAATTGTTGCATCCAAGGGGAGTCGTCTTCATATTTTCGGTGTAGTATGTTTTCTCTTATTATGCTATATTTGAGATTGAAATGTATTTTTTTCGTTTCAACATGAATTTTCAGAGCTTTAACTATTTTATGTGGGAGTTGGTATTGCTAAAATTATATATGAATCACATATGGTTCTACTGTTCATGGTGTTGGAGTTGGTATAAGATTCTAATTTCATAAGTTTATTCTTTTCGTGTAAATTGAAATGAGCCGCATAGGCTGGATCAATTGATTTTCAAAAGGAACAAACACAATAAGAATAAGATGGACCTTTTTGGTATAAATTGATTTCATAAAAGTGCTATTATTTTTTTCCTATTTTACTGCTAATGCTTCATCATACTCATGTCATAAACATTTCTTAACAGGGTGTATAGTTTGGGACAACCTACAGTTACAACATTCAGGCTCTTGGTCCAAATTTCCCTTTGAATGTTAAACTAATATGTTTCTGATTTTTTAATGAATCATTTTTAATTTTATTTTGTATTTGCCTCAAGATTTCGTGAATGTACAGCAGCGTATATGACAAGTCTATCCACAACAACCATACAGCATTTTCAATAAACCAAAATTGTCATCCACATATATTTCCTCATTTTATCAACATTCATCTTTTCTGTCGATATTGAAGAACCAAACTCAGAGATGTTGAATATACTTTTAATGTAACTGACATTCCATACTTTCAATATACTTTTAATGTAACTTACATTCCATACAATATTAGACAGGCCTTCAATACGGCCTTCAAATTTGTAGATGATGGGGCAGATTATGTTGAGGTATACAATGTGGCAGTGGTTGCTTTAGAAGAGGCTACGAAGAAAGTTGCTCTAGCAACAAAAAGTGATGGGAGAAGTCCCAATAATGGGCGTATCAGAGAGAATTCAACAAGTGCTGGAACTCGGGTAAATCGTATTCCTGGTGATCACCAAGGGAGCTTGGCACAAAAATTATCTAAGGATGGCATGGACAAAAAGATCCACGAACTTACCCATGAGCTGGATTGTGATATGCTTACAAGCGCATGATACAAAAACTTCCTATCCTAATATAGGTGTTAAAATGTTACCATCTCTGATCAATAGGTAAAGTGACAGGTAATGACCAACCGATCATCTGTTACATGATATTGGCCCCACCAACATATTTTATTGACCAACTAACATATTCTATCAACCAACCAATGAAAACAAGCAACGAGAATATGATTCTGCATTTAGGTTGTTTATCCCATTTACACCTAGCATCGAATTTCCCCATGAAATTTACCATTACCAAAAGCTCAACAACATATTAAGGCTCTAACAGATTGACATAGGTTTTTAAAGATTGACATTAAAAGGCTGGGAGGTGTTTATCTCATATTTATCCTCGCCGCATTTGAAGACCGCCGGAGACAACTTCACACAACTCGCTCACCGTAATTTATCGGTCTAAGAAACCAAAAGGGTCTCTGGTCCGAATCTGATTATGGGTCTGATGTTGTATTCGGAGTTCTCAATACAGGAATTTGGCCCGAACGACGTAGTTTTTCTGATTTAAATCTGGGCCCTGTACCCACCCGCTAGAAAGGCATTTGCGAGACTGGTATCAAATTCAGTTCAAGAAATTGTAATAGAAAAATAGTGGGAGCTAGATTTTTCTCCAAAGGTCATGAAGCTGCTGGACCGGGTGGACTTGGTGTGGGAATTAATAAGATCGTTGAGTTTCGGTCACCCAAAGATGCTGATGGTCATGGGACCCACACAGCCTCAACTGCTGCTGGGAGGTATTCTTTCAAGGCTAGTATGGAAGGTTTTGCTTCTGGGATTGCTAAAGGTGTTGCTCCCAAAGCTAGATTGGCTGTGTACAAGGTTTGCTGGAAGGATTCTGGGTGTTATGCTTCTGATATTCTTGTTGCATTTGATGCTGCTGTTTCTGATGGTGTGGATGTCATATCTATTTTAGTTGGTGGAGGGGATGGTATTTCGTCACCTTATTATTTAGATCCTATTGCAATTGGTTCTTATGGTGCAGTTTCTAGAGGGGTGTTTGTGTCATCATCCGCTGGAAATGATGGACCTAATGGAATGTCAGTTACTAACCTAGCTCCGTGAATCAACACAGTTGGAGCTGGGACCATTGATAAGAATTTTCCGGCTGATGTAATTTTAAGGAATGGGAAAAAATTATTAAAGTGCACTTGAGATAAATATGAGATAAATATGATATGATAACACTGATATTTCTTCAAGATAAATATGATATCAGAACTGAATTTCACTTGCTTTTGTGATCAAACTGAATTTCAATTGTGCTAATTATTGAAGTGCAAGATATTTGTCATACGAAAAATTGTCCAACACTCATAGAGCATTTGTGTCTAGGAATGACTGGCTGTAAGGCAGCAGATACTCCAACCGAGCCTAATGTAAAATTGATAGCAGCGACAGCCTAATGAGTGTTGAAAGATTTCGAGAATATCTGTAATTATGTACCATATTTGACCATGTGTTATATTTAATTAGTTGAGATATTTGTGGGCTGGAATAAGTCAGACATGTGGGCTGGAATAGATATCTTAGGAATCATATTTTACTTCCTATTAATTAGGAAGGTCAATTGCCTTTTTTTGTATATAAATTCGTGTACATCAATATAGAAAAATCATTCAACCATTTTTCATATTTTATTCTCTGCTTTTACTTATATACTATGGTGCATGAATTTTGACTTTGAATGAATTGAATATTGAATCTTGATGTCTCCTCTCTAAGTTTTTCCTCTTCTCTATTCTCTATTCTTCCTTATTCCCTTCTCCTCCCCTTTACATCTTGTCTAGTTCATGCCCCATTTACTTCTGAGAATCAGACATAGCGATTGCAGAATTCAAAGCCTCTGCCACAAAATCAATATCCCAGGGGTTTACCCTAGCTAATCAATATCCCATGGGTGAATGAAGAAATCGAAGCCAATTTTGAAATCCGCGGAGAGATTCAATCATAAATCGTCAAGTATTCTGAAATGGAGACCGAGATGTTAGGGAATCGGAGCTCACCAAGATACTCTATCTATTACATTTTGAAATCACTGGATTCATGACACTTGTTGAACAATTGACGCCGTTGTTAAATGCGAACTATAACAATGATGTTATCTTAGCCATATCCAATGGTATCAAAAAAATTATAACAGAAATGTAAAAATAAAAAAACTTCTCGAATGGAGAATTGTATTTCCATACCGATATGACATGGGGGGTCAAGATACAAAAGATACTACTTTGAACTTTTCTATTAACCTGAAAAAAGTGACACACCACATAGAAAATTTCTAAAAAGACATCGACACATAGGATTAAAAGAACCAACCATTGGAGATGACCTTAAATCTTGGAATTATTATTTACTAAACTGTAAGAGGTCGCCGATGCTAAGAACCCTGCATAGGCACACAATCTCTCTCAAGTATAGGGTGACCATATGCAAGGCATCAAAGGTGTGGGTACAGGGGATGAAATATGTGCCATATTATAGAAATAATCAACAACCACATATATAGAGTCAAAGCCTCGGGAGGAACGCAGTAGGCCCACTGCGAAGTCTACGGACACATCCTCCCAAGGATGCTCGGGTATTGTATCATCCAAACATTGATCACTCCATGCCTCTGTTTCATCATTCATAGTGCTCTCGCTTGTTAACTGTTGTCCAAACACATCAAAAAAGTCTCGGGGTTTTGTTTTAACAACAATATGCCAATCTTTCTCCACTAGGTCTTGTACATAAAATACTTGCTTTGCCTGAGATGATAGTATGAATGGTTCATCGGATTTTTGATGCCTAGGATACAATAAATGGTTGAAGTTTACAAGTGTTAATCCAAAGTCATCTTGCTCAATGAGACCTCTACCATTGTCAACCCAGTCACACTTGAACAACACGAACTTATAGTATTTTGAATAATGCAGCTCAATGATATCTGTCAAAACTCCATAAAAATTGACATCTCCTGATATGGGATTTATGTCTGTTGGACTTGCGTAACTTTCAGTCGTTGCGTTTAACATGACTCCACTATTTTGCGTGGCTCTTCTCCTCTCGCGAGCCTTAGTGTGTTACCTAACGCCATTAATAATATACCCGGTGAATCTTTTTGCCTTTTTCAGGGGACCCATAGATAAAATTTGAATTTCTTGTGATACATCTGTGTTATTTGCCTTGACTAACGTCCTCACCTATTTTATTACAAAAAAATGTGATTATAAGCAATAGTTATTTAATAATACATTTAAATGTAAAACATTGTTTTCAATGTAGATTTTACTTACATGATCCTAAAACCACAAATGAAATGTTTCGTTATGAATGCGGTCCACATCATGGGGTCTGAGATGAGAATCACTCCTAATTGACGCACGATGAGTACTGCATTAAAAGGAATCATTACATTATTCTTTGCATGGCTAAAAAATGAAGGAATTTTATTCAAGAAGATACTTACTCTCGAAATGGAGCAATTGCATCTGTGTTGACAAGCACATATCGATGTGCTTGTACATATGTAATGTCATTAAGCACAAATCCCTCCGCTTTTCCTAATTTACGACCACAAAAGTGATCAAAAGAACTACCATCATCATTCCTCGTTGGGAGATTAGACTTCGTCTCAACATCATCACTTAGGTACCTTGAGCAAAATGTCAAACATTCTTCTACCCAATATCCTTTTGCAATTGAACCCTCTGGATGACTGCGGGTCTTCACATAATTCTTCAATGTGAACAAGTATCTATGGTGAGGGAAATTTCAATTAGTAAGAAAAAACTACCATGAAAAATATTTTTTTTTAAATATATATATATATAGGGAGAGGTTCACAAGTGAACCTAAAAGATGAACTTTTTAATGAACCTTAACAAAATAACACCTAACAACTCATTAATTTTAATTTTTATATTGTAATTGGTTTGCGCCACCGGCAACCAACACATGTGTCGATCGATCCTCAACCCCCTCACCCGCCCCCTCCCCCCCTCCCCAACCACCACCACTACCACCACCATGGTAGCCCTTATGACAGCAGGGCTACCAGGGGGTGGGGGTGGGGGTGGGGGGACGGGTGGGGTGGTTGGGGATCGATCGACACACGTGTCCATTGCCGCTAGCGCGGACCAATTACAACATAGGAATTAAAATTAATTGATTATTAAGTATTTTTTGTTAAGGTTCATTAAAAAGTTCATCTTTTAGGTTCACTTGTGAACCTCTCCCTATATATATATATATATATATATATATCGACTAATACTGCACCTCTCAATAGGATACATCGATCGGTATTGTGGTGGTCCTCCAATCTTCGCTTCTTCTGCTAAATGAATAACCAAATGTTCCATGACATCAAAAAATGAAGGTGGAAAGATCCTCTCAAGTCGGCGTAGAGTGAGCTCAATGCGAGATTGAACACGATCTAAATTGGTCACATTCATCCCTTTCGAGTACATATTCCTAAAGAAGTTACTTAGCTCAACTAATGGTTCAAGCACATTTTTAGGCAACACATTTCTTAAGGAAATGGGAAGTAGTTCTTGCATTAAGATATGGTTGTCATGACTCTTAAGTCCCGATAACGTACGTTGTTTAAGGTTAACACAACACGATATGTTCGAAGCATAACCATTTGGGACTTTCACCTCCTTCAGCATTTTACAAACTATGTCTTTACCCTTAATGTCCAAGGTGAAACATGAAGGTGGCAAATAATATTTGTTGTCTGCCCGTTTCTGAGGATGCAACGGCTTACGAATACCCATATCTTCCAAGTCATGACAGGATTTTAAGTTATCCTTCCCCTTTCCATCAACATTTAATAATGTCCAAAGCACATTATCACACACATTTTTCTCAATATGCATTATATCAAGATTGTGGCGTAACAAATTATCCTTCCAATAATCTAACTCAAAAAATATACTTTTTTTCTTCCAATTATGTGTTAAGGTTTCACCTGTCTTATCAACCCTTTTCTTCTTACCTCCTACTTTTGGATCCTTCCCAAAATTATTATTGAAATTTTTTACCTCATCATATGCTTCCGCTCCAGATAATCGGGTGGGCTTTGTATCCAACTCAACTGTGCCATCAAAGGAGTTTTTATTTGTTCTAAATTTATGCTCTTCAGGCAGCCATCGACGATGACCCAAGTAGCAATGCTTACCTCCATTAAACAACCAATGGGATCGAGTGTACTTATGAAAACATGGACACGCCAATCTACCTTTTGTGCTCCACCCCAATAAATTTGCATAAGCTGGAAAATCACTAATTGTCCATAATAAAGATGCACGCATTTTAAACATCTGATTACTGGCTGCATCATAAGTGTTTACCCCAACCCATAATTCCTTTAATTCATCAACTAAAAGGCGCAAATAAACATCAATGTCATTTCCAGGGCTGTGAGGACCATCAATAATTATTGATAATATCATATATGGTTGTTTCATACACAACCATGGAGGCAAGTTATATATTATTACAATTACAGGCCACATGCTATGGACAATACTCATGCTCCTGAATGGGTTGAACCCATCACTGGATAATCCAAGCCTAACATTCCGCGGTTCAAGTGCAAAATCTGGATGAATATTATCAAATGTTTTCCAAGCAAGTGAATCAGCTGGATGCCTTACATTTTCATTGTCAACACGCTCATCGGCATGCCATCTCATCTGTGATGCTGTTTTTGATGACATAAAGAGCCTTTGAAGTCTTGGTATCAAAGGTAAGTATCGTACCACCTTTGCAGGAATTTTTCGATTTATAATGGCATCAGCATCTGATTGACCATTTACTTGTTTGTACCTTGGGGTATGACAATTTTGGCATTCGTTCTCTCGTTCTGTCTCATTCCAATAGAGCATGCAATCGTTAGGACATGCATGTATCTTCTTGTGCTCTAGCCCTAAGTTTGCAATCAACGTCCTCGCTTCATAGAAAGACTTTGGCAATGTTTCACCATCAGGAAATGCATCTTTTAATAATTCAAGCAACATTGTGAATGTCTTGTCACTCCACCCACCAAGGCACTTTAAATGCAATAATCGAACAAGAAACGAGAGAGTTGTATACTTCTTACAATCTGGGTACAACTCTCTTTCAGATTCTTTTATCAAATTGAACAATTTATTGGTTACTTCATCAGGGCCATCCATATGTTGATGCGCATCACCACCACCCATAAAGTTAAGTGGACTTGTAGGAGGAGTTCCAAAAGCATCATGTATCATCTCTCGCATTTCATCACCAATAACTGAGTCAGAAGAAAGAACTGAAGATGACGCAGATTCCCCGTGATAAGTCCAACATGTGTAGCTATCTAAAAACCGATTTAGCAATATATGTTCTACAACATCATCTTTCTTCACATATAGCATATTGCGGCATTTCTTAAATGGACACAATATTCTTTCAGCATTCGGTCTATTACCAGAGGCAAACTTAACGAATTCTTCTGCTCCTTTATCATACAAAGGATGACCTCTATGTGTTATATTAATCCAACTCTTATCCATCAGCATGAATTGATTAACCTAATGAAATGAATAAGTAAACATAACAAAATTTTGTCAATTGGAAAGTTCAACACAAAGGTAACAAAAAGTAACATGCAATTTGACTTTTTGTTTCTTAACAAATATCTTGGTCTAAGGTTGTCAAATATAAAAAATAGAGAGGAAAAAAAAGATGGTCGACTTAATATTCTTTTTAAAGAAAAATTAAAACAACATAATAGAATGAAAAAAAGAAAGATTACACAACTTGTCAAATGCAACAAAAATATATAAAAACTACTATTGAGATGACATTTACAAAATTGGACACAACTTACGACAACAAGATTCTTTACCGAAACATCACTTCGTCTCAACAATAAGCATAATCCAACATTTGAAATTAATTCAACCACTCCGATCAAACACACCCCAATGGTCTAAAACCTTATTTTCCATTACAAATAAAAAATCTTACACATTTTCTAGCTTCTAAGTGGTTTCTATATCATTTATTCGCCTTCCAACTTACATTAATGTATTCTTAGCCAATGCACATTTTAAACATGCGTTTGATATTATGTATTCATTACTATTTCATTGGATATAGTCGTAGAAGTGAAAATGATACCTGAACAAGAGGTCTCTGAAGGCCGATATTAGAAAGAGCTCGAGATAACCGGTTTGATACGCCTATTGATATCCATGTCACGTTTGCTTCAACAAAGAACACGACAATATAAGAAACATAATTTTATTCTATCAAATTCAAAAGACCATACCCATATCTTTGATTGTGGAAAGGTGATTGTATTATTAATTGATTAAAAAACAATTTATTTTCTTGAATCAAAATTTTTTACATTCTTGAATCATAAATGGTTAACAAACTAACCCTTAAACCAATGTTAAAGAGGCTAGTTTTAATGACGCGTATAAGAATAAATCTACTTTCAATTTCAAATTTTTTATATTTTCTGAAGAACCAAACATCCCATATAGTGGAATTCAACTAGAGAACAATTCAAAACACATTAACTACTAGTGGTAGCGCACTAGTACTAAAGCTCCAAGGTCAACTGGGTTTGCTCCCTAGTTCCAGTCTCAGCAGTTGTAAACAACCTGGGAGTCAGCGGTTGGCCACTGATCCGTGAGTGGGGATTGGTCAAGGTGCGCGTAATGCTGGCCCGGACACCTCATGGTACCTCAAAAAGGGAAATATTACCAAAAAAAAAAACTACTAGGATCAAATACCAAAAAGTCCCTCAAATATTTTTTAACACACATTTAGTCCAAGCCTTTTTAATTTATTCCAAAAAGTCTCTCAAACACCCGTTTAAGCAATATTCTTTTATTTTTAAAGTCCGCGCTAGAGGCATGTTGAGGGACTTTTTGAAACAAATAAAAAGACTTGGACTAAATGTGTATTAAAAAATGTTTGAGGGCTTATTTAGGATATGCCCCTGACTACTAACCACAAGTGTTTGATTATACACACATTAATCAATACATATTACCAAAAGATAAAAAATATATTTAAGAAACAGGTATTAAAAAACAGTTTGAAACCTAATAATTACCAAAATTCAATCATCACGTCAAGAATCAAGAAGGTTAACGATTCCCATTTCTATTCTCATTCCAAAATAGACAAAAGGAATCACTTCTTAC
Source organism: Sambucus nigra (assembly GCA_949130495.1). Taxonomy (NCBI): domain Eukaryota; kingdom Viridiplantae; phylum Streptophyta; class Magnoliopsida; order Dipsacales; family Adoxaceae; genus Sambucus; species Sambucus nigra. The sequence goes on from OX422216.1 coordinate 441,340,220, forward strand.
TAATTCACAATACCATTAATCAAGAATGCATCACTTCTTACTAATTCACAATACCATCATCATTTACTCTCTAAATAATGATGGTTCTTGATGAATATTGGATTATAATTCCACTATGGAATATAAAATATTGATATCTATTAAATAACCACAATAAGAAAAACAAAAGGAAGATAAAAACCAAAGAATGAAAAAAATCATGTCTTTCGATCAAGGTCTTGGAGAAACATTCAGAAAAAAACGTGGTTAAGAGAAAAAAACGTTAAGCGAAAAAAACGTGGATTGGTGTTCAGAAAAAAAACGTGGATTGGTGTTCTGAAAAACGTGGATTTACCTCAAACCTCGAAGCAGCCTTGCGTCTAATTTTGGCTTAGGGCTCAACACGTGTGTCTCGATTTTGGCTTAGGTCTCAACAGGTGTGTCTCGATTTTGGCTTAGGGCAATTGAGAGCCGTATGTGAGAAAAAAAACTGAGAGCCGTATGGGAACACCATAGTATTTTTTTTTGGAGGGAAAAGAAAAATTAGAGGGAGCAGGAAGTGCGGAGCTAAATTAATTCAGGACCCGACGTTTTTTTTCCCAAAACGATGGGAAATAACCCACGTTTTGTAATAAATGTTGCCATTTTTCGACGTTTTTAATAAAACGCCATTAATATTTCGACACTTCAACAAAACGTCGATAAAATCCCACGTTGTTAAATAAACGTCGGCATATACACTATATACCGACATTTTTATAAGCGTTGCAAAAAAAACGTCGCTAAAACCAAGTTTTCTTGTAGTGAGGGTTGTCAGAGTTTGTATCAGAGCACGGTTTTAGAGCCTTTAGGTATCTGAGGGTGTCCATTACATTTTTCGCGCATCATTTCCTTGATACGTAGATCCTTATGATTAGGTATTGTATTCGATGACTTGGAAGATCTTCACGCTGCGATTTTGACGGGTGATTTAGATCTAGCCTTGTGTATAGGGAGGGTTACTTGTTTGGATTTCATTCGTGAGACATACCACGCATGAGGTGAATCTCCGATCGACCACAGGATAGTAAGCGTGGGTCCTTGTGTGAGTACTTATTGTAACTATGACTAATGCTCCACTTGAATAAATTTTTTTAGGATATGTGTTCACTTACTACTTTTAAGATGGTGATTTGATGAGACGTGGACTCTGGGAGGGCATAGGCCCAGGCATTTTAGGAGACCGCGATTCACGTGCAACAATAGTAGTTTCATCACCCACCAGTAGGTGAGAGCACCGATGTTGAACTCAATTATGGAGTTGACTTTTAGTGATATAGGGGGAGGAAACACCCGTATATTTGCTGTGCATTATCAACTTTGAATATTGTCACTCTTATGGCTGTAAAGAAGTTGGTATAAGTTATAGCCCACCCTGTAATACCACTGAGTTGTTGGTACCACTTGTGCATGTAGTTGTATGAAGTTGTTTCCAATGTGGAAGGGTAGAGCTTTAGATATGGCATACCTCAAAATTATGTGGTCCAGTTGTTGTTGTGACATTTTCCTGAGAAGAAAGTATCTCGCTCACTACTGAAACATTCAATGACGTATTAATCAGTGAATGGTTAACGAAGTAAATCTTGTGGTAATAAGAGTATATTATTACTCATGAACATGTAAAGGAAGGGTTGTGATTTGAGAGAGGACTACTCCAAATCGGTGTATGTCCCACCCCATCAAAGGATGACCCGAGGGGTCCAACTTTGGTGTACGAAAGAGTGTTATCATACTTGTGAAAAGCACGAATTAGATTCATCCGTTTGATAATGTTCAATGAGAGATTCATGAGTCTGAATATGGAATGGATAAGTGATTATCCTTAAAATATTGTGTTGGTATTAGGGAAGTTTGGTAGGCATGTAAACCTACACGTTGTCCACACAAGCGATAAATGTCGTATTGGGGTGGCACAGTGGTGCCATAGTGTTCCGATCTGATAAAATCCGCAATGGAATGAACTTAAGGCCGATTAGGTGTGTGTTCGATCATGCACAATATATTTTAATGGGTTGAGTACTCACATGTTCAGAGTGGAATATTTCGGCGAGTTATCCCGAACAAGCTCATGAGAAGGTATCAGTAATGTTGCGATGTCTTGGCCATGGACACTAGGGATGAGGAAGTTCGTATCGCAAGGTTATACGAGTATTGACATTGGAGAAGTCCAGAATTATCGAGGGAGTTTTCTTTCCATATTTGGTAACGATTGGAGTTCAGTGGTCTTCGTAAAGCCCTAGATTAGAATGGGTATTCGATAACATGTGGTTATCTTATTTTGTAACATCGGTATATTTGTTAAAGGCTATCGAGACCGGGACGTGAATATGGGTGTGCTAAGGGATGGACTTGAGCTGGAGTTACCAGTTGTGAACCCTACGGTGAGTAGCGAATCTCGAGGGGAGAGTTGTCAAGTGAGAACATCACGAGGGAGTGTTCAATAGGCATTTCATTTTATGCGAGTGTGATCACTTGAGTTAGTGATATATCCACGGGTTTGGTTTTTATGTTATCACCCGGTGATTAGGGGTACTAATTTGTTGCACCTTGATAATGGTGGTGCTTGATTTTGAATCCATCAGATATGGGAATGTGGCTATGTTGTAGCCATCGTTATGTATTAATGTGAATTAGAGCACGAGTGAGTAGTTAGTGACATGATGTTTACTTAGACCGTGTGTGATTAAAGACGCGTTCCAAAACCAAGTGTAATATATTCGATTATGGTGAAGTCTATACTAGTGAATAGCCACACCATTATGGTCTTTTGATAATGGTAGAGTCGTGTGCCGCTCGGTCAGTTTTTTTGAGTGATTGGTGATAGTTTTGCTAAGTGAGTGTCATCATTAATGGCAAGGATTGAGACATTTTGGGGTTCCAAATGTTGGACTCATTCATTGAAATGGTTGTCATAACCTCCACTGTAGGGGGACAACAAGAGAGTGTTTCGACCGTTGTTGAGAAGTTTTATAAGGATGGTGTGTACTCTTGGGCAAACACCCGTGAATGGATTCATAAGATATTTAATTTTTACTTTAGATATGTGTGGAGTACTGAGTGTTAATTTTGGGTCACGGTATGTGAATGTACCCGTTACCTTGTATTTATGACCTTTGACCTGTTGGATAGCACATTGTTCTTCATAAAGATCAGGTAGCATTGGGGTCCTGGAAGATGAGTATTCGAATGGTGAGTGTGCCAAATTCGGTATTATGATTTGGTATGATAAGTGGGAATTTTGGGTCTTACCTCGTTTCTTGGAAAATGTACAAACCTTATTCGTGATTTGAAGAACCAAGTTCATTTCATGTTCGGTGAAAAAATTCTAATATACTCACAGTTCAAGGAAAATCCTATCAGATAGGTTGAATTCCTATATGTGTTTTTAACAAAAGAACGGTAAGTCGAATCAAGAGAGGCTCTGTCGCCTTGGGTTAGAGCGACCAAACTGTGAGAAGTGGGGGGGTGCAAGAGGGAATATTGCATCTCGGGTTAGTTCGAAACCTTTAGGTGAGGGATCGTTGATCACCCAAAATGCAAATTTGTCGGTGTTATCTTGTTCAAGAGAGTATGAGCCTTGCTAATATTATTTACCTAAGTCCAGACTTGGAAAGATGGAACAATATTTGTAAGTGCATAGAAGTTGTATGCTTATGCACATCTGCAACCGTAGTGGATAATAAGGGTTGCCATATCGATTGGCTCACCATCAATTTAAGTGCAAGGCAAGTGTTATTGAAAACTCGGAGTAGAGTTAGATTTTGAGCTTTCAATACCATCTGTTAGTCGATTCTGAATTGAGTATCGAGGCATGATTGATGAATAGTGACATCTTTATTGAATAGGGGAAGTTGGATTAGCTGTTGTGTGATGAACCGTTGAGTCCAAAGATAAGTGGTTTTTGGAGTTAGATGATTCTTGTATCACTAGTGGTCTTGAATTGAAATATTCCTTATCTCGACAAGCTGACAGCAGTGTATCAGAGGGGTTCCTTGTTTGGATTTTACTTACGAGACACTCCACGCATGAAACTTAGCGAGTCGGCACTTGGGGGAATTGATTTATGGATCATCTTAGTAGTTCAGTTATGTTAGACTTCGTGGTGAGAGTTCAGTTGTACAGTTAGAAATGGGAAAGTATCTCCATGGATTTCATTATTGGGTTGCCAAGATCGTAGTGCGATCATGATTTTATTTGGGTAATTGTCGACATACTGATAAAGGTGGCTCATTTCCTTCCAGTGAGGATGGATTATACGGTAGCATAGTATGCCACAGTGTTTATTAACGAGATTGTGAAGTTTCATGGGGTACCATGTGATATCATGTCTGACCGTGGAAGTGTCTTCATCTCTCACTTTTAGGGCGATCTTCAGGAGGCGATGGGAGTTCAGTTGAGTTTGAGTATTGCGTTCCACCATCAGTTTGATGGTCAGACGGAGCGGGTAAACAAAATTTTGGAGGACATGTTACAATTTTGTGTGTTGGACTTCAAAGGTGCTTGGGTTACACATTTTCCACTGGGGGAGTTCGCATACAATAATAATTATCAGCAAACTATTAGCATTGAACATTATGAGGATTTTTACGGTAGACCTTATCGATCCCCTACATGTTGGTTGGAGTTCGAATAGCACCAGATGATGGGTCCAGATATTGTTAGGGAGACCTCAGAGAAGATTGACTTGATTCGTGCACGGATGAAAACCGCGCAAGATCGTCAGAAGACTTATGCTGATATAAGGCGGAGGAAGTTAGAGTTCGTCGTTGGGGACCAAGAGATATTGAGGGTCTCACCCATGAGAGGTATTGTTCGTTTAGGTTCCAAAGGGAAGCTTTCACCGCGATACGTGGGTCCATTTACAGTGTTGGACAGGGTGGGGTCCGTTGCCTACCGTTTAGCCCTATCCGACGAGCTCCAGCGGGTACACGATATTTTTATTGTATCCATATTGAGGAAGTTCTTATGTCCCGAGGACTCACCCCTACACATAGAGTTAGATGGGGTTAAGCTGCAGCCCGATCGGAGCTATGAGGAGAGGCCGATCAGGATCCGAGATCGTCGTGAGCAGCAGTTGAGGTTAAAAGTTATTCCTCTTGTTCGTGTTATGTGGAGTAATCATAATGAGTCTTAGGCCACTTGGGAGAGAGAGGATGACTTGCGAATTACTCACCCATATCTCTTCATAGAAGGTACGTGCGAAACTACCTTACTTGACTTGACTTGATTTGTTTTAATTTGGATTTCGAGGAAGAAATCCCGTTCGTAGAGGGGGAGAATGTAATACCCCACATTTTTTATTGAATTGAAATTGAAAAGAAAAAAAAATATGTCACTATATATATTCGAAATGTTTGGAAATAAAACTATGCCAGTATATATATTCGAAATGTTTGGAAATAAAAAGTTAAAATGAATTCATTGAGATACGAATGTGCGACTTAAATGTTAGAAGATAATTAACCCGTAAAAGGATCGAGAGGGTTAAATTTGTGGCAATGGCATTTTTATAAATAAACTAACCCAAGGTATAAATAGAAAAGAAGAGAAGAAGACTTCATTTTTTCATTTCACAAAAGGGGGCTAGGGTTTGGTAGAGATAGAGAGAGAACAAGAAGAAAGAAGAACAAGAATGGGAAGAAGAAGGTTGTCATCTTCTTCATCAACATCTCCATAAAATCTAAGGCGAGTTAATAATCTATATGTGTATATTATGTATCTATAATGAAATTTCACATGAACATATATTTGGACCCCTAAATTAATATAATATTGATGTTAAAAATGATATGCAATTTATTAGGACCACCCTTCATGTAGATTCAAATGAAATAACATCATTGTAGGGATTGAATTGTTGAATAACCTCTTGAATTTGATAAATCTATGAACTTGAGTAAATCATCATATTAAAAACTGTTTTGAGCTGTTTTGGTTCCGAAAATGGATGTTTCGTCCATGTGGCCTGACAAAAAATTATATTTTGAACAACTTTGTAATTTTAAGTTTTTTCAAAAACGGATCGGAAAATCCTCGAATATGTGTTTTACGGTTCTGCGAAGAACGTTATTGTGAACAGGTCTGAACTGTATATGTTAGTTTCGAGTCTGTTTTAAGCAGGATATGGTACCATGCCCATATGTCCTTGTAGAAAATCACGTTCTGAACAACTTTGTAGTTTTAAGTTTTTCCAAAAATTGATCGGAAAAGCGTCAAATCGGCGTTTTAAAATTTTGCGCAGAAAGTTGTCGTGAATAGGTCCGAACTGTATATGTTGGTTTCGGATCTGTTTTAAACAGGCTACGGTAGCGTGCTCCCGTGTCCTTGTAGAAAATCACGTTCCGAACAACTTTGTAGTTTTAAGTTTTTCCAAAAACGGATTGGAAAAGCCTCAAATCGGCGTTTTGAAATTCTGGGCAGAAAGTTGTCGAAAACAGGGGCGAATATTATATGTTAGTTTCGGGTCTGTTTTATGCAGGCTATGGAAACATGCTCGCTTGTCCTTATAGAAAATCACGTTCCTAACAACTTTTTAGTTTTAAGTTTTTTTCAAAAATGGATCGGAAGAGCCTCGAATCTGCATTTTAAGTTCTGGGCAGCATGTTGTTGAAATAAGAGTGATAATGTTCTTCATGTTGTTAGTAAGATAATTGTGGTGTTGTGCCTAATATCCTAACTTAATCACATACTTATGGTTATTAGGGATATATAACCTTGAAATGATTTGATGTTGAATTAGTAAATTAGTGATGTAAATTATCTTATATTATAAATAATGACTATTATATAACTCGAGTAAGAGACTTGACACGATTGTATATATACATAAGCATGAAATTGTTTTACATTTATATTATCGAGTATACACTAGACTAGTCCTCCGGTCGACGTAGGCACATGTTGAATGCAATTTTTTGTGATTGATCCGGTTAGGTTCCGCTCAAGTGCCGTGTCAGAGATAAACCACTGGAATCGGACACATGGTTATAATGCGGGTCGGATAGAAAGACCTTGAAATGCCATGTGATTTAGGACTTAGTACGATTGCCCTTTCCACGTAATATTGGGGAGTATTCGTGTGTAGGCCTAGTGTTACGACTTGTTCCCCCGGGTAACGATAGTGACCCGATATGACTTGTTGTGTGAGATATTATGCTTATGTCTTAAAATAATATCCCGAATCGATGTATTTGACATTATACTTGAAGGAAATATTTTGATACGTTAAATACTTAAATGAGATACGATATGAGACTACACGTTACTCGAGTTTAGATTGGGTAGTCACGACATAGGAATATTTGTTGGGTAATTGAACAACTTAATTACTGGAGACGAGTAATGACTAGTGTTCTTTCATTATAGGTACATCTTATAATCTTATATCTTATTTTCTTGCTTTGACGTTCGTCTATTTTGCTTCTTGCTCCTCTCCTATATGTATAATATATGACAGGTCCTCGTCCCGATGGACAATAGACTATGGAGCTTGATGAGATCATATCAATCTTAGGATTCTTGTAGCTGTGGAGTTATTCTATTTTAATTTATGTCGCTCGTTTCCCTTTTCTTGAGGGTGGTATCATAGATTAATATCACGTTGTTTATACTTGGTATTTGACAGAATTGTTGTATTATTCTTTCCCCTTTTGTATTGGGCCGCATGTATTGGCATTTTATATTTTCAGTTTCAGATTACTGATGGATTATTGCAGTTAATGGTTATGAGTTGGTTTCACTTGTTATAGTTGTTATTATATGATTTGGTTACACATATGAGAGTGTACATGTTTACTTTACTGCATTTATTTAAATTTTGTTTCTAATGCCAACATATTGACGCTTTGCTTTAATTTAATTGGGTGTAGCTTACCGAATTAGATATAAAAAGCAAGGTTGTCACAATAAGCACGAGGTTGGCGAAGTCCGATGGTGTTGCTTTGTCTTGTCAATAGCCATGATGACCTCGACCGGGAAGATTGGTCGAGATTAGGCAAGAGGTGAGATGTTGCGTCGGCTCAAGTAGAGTAGGATGTTGACAATAACATGTCATCAGAAAGCACTGTTGACCTCGGCTACTGCAGAGCCGAGGTTTTGTAGTAGAGAGCCGACCTTGCAGAATTCGACGTCAGCTCGGCTGTGAGACAGGCCGAGGTTAGTGACTCTGAGTACGAGGGTGCACTTTGGGCATATCAAGTCCTGTATCAAACCCGAGCCTAAACCTAGCCCAAACATTCACCCGAGCCTGTGTGCGTTGATTTTGTACCTTTATTATTTTTTTTAGATTTTTAGTTGAGTCGTTTCTATTTTTAGGATTTATTTTAGATTTATTTAGAATTTTCAAGAATTTATCTTATATTTTTTTTATCTTTTTATTAGTTTTTAATTGTAATCTTTATTTTTAGTTTTGCTAGATTTTATATTTTTTGGACTTTAGGTTTTATTTTTACTTCTTTTGTACTTTTTATTTCTTATTATTTGAGTTTTAGTTTTTATTAAATTTATTTTTATTTTATTAAGGGTACAAGTTAAATACACACACACACACACACACACACACACACACACATACACACACACACACACACTCACACCCATATAACTCACACACACCATAATCCTATACACTCCCCCAAACTAAACCAACTCACACTCCCACACCCTTATTTTCCTATACTTCCACTACACCTAAATACCACCCACTCAAACTATTCATCTTCTTCCCCCAACAACTCTTTCTTTCTCCTAAACCACCATAACAACTCACCACCTATCTCACCTCACCCATTAAACTCACCGTATACCTCCCAATCAAACCACCACCACCCGCCGGTGACCTAGCCACCTGCGAGCCTGACCTTTGCTGGTGAAGCACCTTGTTACCTATCGCCGACCAACCTCATTTTCGACACTAACTCGCGACCTGAAATCCGATCCACCCAACTTCTAAACCCACCTAACCCGACCACCAACCATTACAGGCCAAAACCCATCACAACCCTATAATTCGAGACCCCTGCCTCTGGCCTGTTCGACCCGAAAAACCCCAACCGAACCTCCATGTCCAACCAAATCTCAGCCCCACTTCCATCTTCGGACAGACCTGCTGCAACCCATCACAACCTTCAATCGGGCAGACAAACCCGAGTCTGGAGAGACCCGACCAACTCAAACCCACTTCTTTATTCCTCATATCCCATTCTAGAGGGGTCTTGAAGGTAATCCTAAGATTAGGGATAATTCCACTATTTACAACAGTATCTGGGGTTAAGGCAGCATGGCAACTCACCATGGCACCTCAAGCGTGGAAGCTCAGCGTGGCATCTCAGCGAGGCAGTTTAGCGCGGCAACTTATATTTTAGCTTGTTGTGTTACTTAGCCATATTGTATCTTTTTTTATATTGACTATAAGCTATAACGATTGTAATGATGTAATGAGAATAATAATGAGTTTTAGTGTGAGGTCAAACGGTACTCGTGAAAGACCAGGCTTGGCAGGGCCCGGTAGAGCTTTCATGGTCCATCGAATGATCTCGCCGTGGAAACTTTAGAGGGACTTGGTTTAGAGGATTGAGAAGTGAGTCACCGTTGGGGCTTGTCCGACCATCTTAGATACACCTGGTAAAACACCGATGAACCCTGGCCGTGGAACCTCGGGCGAAGCAGCTTGGAGTTCCATCGGGCATTGAGTCATGAACCAAATAACCCTCTACTTAATGTCACATCTACTATAGGTGATGTCACTAGCTAGTTAAACAATGTCAGACCTGCACTTGAGTAAACCACCATGTTATTTTAGGCGGTCCGGCAGTTGGTGAGCCACCTCTGCGACAGCAGCCCCCTGACACACAGTGGTTAGGCAAAAGGCATGTCTTGGAATTTAATGTTTATGACGTGGATAGAACTAGTGCATCAGGTATTTAATGTTTGTGACATAAAGTATGAGGGATGTCTTTCACAGGCATTAATGACTGAGTTGCCTCGGGGGTGGTGTGGGAGGCCATTTAAAGACCCCAACCACCTTTGAGGAGAGAATGATCTTTTTGAGAGTTCATAAGTTATTACTAGAGATAATATACACCAGAGAGAGTTATTACAAACCAGAGGGTTTACTCACTCACCATTGCCATTTATTACAAAGCTTTTAATACTTAACATAGATTCTTGAGGGTGGTGGGTGTGTTTGGCTGCCTGCCAAGGTGTATCTACAGTGCTTACTTCTCTCTCCCTATAGCAAAGTTACTTCTAAGTTCATTTCTACTTTCTGAGTTATATATGAGAGATTTATGAGGTTAAACTGAATCTATCTTCATTGAGTTGTGTTTGTTTGTCCTGTGGTTAATCAATATTGTTGCCATTTAACTTATCATTACCATGCTCAAAAGGGGTTACGCCTTTATCTTATCTAAACTACCCTCTTACATTTGGCGACTCTGCTAGGGAAGCATTCTTCTGAGCAAGGAGTATGGCATAAGATAACGTTAATCGAAGGTTCAACTTTGATGACATCCAACACAATGAAGAACAGGCTGTGAGAGAACTAGAGGCTATAAGGGATGGGGATCCTCGAATAGAGGTACCTCCGGTTCAAGCGACGACAGGCCTTCCGGGGGTACACAAGCTTCCACGAGTGTAGGGTTGGGACCCACTAAGGTGGTGCTCCTCATGAGTAAGTTTTATGAGTTTTTGCAAACTTTGATATCTTCAAAGGTGCTGGGAGGATTGGAAGCCAATTCCTTCGTAACACCAGGGGCATCCCCAACGGCCCCACCAGGTGCAGGTGTAGCGGGAACAGTCCCAACGAGCATACCCTCTTTTGCGAATCCAGCAGTGGGAACATCAGGAATATCAATGGCCCTAACTGTGATGATTGCTCCAGCTGCAATGGGCACCCATCCCATAGTCCCATTGGTTATTGCCTCAGTAGCATCAACCATAGAGGAAATGAGGAAGGAGATGCAAAAAGAGATGTTGAAGTTTATGCAAGCCTCCTCGCAGTCCGTTGAGGAGGTAGCTTCGGTTTACGATGACATTCGGACACCTTATCCCCAGGAATACAACGGTGATCCCTATCTAAAGGACTATATTCCTCCTGTTTTTTGAAAAATACACAGGGTAAGGTGGAAATCTGAAGGAACATATTAAGCGCTTCGTTGAACACTTGGAGGCGCATTGTAATAATAAGAAGCTCAGGTTGAGGGAGTTTTTTAAATCCTTAATCGATAAAGAATATACCTGGTATTCTCATTTGGATCCTAAGAGCATTTCTACGTGGGAGGAGATGCATGTTCTGCTTATCCAGAAGTTCTTTCTAGCGGAAGATGAGTTTACCTTGACCCAAATGGGGAGAGAGAAGCAACGACCAGATGAATAAATGGTGGCATACATTCGGAGGTTCATGTAAAGGTACCTCGATGTGACGGAGGAGGCCAAGGAATCCAAGTTACTGCAGATCGAAGGGGATGCTTCCTGATTACATCTGTCATCTCATTAATGAAACGCGCGAGGAGAATTTTTCTGCATTCTTAAAAGCAGCAAGAAATATCTCCTTAGTGGTGCGACCAAATCCAGTGGTGGTGCCCATGATGTTTAGGCAGCCGATATATCCTGTGGGAAGGAGGTCTCAGCCCCCACAGGTAGGGTACACCGAGGGAGCAGATGGGGGCAAGGCGCCGAAGAAGGACAAATAGAGGAAGTTTTGAAGAGACAGGGAGGACCCACCACCATTGTCTTATACAGTGGAGGAGGCTGTTAGCTGTTATAATGCAATGGTCCAAGGAAGAATTGGTTAAGGAGGGCTCTGGTAACATTTGAGGTCGTAGTACTGGCAATCTCAGCCACAATGATAGCCATGCCCTGAAGCGTGTAACTCATCACAGAGATGTTGGAATGCAGGAAATCCACGGTGAACATTTCAGGATGGTGGTTTGTAAGTTTCTCAACTATTAAGTAATGGTTGGCAGGCATCTAAGGAAAACGCTGAAGCACTATCAGCCAAAAAGCATGAGGAGCAAGGTCGAGCAGAGGAAACTCACAGCTAGATTCGCTCTCAGTAGCAGCACCGGTCGTGGAACCTTATTCATTATGACTGGAGTCTTCTGAAATAACGGGTTCCCGACGAGATGAGGAGGTAGGCGAAAGAATTAGTGGAGAATCCTCCCGAACAACCCGAGAACAGTTAGAGGAAATAATGAAATAATGAAAAAATCTTAACTAGTGTTTTCATTGTTAAGTCACCGATATAGGTGGAGTTTATGAAAAAATCTTAACAGGTGTTTTCGTTGTTAAGTCATCGATATAGGTGGAGTTTATGAAAAAATATTAACAAGTATTTTCATTGTTAAGTCACCGATATAGGTGGAGTTTATGAAAAATTCTTAACAAGTGTTTTCGTTGTTAAGTCACTGATATGGTGGAGTTTATGAAAAATCTTAACAAGTATTTTCGTTGTTAAGTCACCGATATAAGTGGAGTTCATGAAAAAATCTTAACAAGTATTTTCTTTGTTAAGTCACCGATATAGGTGGAGTTTATGAAAAAATCTTAACAAGTATTTTCGTTGTTAAGTCACAGACATAGGTGGAGTTTATGAAAAATCTTAACAAATGTTTTCGTTGTTAAGTCACGGATATAGGTGGAGTTTATGAAAGAATCTTAATAAGTGTTTTCGTTGTTAAGTCACCAATATAGGCGGAGTTTATGGAAAATCTTGACAAGTGTTTTCGTTGTTAAGTCACCGATATAGGTGGAGTTTATGGAAAATATTAACAAGTGTTTTCATTGTTAAGTCACCAACATAGGTGAAGTTTGAGAGGCTGAGAATGTAGAGAAATTAGCAAAGTACCTCAGCAGTAGCAGCAGCAAGGATAAGAGCCAGCGTGGAGGCCTCAACGACGCCCCTAACTAAAGAAGCCTCAACGATCGACAAATCTCCCTCGCCAACAAACGAAACTAAGGCCAACGAAGGAGTTTCATTGAAATAACACGAGGAACCTCCAAATGATGCCCCAGAATGTGGAGGCATCGAAGAACAACCACACGGGGTAGCATCAACATTGGCCTTGGAAAGAGAAAAGCCACTAAGAGCAAAGGGTAGGGTAAGGCTTGGCAAAAGTTACAAATATGAAACCAGGTGTTAGACATAAGGAGCAAGTACAGGAAAAAGGAAGGAATACATCTAAGTGTTACTTACCCCTGTTATGGCACCAAAAAGGGGAACCGTAGTTATTGGTCTCGTCAGCATGGTGGGAAGAAGAAGGTCAGCTAACAAGGACACCATTTCATCCTAAGGCATTCCAACATATCAAAGGTTTAGCATGTTAAACAAAAAGATAAGGGGTGGAAAAGAGGAAAAAGATGTCAGACCTAACAAGTAATAGAGAATATGTTACCTCGGGGAGAATTTCACAAGGCCCAATGATAGGGGCAGCCCCAACAAAAAAATCACCGCTCACGACTGTACTCCACAAACGACATTACAAGAGAGAATTTCACTTACCAAGAATCAAAACGAGTATTTGAGAAGGTTATTAGGCCTTTCGGGAGAATTTCAAATAATAAAAATCTAGAATGATTAAGGCTCAGTATAAGAAAAAAATGACGATGTCCCTTCGTCAAAGCCCCAATAAGCCGTAGCGCTTCGGTTCAGGTACATCGGGGAGAATTTTACTTTTTCCTTGAGATTCTAACGCGGTGGTTCTAACGAAGGAAAGGATGCCAGATTTTTTACTCATAGAGGAAATTCATCGGATTGAGAAGTTTTCGTGCAGACATTTCCTGTTCCTACAATAAATCTCTCCACGAAGGGGAAAATGTAAAGGGGGCTTGAAGGTAATCTTGATATTAGGGATAATTCTCCTATTTACAACAGTATCTGGGGTTAAGGCAACATGGTAACTCAACAAGTCATCTCAGCGAGGCAGCTTAGTGCGGTAACTTATATTTTAGCTTGTTGTGTTACTTTTCCATATTGTATCTTTGTTTATATTGACTATAAGCTATAATGGTTGTAATGATGTAACGAGAATAATAATGAGTTTTAGTTTGAGGTCAAATGGTACTCGTGAGAGACCAGGCTTGACAGGGCCCGAAAGAGCTTTCATGCTCTATCAAATGACCTCAATGTGGAAACTTTAGACGGACATGATTTAGAGGATTGAGAAGTGAGGCCCCATTGGGGCTTGTCCGACCATCTTAGATACACCTGGTAAAATATCGAAGAACCGTGGCCGTGGAACCTCGGGCGAAGCAGCTTGGAGTTCCATCGGGCGTTGAGTCATAAACCAAATAACCCTCTACTTAATGTCACATCTATTGTAGGTGATGTCACTTGCCAGCTAAACAATGTCAGACCTACACTTGAGTAAACCACCGTGGTATTTGGGGCTGTCAGGCAATTAGTGAGCCACCTCTGTGACAACATCCCCCTGACCCACAGTGTTTAGGAAAAAGTCATGTCTCGGCATTTAATGTTTATGACATGGAGACAACTAGTGCATCAGGGTTTTTAATGTTTGTGACATAAAGTATGAGGGATGTCTTTCACAGTCATTATTGACTGAGTTGCCTCGGGGGGGAGGGGGTGGTGTGGGAGGATATTTAAAGACCCTAACCACCTTTGAGGAGAGAATGATCTTTTTGATAGTTCAAAAGTTATTACTAGAGATAATATACACCAGAGAGAGTTATTACAAACCAAAGAGTTTACTCACTCACCATTGCCATTTAATACGAAGCTTTTAATACTTAACAGAGATTCTTGAGGGTGGTGGGTGTGTTTGGCTTCCTGCCAAGGTGTATCTAGGGTGCTTACTTCTCTTTACCTCTAGCTAAGTTACTTCTAAGTTCATTGCTACCTTTTGAGTTATACACGAGAGATTTATGAGGTTAAACTCAATCTATCTTCATTGAGTCATGTTTGTATGTCCAGTGGTTAATCAATATTGTTGCCATTTAACTTATCATTACCATACTCAAAAGGGTTTACTACTCCATCTTATCTAAACTACCCTCTTACACCCATAACAAGCTTCATTTCCTAATTCATGCAAGCCTCTTTACCCCACATCCCAAGTATCTGCTATTTTACCAAAATAAAATCACATGCTCTGAACCCTTTTACCCTCATTTTCGTCAATTACCCTCATCAATTTTGTTACCTCCTAGATATCTTATAAAAGGAAGACATTCTCATTCATTTGAGAGACATGGGTGAAGACCGAAAAAAATAGAGTGCAAGCGAGAGGAAAAGTTTTGTAGAGAGATATTATTAGTTTAGTGAGATAAAAGAGTGAAACAAAAATTGAAGCATCAAAAGAAATTTTGTATTATATATTGATTGGTTCAAATTTGTTCTATCATATTGATATGAACTCATTTATTCATTCTATGTCTTGGAGTCCCATTATGGAGGGCTAATCTCCCGTTTCAAGGGGTGAAATGAAGCCCCCATGGAACCAAGTTGTTTAGTTTGGTAATTTTATTTTTGTTTAATTTCCTTTGATTAGTAACTTTAATTACTACACTTGTTTTTACATTGAGAAATGGAAAATCATCCTTGAGAAATGATTGAAGCTTGTGTTATAATTTTATTATTTTGATTCAAAGTAGAGATAGGATTTTCAAAATGATTGAAATTATAATATAAGTTTCTTCTACTGTTGTTTTATTTTGTTTAATTGAAATTAGTTAGGTAAATTTTTCCTAGCAAATAATGTGCTTAATTAATTTTAATTCATTTGGAGTAGAGTTGTAGTAATTAAAAATTACTTTTCTAAAATAATATTTATATAATTCATTAGGATAATGAGATTTAACTTTTGAATTACTTTTTTTGTCACGGACATGGGTCGCGGACTTTGGCCACGACCAATTTGTCACAGTTGTGGGTCACGGATGAGGGCCGTGACCCATCACGGTATGGGTCATGGCCCAAGTCCGCGACCATCTGCCGTGACCCCTCTCGGCCGTGACCATTTTTTAGTCACGGACTTGGGCCGCGACCCACAAAAATGGTCACGCCCGAAATGGTCACGGCCCAAGTCCGCGACCCACAGTTTTGGTCAGGGATTTTGGCCGTGACCAATCGCCAGTTTTGGTGTAGTGAGTTGAATATTTTGGAATTAATCAGACTAAAATAGTTAAAACTAGATTGAATATGTTAAATAGGGGTGTATTTACATCCCTTGATCCTTTTTTCTAGTATCTATCATTTAGCTACCTTTCACTCACTTTTTCACACACTTTTTAGTTAATTATCTTGATTTTTTCTTCAAGTTTAGTTAATCTTTCTCATTTTGTTTAGCTATCTCACCATCATATAAAATTGTTTTAATCTAAAAAAATATAAAAAAAGTAGAAAACAAAAGAAATTACTAAAAAAATAGTTTGCATCTTTTCTCTTGTGTTTCACTCCATAGAGTTGGATTGATACCCTTACTTACCTCCATACTAGCTTTGTGATATCTTTATAGGTAATTGAAGGATTTTTGATTGGAAGGGAATTGCGACAACAACACACACACTTAGAAGCGATTTTTCTTCATATCACCACACTCTCTCTCTCCCCCCTCCCTTTTGGGTATTCTTGGGATTGAAATTTTTGGGCTATAAAATAGATGAAACTTTTGGCTTTCAATATTAGGGGTTTAAAATTTGTGGGTTAGGAATTTTGTATTATTTTATGTTCAAAATATTTGGGTGCTCTCGAAATGGATAATGATATTATTTTTACCTCTCTATGAAATATATAAAGTGACTTCTTTCTTATGCTCGGTTATTTTCCCTTTTTATATTAAGTGTATTTCTTGCATATCTCATTTTGGCTTTAGTTAAAATCTGCAATTGCACACTACTTGGATTGGAGGGGATTAAGTTCTACTTACTATGCATAAGTGAAGCAATTGTATTTTTTTTAGGGAAGAAGGACAATGCCCCCACAATTTATTAATATAGATTATGAATTTTTAGAACTTAAAATAATATTGATAATGGATATAGGATAACAAACATTTCGTTTCCATTTTTAGTCCATATTTTTAAACTATTGCCTGACATGGCATGCTGTGATTGGTTGACGTTTTATGGATTGGAGTCCTCGCCAACGACTTTATTAAAAAATAGGGACTAAAATTATAAATAAAATATTTGTTGTCCTATTTTCAAAATACATATTACAATAGGTCCTAAATTTATAAAACCCCTGATTAATAATGGGATAAAAGGCTCTCCTAAGAGGCATGAACAAGTTCAAGAAATAAAATAAAAAAGAGTTAACTATTGAACCCAATGAGTTGACTTTATAAAGCTATAAACTAGGAGTTTTATACACATCTCTTTTATAAAGGAATTAGTAGGAAAAGAATAAATTTGGAGTTTTATGATGAACTCCATAACAAAAAATATAACACAACCTAATTGATTGAGCACATGCTTTATCCACTTTGAGTAGCCCTTTGATATGATTAGCAAAAAAAGAGAAAAAGTTGTAATATTGAGAAAGACCCGCAGAAGAAGCTATGTTAGGTAAACCATTTGCAACTGTGTTTGTTTGTCTCTAAATATGATAACATCTCCCTTTAATAAGCCTTGACAAATTTATAGAATCTTCCACTTTCCATGGGGGATTGTTCTTTCTATTAATTATATGAACTATCAACTTTGAATTGGACTCAATTTGAATCATTTGAAAGACCATTTCAAGGAAAAGATTTAGAACCTTTTCCATAACTATACTTTCGTCATAAATGTTGTCATTATTACCCCAAAAGATAGATAGAGAAGCCAAGAAAATAACTTCCCAATTTTTAATAATTTCACATGGTTCTTATTTGCCTGGATTACTTTTTAAAGATCCATCAACATTCAGCATCACCACCCCCAATAGGCTTACATCATTTGATAATTCTAAATTCCCTTATGGAATTAAATTTTTTCACTTGGTATAGGTCAATCAAGTATAAATGTTCCTCTTTAGCTCTATCCCCAAAGACCACAGAAGAAGTTAAGTTAGATAAGGAGAAGAATATATTATGGATGATAATGGGAGAACCCATTTCAATTCCCTAAAAGAAATTGCGATTCCTTGCTCTCTATATTTCACAAAAAACTAAGAGGGGAGTGATAGAAAATAAACAACTGATATAGTCTCGATTACGGACTCTCAGGGACCAATACATTATCATAGATAATTAAGAGTTGAAATTGAGTTGAATACGTGACTGATGAGCAAAATGATCCCATACCGTTCTTGCACAACTGCTCTCCAAAAAGGTGTGATTATGATCTCTTCAAAATTTAGACAACATTTACACCTACAGGACATTTGTAATACCCATTACTTTTGAGCATTTTTTCCAGTATTAAATTACAATATGTGCATGTGATTTAATATAATTGAGAATTATAATGGGAATTTAAGATATATATTAATTTGTGTAGAAGAGTTACTACTTATATGAATTGTATATTTACTAGCGCGATAAAGTAAATAGAATCATATGAAATGTTATTTCGTCGTATGTGATTATAAGCAGCGGGAATTGATTATTTCTCAATCGAGGACATGTGTGTGAGGTATATGAGGTTGCGATAAGACTTTTTATTATCGAAATCTTGAATGTCAATATGGGGTGCACGTTTGATCCGGGATGAGTCGAGATAGTCAATTTGAGTGACCGGGGATTTTTTTTGGGTTCCGAGGTCCTTTTGGATAGTTAGAATCGGATAGGGGTATGCGAGTTATTTTATGTGTTTATTATCATTTAAAGTTGGGATAAAAAGATATATGGGCTATTAGGCTTATGGGAGAGTATCCAATATCATTTGTGAGAAACCCATTTGGAGAGAAACCTAAGAAAGAGAGAAAGAGAAGAAGTAATATGGGGATTTTTCTAGCAAAGCCGCAACTACAAAGAGGATTCAAATTCTACAACTTTGAGGCAAGTGATTAAACTTGATAAATAATTCTTATGTGTGAATTATTATATAATTAATTGTTAGGTTGTGTTTTGGGTATTAAGGGTTAAATTTTTTTTTGTTGATAAACCCTTGAAATTTATGTTAGATATGGTTAAATCTTGATGTTAATGATAAATTCTTGAAGTTGATGTTAGATATCTATTGGATGGTGGAAATATTGGTGGAGTTAGGACTGAATGGGTTTCAGAGATTTGGATATATTGGATGGTGGAAATATTGGTGGAGTTAGGATTGAAATAGGTTTACAGGTAGCCGGGTTTATTGATATCTACATACAAATATAAGATGCTATGTATAAGTATGATGTATATATATATATATATATATATATATATATGTAACATACCCTTTTAGTTCTATCATGGGAAGTTGCGCGATGTGGGTGAATCCCTTGGCTACTAAATGTAGGGATAGTATAGTCCTCAGGTCATAACATCCAGTATTTATATGGTGTGGCTTTTATCATGGGTGAGGAGTCTTAGGTATGATTCGTCTCACTTTCAGGTGAAGAACTATGATCGCTTCCCATACATTTGTTCTTTGTTTTACCAAGTCGATGTGAGAGCCCGATGGTTGGCACCTACGATGGTGTGCGTATCCCCTGGAAGATAGTAACACTTAGATATTACATCCAGTGAGCTAATGCTCTCAGTGATAGTTAGTAACAAATAATGAGTGATATGTAGAGTGATAGTTAGTATACATATAATGAGTGCTATATATGTGTACTTGATCTGAAGTGATAAATCATGTATAATAATGAGAGTAATATTATACAGGCTTTAATGATTAATGTGTGAATCCATATGCTTATAACTAATGAAATTTATCAGTAATGAATTGATATATAATCATTGAAAATGATATTAAAAGTGGTTATGTGGGTATGAACTAGATATGCGAGTGTGAGTTAACGCGTAAGTATGAGGTTGGGTTATCCATAGATGAGTCGGGTAGCTTAACTAAGATATAAAATGCATAC
This sequence comes from Sambucus nigra, assembly GCA_949130495.1. NCBI lineage: Eukaryota > Viridiplantae > Streptophyta > Magnoliopsida > Dipsacales > Adoxaceae > Sambucus > Sambucus nigra. The sequence goes on from OX422216.1 coordinate 441,360,198, forward strand.
GTTTAGGTGCGCATTGTAGTTGAGGGGTGAGTATTGATTCAAGAGAGGGAGACACCAACTTAATTATGTAATTTTGTAATCATAATTATTATGCATTTTAATTCACTTGCTAAAAATGTTTTTTTTTAAAAAATTGGGCGTTGACCCGTATCTATCCTTTCTTTTTCTTTTTATTTGTTGTAGCTTCAGGTGTCCCCCCACAAGGATGCCAGGTATGAGCTTCCATTTCAGACTCTATAGAGCTACAGCATATGTGGAATGTTGCAGGATTTTTATTATAGTCGCATCTCATTTTTGTTAATCTAGTTAAGGATTAGTAGTGTTAATCAGGCATGTGTTGCCCAAGTATTGTCGTGATGTATATACCTTACTTTTCAGACATTTTTTTATATATTGTATCGGTTTGCTAATCGATAACTTATTCGGTTATTTTTGTTGTGTAGTTTGTTACACGTATATATGTTCATGTTTTGTAGTTCCTATTAATGGATTTAGCTGTGTTATGTTAATAGACCTTTTGGCATCCGCTTTAATATAATTTGTGGATGGTTAGTTATATTTTTGGTATGTGCAACAGTGATGCTAAGGATGAACCATTTGAGATTCCTATTTTATTTTAGTAGAGGGCTGGCCATCCGTTATTTTAATAAGCGAAGTGTCACAGATGGTATCAAAGCATCAGGTTCAAGTGTCTATAGGATCTGTTCGCACTTTCTACGTTCTACCATAGCATTTTTGATATAGAGCGTGTTCATTGCGCATTTATGATCTCTACTATGAGAAATTTCATTAATGGTAGTCCGATATTGTTTTCTATTATTTCAGATTCCACCAAAAAGTGGTCGTTCGGCTAATGCAAATAGAGGGGGGGAGAATGTGGAGCTCTAATTACCACAAGGAACTATGACTGCAGTGGAGGTTGCCAATATAGTGGCTCAAGAAATCAATGCATCTATGACCGCTATGGCTCAATAGTTTCCTCAGGTTCAGCAGTAGCCTTCAGCACCGGTAATTCAAACCCACACAGGGCCAACTCCTTGGGAGATATTTTGGGAAGCCTTCCAAAAAAGGTATCCTCCGGAATTTCAGGGCGGAGCCAATGTGATAGTGGCGAGTCAGTGAAAAAGGATATCCAATGTCACCTCTGTATGGTCGAATGTAGTGATGTTCTGAAGAAAATACTTGCCACCTTTAAGTTAGTAGGTATGACTCTCCAGTGGTGGGAGTTGATTACTACTTCAGAGCAGAGATACTCGATGCCCATAATGGAGTTTTAGGTTTAATTTGATCGTAAATATTTTCCTCTTGCTATTTAGACGAAAATGAGAAGAAAACTGTTAGATATGACTCAAGGGGATCGGTCGGTGGCCGAATATGAAGAATAATTTACCTGACGGGAAAATTTTGTGCTCAATGGGGTAAATACCGAGGAGAAGAGAATATATAAGTTTATGTGTGGTTTAAATTTGAGGATTCGACAACATTTGTTATGGAATCCAGAGTTGCTGGAATTTACCGATGTGATGAATGCTGAATTATTGCACTGTCAGGATCACCGTATTCACTTGAAGGGGAATAAGCAACTTGGGGATCCTTGTTAGTCGAGTAATTTAGGAGGAAATAGTGCTGGTGGGGCACAACAATATCAGCAGTAGGGTAATCGTAAAAAAGAGCAGGATCTTCATTCGGGGGATTTGGCTATGAGACACCGTCCTAGAGGTTTTACATCTGATGGAATTGGCTTCAGGCAGACCCATCAGGGCTCCCAAAAATAGCAGAACATTCCCCCAAAGCCAAGAAGGCCAAAGCCACAATGGGGGATGTTTTCAGGGCCAGCGGCAAGGGCAGTTTTGGGTAGGCCAGTAGGGCCAGGGGCTAGAGAATTTTATAGGCCGTTGCTTTCGATTTGAGGAGGTGGGTCACAGGAAGTCAGAGTGCCCACATAATAACATTATATAAATACCAGGAGCCCAAAAGGTACAACAGACACCTTTAGCACCTTTACCACCTCCAACACCCGTTCCAGTTGTCTCACAGCAACAGGGACATATGCAGTTTGGGTGTGTTTATAATATCCAAAATGTGAATTTACCGTAGGTGCAACAACCTCCACTAGCATTTGATGTTACGTTCCCTATCCATGGACATATAGGTCGGGTGTTATTTGATACGGGAGCATCACATTCATTCATAGCTGTTAATTTTTCTCGTACGACGGGATTGTTAGAGTCCGTCGATACCCTTTTAATGTGTGTAGATTATCCCTTGGGTAGTGGGCCACTTATCCACTCCATCTATAGAGGGGTGGGGATAGATTTCGTAAGATTGAGTTTAGCAATCGACTTACTTATGTTAGATATGATCGGGTACAAAGTTATTTTGGGTATGGACTGGTTGTCACAATACCGGGTGATGGTGGATTGTTTTGGGAGATCCATTGTATTTGCCATTCTAGGTCAGGAAATATTTTTAGTTGCCATGCCCCTCCCGAAGGGAGGTTTGAGTACCCATTTGTATTATATCGAGGAGGAGACCTTGAAGGAAGTAGTTGTTTCTTTAGACTCGACTCCGATAGTTTGCGAATGTTTTCAGGAGATACCAGGCTTACCGCCGAGTCAAGAGATCGAGTTCGTCATTGATTTAGCTCCTGGGACTAGACCGATTGCACATGAACCATACCGTATGGTTCCTTTGGAGATGATGGAGTTACGAGACCAAATTCAACAACTTTTGGGGCAGGGTTTTATTCGGCAGAGTACGTCACCGTGGCGTGCCCCCGTGTTATTTGTGAAGAAGAGGGAAGTGTCTCTTTGGTTGTATGAGGATTATCGAGAGCTCAATAAGGTGATGATCAAAAATAAATACCCATTACCTCATATTGACGATCTATTTAACCAATTGAGAGGGGAAACATAGTTCTCTAAAATAAATTTGAGATCGGGGTATCACCAGCTACGTATTAGAGAGAAGAATGTCTCTAAAACTACATTTTTGACCCATTATGGATCTTATGAGTTTTTGGTTATGCCGTTTGGTTAACCAATGCCCCTATAGTGTTCATGGATTTGATGAAGAGGGTCTTTCGGTATTTCTTGGACTAATTTTTGATTGTGTTCATTGATGATATTATGGTCTATTCTCAGACGGAGGGCGAACATGCCTAGCATTTGCATTTTGTTCTGCAGACACTACGAGACCATCAATTGTACACCAAGTTCGAGAAATGTGGGTTTTGGTTGCGTGAAGTGCAGTTTTTTGGTCATATGGAGTCAGTGAAGGGAATTTTAGTAGACCGGAAGAAAGTTGCAGTGGTGAGGGAGTGGGGTCAGCCCACGACACCAACGGAGATTCGCAGTTTCTTAGAATTGGCAGGGTATTATCATCATTTCATCAAGGGCTTTTAAAGATTACAATTCCCTTGGTGACTTTTACCCGAAAGGTAATGACATTTGTATGGGCTGATTACTATCAGTTCGCATTTGATGAGCTAAATGACCTATTGAGTTCATCACCCCTACTCACGTTCCCTAAAGTAGGAGGGGAGTACTTGGTATTTACTGATGCATCCCTCTAGGGACTAGGGGTGTGCTACAACAAGAGGACAGGGCTATCGCTTATGCATCTAGCAAGCTCAAGCCCCATGAGAGAAATTATGCCACACATGATTTGGAACTAGATGCGCTTATCTTTGCCTTGAGAATAGGGAGGCATTATCTCCCGGGGGAGAAGTTTAGTCTTTTCACATATCATAAATTGCTACAGTACTTATTCACTCGGAAGGACCTCAATATGAGGCAACGTGGTTGGTTGGAATTCATTAAAGATTATCAGTTTGATATCCAATATCACCTGAGGAAGGCTAACGTGGTAGCCGGCGTGTTGAGTTGACGACCCATCGGAAAGTTAGCGAAAGTGTAAAATGCCAAGTGGAATGAACTCGTCAGGATGATGTAGTTGCCAGGGTATGAATGGCAGTGTTGACTATCAAACCTGAGATTATGATGCGGGTGGTGAAAACACAAGCTAGGGATAAAGATTGCAAAGACAGGGTGCATCAATTATTGACTGAGGGAGCGAAATCCTACTCTATTAGTTCTAAGGGTGGATTACGCTTCAACGGGAGACTTGTAGTCCCAGATGATGGGCATTTGAGGAATGTTGGTATGTCAGAATCCCATGGGTCAAGATTTACAGTACATCCCGATTGAGATAAGATGTACCAGGACATGTACTGATAGTATTGGTGGGAAGGCATGAAAAGGGACATAGATGAGTTTGTCTCCAAATGTGCCACTCGATAATGAATGAAAGTGGACCACCAACGGCCTACCAGAATCTTGCAGACGCTAGAAATTCAGGTATGGAAATAGGAAAGTATATCAATAAATTTTATCACAGGATTACTGATGTCGCGATGAGGTAATGATTCCATTTGGGTTATCATGGATCGTTTAACCAAGGTGACACACTTTTTACTAGTGCAGATGGATTTCACCACGGCACAGTATGCCCAACTTTTTATAGCCGAGATTGTGAGGTTACATGGGGTTCCAATTAATATTCTTTCCAACCGAGATAAGATCTTTGTGTCTCATTTTTGGCAGATTTTCCAGAAGGGAACGGGAACATAGTTGCGATTGAGTACAACATATCACTTGCAGACTGATGGGCATACTGAGCGAGTTAATCAAATGTTAGAAGATATGCTCAGAATGTGTGTACTTGATTTTAGGGGAGGTTGGGAGCAATACCATTCGCTAGTAGAATTCACACAAAATAATTCTTACCAGTTCACTATAGGTATGGAACCTTACGAGGCATTATATGGTCGACCATACGATTCACCTGCTTGTTGGTTGGAAATGGGGGATAATGAACTTCTTGGACCTGAGATATTCCAAAATACGTTTGCTAAAATTGAGCATATTCGGAATCGCATACGAGTTGTGCAAGATCGACATAAAAGATATGCTGATACGAATCGTAGGCATGTGGCCTATTAAAAGCATAATGAGATTTGGGGAGAATGGCAAACTTGTGCCAATGTATGTAGGACCTTTTCCAATTATTGAGAGGATAGGTCCTGTGGCATATAGGTTCTCTTTGCTGAAATACTTACAAAAAATTTGTGATGTATTTCACGTCTCATCATTGAAGAAGTATAAAATAAGTGAGATGGCTTATTTCCATATTCCTTTAGAAGAAATTTATTTACATCTTGATATCTCATATGAGGAGCAACCAGTTGCCATTTTAAACCATAGCGAGCGTAAGCTACGTTCGAAGGTAGTACCCTTGGATCGAGTCCAATAGGGGCACCACAACGCTAATGAGTCAACGTGGGAACGAGAGGATAATATGCGAGACAAGTATGCTTACCTCTTTTTACCAGGTATGCTTGAGTTTTGAGGACAGAATTCCTCCGTAAGGGGGGGGGGGGGGTGGGGAGTATGTAATACTCCTTACTTCTGAGCATTTTTTCCAGTATTAAATTACCTTGTGTGCGTGTGATTTAAGATAGTTGAGAATTAAAATGGGAATTTAAGATAAATATTCATTTGGGTAAAAGAGTTAATATTTATATGAATTGTATATTTACTAGTGCAATAAAATAAATTGAATAATATCAAATGTTATTTAGTAGTATGTGAGTATAAGCAGGAGAATTGATTATTTCTCAACAAGGGGCATGTGTGTCAGTTATATGAGGTTGGGATAGGACTTTTTATTAACGTAATCTCGGATGTCAATCTGCGGTGCATGGTTGATCCGGGATGAGTTGAGATAATCAACTTGAGTGCCCAGGGTTTTTATCTTGGTTTCGCGGTCTTTTTGGATAGTTGGACTCAGATAGGGGTATACGAGTCATTTTACTTATGTATTATCATTTAAAGTTAGGATAAACAGATATATGGGTTATTAGGTTTATGGGAGAGTAGCCAATCTCATTTGTGAGAAACCCATTTGGAGAGAAACCTAAGAAAGAGATAAAGATAATAAGTAATCTTGGGATTTTTCCAGCAAAGCCACAACTACGAAGAGGATTCAGTTTCTATAACTTTGAGGCAAGTGATTAAACTTGCTAAATAATTCTTATGTGTGAATTATTGTATAATTAATTGTTGGGTTGTTGTGTTTTGGGTATTAAGGGTTAAATCTTAATTTTTATTGATAAATTCTTTAAATTTAAGTTAGATATGGTTAAATCTTGATGTTAATGATAAATTCTTGAAGTTGATGTTAGATATATATTGGATGGAGGAAATATTGGTGAAGTTAGGATTGAAGTGGGTTTTAGAGATTTGAGATAAATCTTGTAAGGAATAAAAACTGAACAAACCGAACTGGTTCGATTAGAGGCCCTCAGATCGGTTCATTTTTGAAGCAGTGGACTAGTTCATTTTTTGAAGTCATTGATTCGGTTTGCCTCTATCAGTACAACTGACCGGTTCATTTTTTGAAACCATTGGTTCGATTCACATGTCAGAGATTTTTAACTCTTCTTTAACTCCTTTCAAACTGCGGTTAATGATTGAGAGCCCTCTAATATGAATTGATATTAATGATTATGGTGTAAAAAGTGGGATAATGATACTACACGATGGTAGCGAGACATCAGGATGATTATGGAAGTATATTAGGGAGATTAATACTCCAGTTTCTTATTTAAGTTATGGGATACGGGCTAGTTGAGAGAAGTCTTGTGTTTTGAATTATATCAAACTTGTGGATTAATCAAATGTGTGATTTATTATTAAAGATTAAGTGAGTGATTGAGTAATAAAGGGGAATTGGGAATATATGTGAGGAAGTATCGGCTTTTGTAATGAGTGATATTTACAGGTAGCCGGGTTTATTGATATATACATACGAATATGAGATGGTACATATAAGTATGATGTGTGTGTGTGTGTATATATATATATATATATATATATATATATATATATATATATATATATATATATATATTGTGTGTGTGTGTGTATGATATATTACGTGGAACATACCCCTTTAGTGCTATCATGGGAAGTTGCGCAATGTGGGTGAATCCCCTGGCTAATGAATGTAGGGAGGCTATAGTCCCCAGGTTTATATAGTATAGATTTTAACATGGGTGAGACGTCTTGGGTATGATTCGTCTCACTTTCAGGTGAGGAATTATGATCACCTCCCATATGTTTGTGCTTTGTTTTACCAAGTTGATGTGAGGGACCGATGGCTGGTACCCAGGATGGTGTGCGTATTTCTTGGAAGATGGTAGCACTTAGAGATTGCATCCAGTGAGCTAATGATCTGAGGGATGGTTAGTGTATATATATACATATATATATATATATGTATGTGTACTTGATGTGAAATAATAAATCATGTATAATATTGACAGTAATATTATACAGGCTTTTATGATTAATGCGTGAATCCATATGCTTATAACTAGTGAATGTTATTAGTAATTAATTGATATATAATCATTGAAAATGATATTAAAAGCGGTGATTTGGGTATGAACTAGATACGCGAGTGTGGGTTAATGCATACGTATAAGGTTGTGTTATCCGTAGATGAGTCGGGTAGCTTAACTAAGATATAAAATGCATACGTTTAGGTGAGCGCTATTGTTGAGGGTTGAGTTATGAATCAAGAGAGGACGTCCCCAACTTAATTATGGAATTTTGCATTCATAATTATTATGCATTTTAATTCCCTTGCTAAAAATGTTTTTTTTAAATTGGGCGCTGACCCATATCTATCTTTTTTTTTCATTTGTGTATATTCTGGTGTCCTCCCACAAGGATGCCAGGTATGAGCTTCCACTCCACAGTCTATATAGTTGCAGTGTATGTGGAATGTTACAGGATTTTTGTTATAGTCGCATCTCATTTTCGTTAATATAGTTAAGGATTAGTAGTGCTAATCAGGCGTGTATTGTGCAAGTATTGTAATGATGTATATACTTTACTTTTTAGACATTTGTTATATATTGTATGGGTCTATTAACTGATACATTATTCGATTATTTTTGTTCTGTAGTTTGTTTCATGTATATATGTTCATGTTTTGTAGTTCCTGTTAATGGATTTTGTCGTGACAATTATTATTCAACACAAATAGATAAGAGAAACACAATCACCAAGCAAAATAAGGAATACAAAATGCCAATCACACAACACAAGATGTACGTGGTTCAGCAAAGGTGCCTACGTCCACGGTGGTGTAGTCAGTATTATTTCTATATACTCCGAAGAGTGATTACAGAGAATACAGTGTGTCCTATGCCCCGGACCTAGGGTTTATTATATACATGTTCATTTTCAGGGAGTGGGGGTGTTGGACACCCTCATGTTTTCCATCTTCTCCTAGAACCCCTCTTAATGAGAACATGGGAGAAGACTAAATCATAACCGATTAAGATAGGGAGGTTCTGGACTTTGGGCCACTATAATTAGGCTACTCGTCTAAGACCATCTTTCTAATTTCGGGTACCTACAATTGCCCCTAAGTTTGTTGGGCCATGCTTTGGGCTCAATAAATTTAAATGATTTGTCATAATGGCTCCTTTGTACATCGTGCAACTCTTCCCAAAGTTTGAGGACTGATTTAGGCGGCACCTACTTCGTGGTTTGGGCACTATGATTAGTTACACTCAAAAGTGATTCAGAGCAGTTGTTTCCCCATTGTTGTTTCAAGCTTCTCAGTACTCTTCCATTTTCTGCGAGTTTTAGCGATTCACGTTCTCTTCTCCCAGTCTTCATTCTTATTACTTTCTATCTTCCTTGTCATTTGGGTTTGTGATTCTTCATCGTTCAATTCGAACTTTCATCTTGTAAGTCCTCTGTGCCTTCTTTGTATTTTATCTTTGAATTTGTAGCTTTTTAGGGGTTTTCAATGGCAAAGATTGGTAATAGATCAGTGTCTGAGTTTAGGAAGTTTTACAATGTCCCAGAGTGGGTAAAGATTGAGTGCGCCTATCCCCTAGAAATGTTAGAGAGACAAAGGGTGGCCATTGGATCCATGTCTTATTGCTTTCCCAAGGGGGACTTACTTTTCCTCCCAATAATCTATTCTTGCACTTCTTTGGTGATTTTAACATTTTTCCTGCATAGTGTTCGTCCAATGTGTGGAAGATAATCAATGGTGTCCATAGAATAAATCAACTCTATGGCACCAAGTTATGGCTCGCCGAAGTCTGCTTTTGCTATTCTTTTTCTCGAACTAGTTCTGGTGTTCTCTATCTCAAAACCAGGAGTCCTGTCACGGTATTGCAGGTAAACCTACCTGATTACCATAAGGACTATTGGCAAGATGGTTTCCTTGCTAGAAATTGGCAGTTTTCCCCCCAGACTGAGGGGTCGAGGTCTGATAGGTTCTCTGTTCCCTTTTATGGGGAAGAATATATAGGTAATCTTTGCTCTGTTCTTTCAATTTCTTTACTGATTTGTGATCTTTATGACTTTTCCTATTTTTTCTTCAACGAGGTCGAAGAACTTGGAACCTGATCTCAGTGAGGTTCATCTTTCTGAACTGGTCTAGGCCTGGAATATTAGGGAGCCCTTAGTCGACGGTGAGCATCCCCGGCCTAGCTTTATAGCGAGGCCGATAGATAGTATTCCTGAATTTGATACTTCTGAAGAGACTGCTGCTGATCCCATTCAGTTAGACGAGGAGGAGAGCAGTTCTGAGAGTGATATCATAGGCGGTACTGAAGGCAATTTTGGCAAGGGGAGATCCACTGGTGATAGTTCTTCTGACTCGGAGGAGGTTTCTGAAGCCCGAGAATTTTCGAGCACGTCCAGCAGTTCAAGCGAGGAGATGGTTACTCCAAGGAAAAATTTGATTTGGGACGACGATGATGATGATCATGTGCTCCTCGCTCATAGGTCGAAGAATCAGAAGTCCAGTACTAGGGCTGTTGCTACTGTCTCTCGGTTTATTGCTCAGGAGCAGGAGAGGAAGAGGAAACAAGAAGAACAGATGAGGAAGAGAGAGAGAAAAAATGAAGAGGAGAGAAAGAAGACAAAAGAGAAGAAGAGGATGGAAGAGAAGAGGAAAATGGAGAAAGTGAAAGAGGAAGATATGGGAAAGATGGAATCGAGGACGAAGGCTGGGCAAGCTTTAGTCCCGGTGTCTGCATTGCCCGAGAGGGCATCAGTTGCCATTTCTCCTCAATTGGCCCCCGCGCTGTTCGAGAGGGCAGTTCTTCCTGCAGATCGCCAAAGGGTGCTGGGGTCTGATCAATTGGTCCTGCAAGCTAGCCAGAGGCTAGCCTTGGTAAGACCTTCTCTTTTCTCTAAGGCTTTCATACATTTTTGCTATTTTATTTTCCTGATATCTTCTTTTATTCACAGTTTGTGACTAACTTCACCGTGCTCTATCACTCTCGCGGAGAGCTGGTGAGCAAGAACGGCGAGCTGGAGCAGCAGAATGCTACCTTGAAGGAGAAGGGCACACAATTGGAGGCCAGTCTGAAGACTACTGATGATGTCAGAGCTTCATCTGACCTGGCTCTTGCTAATTCCAACCGAGAGAGGGATGTGGAAGTTAAAGAATTGAATGAGATGAGGCAGGCCTATGATCTGGTCTATTCGAGAAAGTTAGCCATTGTAGAGGAGAGCAAGATGCTGGCCGAGCAACTGAAGGAGAAAGAGTCCCAGGCAACCACCATCAAGGAGGACTCTTACAACTTTGGGTGGGCTACTGCATATGAAGACGCCGAGGTTCAGATAGGCTACATCAGCCGTCTGAACTTCAATAAAGGATAGAACAAGGCCCTCTTAGCTGCTGGTGTAAATGTTAACTCTCTTCTGTTCGACGAGCATGACCTGGGCCTGAAGCCAACTGTGGATGAAGAAGCCCCTGCCCCAGCCATCGAAGGCGTTGATCCTGTCTCCCAGATAATTCCTATTGAGGTTCTCCCTACTCTAGCGACAAAGGTTATCCCTGTTGAGGGGGGTGCTTCTATTATCGCTGACAAGGGGAAGCAGCCAGCTACTTCTGGGGAGCCTGAGGTTGCTAGTTGATTTACTTCTAGGGTTACTTTTGTATCTTCTCTTGTAATTTTCCTTATTGTTGCTCGATGTACTTTGACCCTTATTAATGAAATGAAAAGGTTTCTTCTCTCTAGTGCACTGATTTATTTTTCTTTTCGTTGCCCTTTTATTGCTTGTAGTCGATTAATGTTGATGACTATATACCAGCCACTTCTCAATTGGGAAGAATGCTTGGACCTGATGTAAGCTCTGAAGTTCGTCATACTTTTATGGGGATTTGTAAATCTTTGCGATTGAGGAACAAGAATTTCATAGAGCAGATCGAGCTTATCGTCAAACCAAAAGACAGGCTCCAGGAGATGGAAGAAGTTGGTGCTTTAGTGCAAGAAGAGGTGCATACACTAAGAGCAAAGATTCTAGATGCTTATGAGATCAACCAGGTTAGGGAAATTCTCCAGCAAGAGAACGAGGCTTTGAGGAGAGAGGCCTCGTGACTTAGGGAGCATGCACCGAGCACCGCTCCTGCAGTATTATGAGGTTCTTCCTCGTCGCGAGCCGGAACTGGACCGAGCAATGTTCCTCCTGTGCTGCGAGGCTCTACCCCTCCAACCGCTCTTCGAGCTGGCAGGAATACTAGGAGTTCAACTAGGGAAATGGAAGAGCTTCGTGGTGATGTCCAACGAGCGTATGTGATTGCTGTTGGGCTCCAGAGGGATGTCACCCGATTGAGGCATTTCTTTAAGAAAGGACCTCGACGAGTGTGGGCCGATGGTTACAATCAGGGTTGGCTAGATCCTCTAACGAGGCTAATAGAGTTTGAAGAGCTCACCTTCATTAGGGGGTGGTTGAGTTCCTTGAGGGAGATGCAAGTTCCAAGGAACTCATTGCTCTGGTATCGACATGAAATATCTCCTTCCACTCGAATGCTTAACCCCTTCCGGAGAGATGATCAGTGGATACTCATTGATGCCATCCCTCAGCAGCTATTGGAGTCAGATGCGAACGAAGTCGAGGAAGAGTTAGTTCCCCCTCCCGATGATGGTCGAAGAGCTCAAGTGGCTGATTATCTCGTTTAGAGGCTTCAACCTCATTGAGATTTTGCCAGTAGTGACTCTGTGTATATATATGTGAAGCAGCGTAATGTTGATGTTTTAGGCGAGCTCGCCGACTAAACATGTATTGTATTTGTTGTAAATGTGATGAATTAATATAAAATTAATGTTTTGGGCAAATGTGCCGACTAAACAAGTGTCTTATATCTTCCACATCTTTACTCAAAAATCTTGAGCCTATCTTGGCTGACTAGATTTGTATGCTCGTATTATCAAGTAAGTGTCCTTCCAGTCCAGTATGCTAACGAGATACCATTCTTCCTCACTTTACCTTTTAGGTTGTGTTGTCACACTCCCTTAGGCCTAAGTGGGGCAATTGGCGAGGACACACCTGGTGTTAGATGCTCTATCCGATCAGGATTTTATTCAACCAAGCATTATTTGGTGACCAATTTTGACTTGGCCATATTGCCTAAGGATCTCCTGTAGGGCTTCATATATTGTTAGGGGCAATGCTAAGAGGTCTTTAATATTTCATAACAAAAACCTGAGGAGGGTTATTTCCTGCTATAGTGTAATGATCAGTGTGCCTGTTACTTGGGAAGTGTGTGGGTTATAAAGTTTATATGTTGACACCTTGTAAATTAGTTAACTGATACTTCGTAGAATGCAACTGCCAAAAAACTTTTTATTAATGACAAGGAAAATGAACTTCCAGTTCCATAACTAAAGAACAAAAGAAGAATCTAAAAATAGAATTTTTTGAGATTGGCTGCGTTCCATGCTCGAGGTATCTCTCTGCCTTCTAGCGTTTATAAGTGATAGGAAACTTGTAGATTATCTCTTATTATCTTGAATGGTCCTTCCCAGTTTGGACCTAGCTTGCCATCCCATGGTTTTACTGTGCTGCTTAGAACTTTTCTTAGGACATAGTCCCCAACTCGAAATGCTCTTGGGTTGAACTTCTTATTGTAGTGCCTTACGAGCTGTTGCTGATAGCTCACTAGTTTCACTAGGGCTAGCTCTAGGCACTCATTGGCTAGGTCGAGCTCAGTGAGTAATGCTGCATTATTATGGCCCTGGTCGATAAGGATGGACCTCATTATTGGCAAGCCTGCTTCTAATGGGATGACTGCCTCCATTCCATACGTCAATGAAAATGGGGTTTCCCCCGTTGCTCATCTTGGAGTTGTACGGTAGGCCCATAGAATATGTGTTAGTTCATTTACCCATGCGCCCTTGGCTTGCTCTAATCGTTTCTTTAATCTGTCGATCACTGTTTTGTTGAAAGCCTCGGCTTGGTCATTTCTCTGAGGATAGGCCACCGAGATGTAATGATGTCTGATTCCAAGCTCATCACAGAAGCTCTTAAAGGAGATGCTCTCAAACTGAGTTCCATTGTCAGTGATGGTGGTTCTGGGGATGCCAAAATGGGTGATTATATTTTTCCATATGAATCTTATCATATCTGCATCTCGAATGTTCTCCAGGGGTTCTGCCTCGATCCATTTGGTGAAGTAGTCAGTTGCGACCAATAGATACTTGCGATTGCCGGCAGCGGTAGGAAGTGGTCCTACAATGTCCATTCCCCATTGCGTGAATGTCCATGGGCTGGAAAGTGATTTTAGGCTGCTAGCAGGTTGGTGGACCATAGGATCATGAAGTTGGCACTTCTCGCACTTGCAAACATATACCGCAGAGTTCCTTTGCATATATGGCCACCAATAGCCTTCCTTCATTGCTCGGAAGGCCAGAGATCTTCCTCCAATATGGCCTCCATAGATTCCCTCGTGAAGTTCATGTAGAACTTGCTCGACATCCCTTGGGTGAACACATTGAAGGTAGGGACCGAAAAATGATCTTTTGTATAGCTTGCCCGAAGGGGATAAGTGAAAGTGAGCAGCTTTGACTCTTATCTGGTGAGCTGTCTTCTTATCGGTTGGAAGTATAGTATCCTTCAAATAGTCCCTTATAGGATCGATGCAACTATGTGCTGATTCAATTTGGATCACATGTTCCACGGTTGGCAGTTCATTGTCACGATTAATGCTCGAATGAGCGAGGAAGTCGATGGGGATTGTCCTTTTTAACTCAGAATTGATTGCCGAACTCAGCGCCGCTAGGGCATCAACATGGCTATTCTTCCCTCTTGGAAACTACTGGACGCTGACTTCCTCGAAGCTAGCCATTAGCCTTTTTGCCAAGGTGAGGTAGGCTGCCATCATTTCATCCTTTGCATTGTAGTCTCCACTTATCTGATTGGAGACCAATTGTGAATCGCCGAACACATGTAAGTGATTTTCCCCCAAAGTGTGTGCCTTCTGGAGGCCGGCCATTAAAGCCTCATATTCTGCTTCGTTATTGGAGGCTGCAAATCCAAGCCCGATACCCTATTCGAGGATTGTATTCTTCGGGGTGATGAGGCCAATTCCTACTCCTGCCCCCTTTGAGTTGGAGGCTCCATCAATAAATAATTTCCAAACTCCCTACGTTGCGTGGTTCTCTCCTTGCTTCCCTGGTTGAGGTTGGTCGAGGGGCTGTTCGCCTGTGAATTCGGCTATGAAATCGATAAGGACCTGCCCCTTGATTGCGTTCCTTGGTTGAAATTGGATATTAAATCGTCCGAGCTCGGTTGACCATTTAGATAGTCTGCCCGACAAATCCGCCTTCCTTAGGATTTCTTTAAGGGGGTGCGATGTAAGACGATGATAGTGTGGGCTTCGAAGTAGTGTTTCAGCTTTCTTGAAGCCACTACTAGTGTAAAGGCGAGCTTCTCCAGTGGTAGGTACCACTGCTCAGCCTCTAATAAGGTTTTGCTCGTATAGTAAACGCGGTGCTGGATTCCTGCTTTTTTGCACATTAATGCAGAACTGACAGTGTGGTCGGAAACGGAGAGGTATAAGTACAGGGAATCTATTTCCTGTGGTATGACGAGTAGTGGTGGGGAGCTAAGGTAAGCTTTGAGTTTATCCAATACCCGCAAGCAATCTTGTTTCCATTATATCATTTTGTTTCCCCTCAGGAGATGGAAGAACGGTTTTCACTTCTCGGGGGACTTGGATATAAAACGGTTCAGGGCAACGAGCATGCCAGTGAGCTTCTGTACATCACGGATGGTGCAAGGAGGTTGTACCCTACTTACTGCATCGATTTGGTCTGGGTTAGCCTCGATGCCTCTCTTATTGACCAAGTACTCGAGAAATTTTCCTGACTGGACATCGAAAGAACACTTGCTCGTGTTAAGTTTCATTCGGTATTTCGTGAGGATTTTGAAGGTTCTTGATAGGTCTGAGAGGTGGTCCTCTTTTTTCCTGCTTTTGACGAGCATATCGTCAATATAAACTTCCATGGTGTCTCCCATTTGATCTTTGAACATCTTGATGACCAGTCGCTGATAGGTTGCCTCAGCATTTTTCAGCCCGAAGGGCATGACCTTGTAACAGTACAATCGAACGGTGGTGATGAATGCTGTCTTGTCCTAGTCTGGAGCATATAATGGGATCTAATGATATCCTGAGTATGCGTCCAGGAAACTCATTCTCTCATTAGCTACTGTGGAGTCCACTAGCTGATCGATTTTTGGAAGAGGGAAGCTATCTTTAGGGCAGGCCCTATTAAGGTCAGTGAAGTCGATGCAGACTCTCCACTTTCCGTTGGTCTTTGGAACTACTACTGGGTTGGATAACCATTTGGGGAATTGGACCTCTCGTATGGATCCTGCATCCAGCAATTTTTCAACCTCTTTCTCCACGGCTCTTGCCTTCTCGGATGCTTCTTCGTGCTTTCTGTGCGATTGGTTTGAAGGTGGGATCGACGTGCAGCTGATGACAAACCATACTAGGATCAATTCCAGCCACCTCGTATGGTTCCCATACAAAGACGTCTATATTGTTTCTTAGCAGAATCGTCAATTCCTTCTTCTCCTGATCTGTGAGGGAAGCTCCAATCAAGAAGATCCTGCTATCGTCGCAATCTCTAGCTGTGATTTCCTCCAGGTCATCGATGACACGTTC
The DNA here is from genome assembly GCA_949130495.1 of Sambucus nigra. Lineage (NCBI taxonomy): Eukaryota > Viridiplantae > Streptophyta > Magnoliopsida > Dipsacales > Adoxaceae > Sambucus > Sambucus nigra. The sequence continues at coordinate 441,376,254 of OX422216.1, forward strand.
AGAGGGGAGGAACCTGGTTTCCTCTACTCCGGGCCTTCCGTATTTTAATTTCTATTTCGAAGGTATCAGACCTCCTTGTTCTTCAACCTTCTCTCTGGACTTGTTGGCCTTCTTCTCTAGTTTTGGGCGGATGGATGCTATGAAGCATCTTATCTCCATCGCTTGATTGCCATGGATATCCATTACTCCTCGCTCGGTCACATAATTGAGTTTCTGATGGTAGGTCGAGGAGACTGCCTTCATTCCATGTAGTCGCCCTCTGCCGAGGATAGCCTGATATGGCGAGTCGATGTCGACCACCAGAAATTCGAATCATTTTAAAAACATTTCCTACCCTTACTGGCATCACGATCTTTCCCAAGGGAATAGTCATCTTTCCATCAAAGCCAACCAAAGAACAGTAGCTTCCTTCAGGTCGGCGATGCTTAATTTCAATTTTCTGAACAGGTCGACATACATTACCTCAGACGAGATTCCTTGGTTGACGAGCAACTTGTCGACGTCATAGTTCGCTATCTTGAGAGTAATGATTAAATCATCATGATGCGGGGTTCTCACTCCCACCAGATCTTCATCTGTATATACGATATGCTTACTATAATCGACGTCATCTGATTGTCGACGCTTTCTTGACTATGTTTTCGCTGGATCGATCTGAAAAGTTTGCATCACTGTTGTAATCTTTTTTACCTCCATTTGAGTTGAATTTCCCTGAATCTGCTTCACGTTAGATGCCCCATGAATTACTGCGAATTCATGGCCGGCATCGTCTTCAAGCATGTTATCGGGCCTTGCTTCTCTACGGGTAGCAACTTTCTCTGCTTTCTTTTCCACGAATTCGTTCAGATGCCCGGACTCAGCCAACACTTCGAGATGAGACTAAAGAGCCTTGCAATACTCGGTTTTGTGTCCTCCTTCTTTGTGAAAAGCGCATCTCAACGCATTGTTTCTCTTCGAGGGATCTCCTCCCATCTTCCTAGGCCACTTGATGAATGGCTCGTCTTTGATTTTTGCGAGAATTTTATAAATTGGTTCTCTGAAGACTGTGTTGACCACCTGAAATGCTTTGGGCACATCATTGTTGCCTCCGTTATTGGAGCCATTCTTGCCCCCATTCTTTCCTCCTTTCTTCTGGTTCTCCATTTTGTTACTGCCCTTGGCAGCGAGCTTAACTCGACCATTTTCCCCTGTGCTTGGGCGGGTCTAATCTTCCACCTTGGCATATTTCTCGATGCGGCCCAGTAGGTCATCGATGGTCATGGCTTATTTATTTGTTAGGGACTAGTACAAAAGGGAAGAGGTGGGTAGGCCAATTTTGAAAGAGGCCACTGCCACTTGATCCGAGCAGTCCTCGACCTCGTTGAATAACTCCCAGTACCTCTTTGCGTAGTCTCGAAGGGTTTATCGAGGCGTATTTTTCATTGTCAGCAAAGCATCCATCCTCTTAGGATGGGAGCTACTAGTAATGAATCGGGCCGTAAAGAGCTCGATCAGGGACTTGAAACTCCCAATGGAGCGATGGGGGAGCCTTTCGAACCATTTCTACGCCACGTCTCGTAGGCTTGAGGGAAAAATTTGGCACATTAGTGCGTCTTGATGGTTCCAGGGGGTCATGGCCTGTCGGTATTTCCTGACGTGATCAATGGGATCAGTCTTACCATCATAAATTTTAATCCTTGGAATAGAAAACTTCTTGGGGGCTTCCTCTTCTTCTATTTCCCTCGAGAAAGGTGATTTCATCTGAGTTTTGAGAGCTCGCTTAGCGAGCTCTCAGATCGGTTTGGTACCGTGATGTGCAGGGTGTTGGTCCATCTCCCTTCGAACCAGACTTCGTATGTTTTCGTTGCTGTGATCTGGGCTCCTGTGATTGTGAGCTAGTCGCAGTTGCTCGAGCAGGTCATCCTCTGACTCGTTTCCCTTAGTTTTCTGGGACCCGTGCCTTGGGATCCTTCCTCGGCTATGAGACTTGCTCTCTTGAGGGCTAGGAGTGCGGTATGGATGTCTCTTGGTACCACGATAGATTTCTCTCTCCATTCATTCTAATCTTCTTTTGAGGCAAGCATTCTCATCTTCGTATTTGCGAGAAGACTCCATTTGCTCGTGAAGCCTCGCCTCATATTCATCGATCAACCTGGATATCTGTGTGGACCTCTCTGGTCCTTGGCTTTCTTCTGAGGCTGGCCTTTCCATGTGAGCCCTCTAATCTGAACGCCGAACTTCGGATCTAATCCTGCGAGGAGTAGGTGGTTCTTGGATATCTACTGCCTGGGGAGCATTACTACTGTGACCATACATTTCTAACTCTTTTTTTGGTGTGGGATTTCTCAGGGAAGATAGACGTTTCCCGTAGATGGTGCCAATTGTGGTGACAATTATTATTCACCACAATGAGATAAGAGAAACACAATCACCAAGCAAAATAAGGAATACAAAATGCCAATCATAGAACACAAGATGTACGTGGTTCAGCAAAGGTGCCTACGTCCACGGTGGTCCAATCAGTATTATTTCTATATACTCCGGAGAGTGATTACAGAGAATACAGTGTGTCCTATGCCCCAAACCTAGGGTTTATTATATACATGTTCATTTTCAGGGAGTGGGGGTGTTGGACTCCCCCACGTTTTCCATCTTCTCCTAGAAGCCCTCTTAGCGAGAACATGGGAGAAGACTAAATCATAACTGATTAAGATAGGGAGGGTCTGGACTTTGGGCCACTATAATTGGGCTACTCATCTAAGCCCATCTTTCTAATTTTGGGTACCCACAGATTTAATTGTGTATCTTAAAGGAACTTTTGGCATCTATTCTATTATAATTTATGGGTGGTTAGTTATATATTTTGGTCTGTGCAACAGTGATCCTAAGGATGAGCCATTTGAGATTCATGTTTTATTTTAGTAGAGGGCTGGCCACCCATTATTTTAATAAGCGAGTTGTCACAATATTCTAATGCCTAGGTTCTACACAACTGAATCAATGGGAACTTCATTGTTTAAGATCTACCATACAAATATATATATATATATATATATATATATATATATATATATATATATATATATATATATATATATATATATATATATATTGACGTGACAATGTTTATGTCATCTAAATTTCCAGTTACTCGAGATAGGAAAATGATTTCTACTAAAACCTCCACTGCATATTTGAAGCTAAATTCTCCGCTGGTAGGAGGCATCCAATTGACTTTTAGACCAATTAATGTCAATTGATTTTCAACTAAGCTTTGAACCTCTCTAATTCTTTTGACGGAGTTAGAGTCTACGATTCCTGTAAGTATTTTTTTTTTATGTTAATGTTTCATGTATCTAGACCAAAGTCTCTCGTTAGCTACCAACTTCCACAAACTTTTCATGCTTGTAGCCTTGGCGAAAACTGAAAGAGATCTTCCATTGACCCCCCCCCCCCAATTAGTAGGAAAGAAAATATTTTCCTATTTAATCCATTGAGTTTTTCTTTCTTCTATGTTTGGATCCCCCCCCCCCCCCATCCCCACCCCAAAAAAATAAAATTGTCAAATAATCTTTCAATGCTTTTTATAACCTTCTTAGGAGGACTGATGGAAAAAAGAGTAGAAATGGGAATAGATGAGAGAACATGCTTGATCAAAATAAACATGCCTCCTTGTGATATAAATTTAGAATTCCAACTGCATAATCTATCCTTATTTTATAAATAATGTCAGTAAAATACTCCACTTTCCTTCTACCTTTGAATAGAGGGCAACCTAATTTTTTCAAAGGAAGGATTTTGAAATTTAAACCTATAGCATTAGCTATAAGAGTTCTTATAGCAAGTAATTTTGGCATCCACAGTGAAAGAGATCTTAGTTTTATTAATTAATTGACATGATCCTTTTTCATACTCCTTTAAGAAACTCATGAGATTATTGCAACTTATTTTAGACCCATTGAGAAATATCATCACATCATCTGAAAAATTCAAAAGTGAAATGAACTGGCATCCATTGGGAGTGGATAAATGAGTTATATTTTTTTTTTATCAAGAACAAGATTGTAAATACCTTTACTACGAACCTCTGCAACAATGATGAAATAAGTAGGGGATAGGGGGCCTCCTTGTTTGAGACCTCTTGAAGATTTCAAAAGCCTGATATCTTCCTATTGACCAATATAGAAAACCAGTTATTAGTAAGAAGCCTCCGAATCATATCTATTAAGCATTCAGAAAGCCAAATTGACTTGGGACGTTAATCATAAAGAACCAAGAAAATCTATCATAATATTTCTCTATATCTAATTTCAAAATCAGATTAGAACCATGCATTTTTCTCCCCAAATATTGAGTTAGTTCTTAGGCTAAGAGGATATTATATTATATGCTTATACCTTTATTAAATCCACATTGGTTTGGTGTAATTATCTTTGGAAAAACGAGGATACTTCTAGAGGAGATGATTCTAGATAGTATTTTGAAAGACAATTTTCATAAAGTAATTGGTCTATAATGATAACAGGAAGTAGGCCATGAAATCTTGGGGATTGACACTATAGTGGCGCTAGGCCAACTACTGGGGATAGAGTCACTAATAAACAAGTATTAAATAACTTTAATGAGGTATCTTTTAATGATCTTCCAAAATTTCACATAAAACAACGAAAACGTCAGCATTCAACTCTTGAAAAACTTTAGATATCATGGGAATAGAGGAAAATTGGGATAATCTCCAACAAATTAGACATTCACTAGTGGATTCAGTTGATGAATGACCTTGAAAGTGATCTACAAAAGTTTGTTAAATCTAATTATAGTATTTAATAAGGTTTCCTCCATTGCTACAAACTTGATCAATTGCAAATTTTTATCCTCTTCGATTTGACATATGTGTGGAAGAATTTAGAAATGGTATCTCCCTCATAAAGTTACTTGATGTTGGATTTTTTTGCCAATATAACTCCTCATTACTCAAAGTAGAATTGAGTATAGCTTTGGTAATTGACATCTCCTTTTTATTATAATTATCAAGGTTTAGTTCAAAAAGCATTTCCTTATGAATAAGGTTATATTCATGGTCCTTAACATTTTGAAAGACAGATCTGAAGGTAGTCCTATTTCGTTTCGTTAGAAAGTTTTGAGCCTCTTCAGTCTAAAAGCAAACATTTCCTTGTGAGAAATAACAATTCAAATAAAAAGCTCCTAATTATTCTTTATAACATTTTCAATATCTTGATGATTTCACCACATATTTTGGAATATGAATGGTTTATGACAGTCATCAAGAGTAGTTTTAATGGAAATGAGGAAAGGGGAGTGGTCTGAATAGTTTCTATTAAGATGGCTTATAGAGGCTGAAGATTTATTTTATACAGTTTCTATTAAGATGCCTTAAATTCAAAACACATTTAAAAAATATGATGCATTATTTGTTACACTAGAAAAACATAACACATCTCAACGGGCACCCCTAACCAATCTGGAAAAATTAAATCTCCGGCCTTTCTATTGTTACACCATGTAAATTTGGAGCCACTAAAACCATTATTAGACAAACCACAAGATAATATGGCCTCATTAAATTAAACAATTATAACAAATGGATTCTTTAGATCAAAGTAAAGTGTTGATATATATCAGAAGCAATGATAGTTACAAATTTTACTCAATAATATCCATTTAGTTTGACCTTATAAACTCATATACATTTTTCCTTCCCACCTTTATGACATATTACAGAGATAGAGTTCCTTAGGCTTGGCTAATATTTTCCTATTATGCATAAAATAAACTTTATTTTATGTGTTTGTACATGGATTTTAATGTGTGGGTTGGTTTCTTGCTGTTATGAGATTAGGTTTTTATGCATAAAATAAAGCTTATTTTATGCATAATAGGAAAATATTAGCCAAGCCTAAGGAACCCTATTATTATTATAAACTTTATAGAGTTTTAGAGGATGAATTTGCATGTTTGTGGAGTATTATTATAAACTTTATGGAGTTTTAGAGGATGAATTTGCATGTTTGTGGGTAGTAAATTAACATATTTTGATTCCCCCCTCCCCCCCCCAAGATTTACCCAAATTATGCCTTAGTTGGGAGTGGATAACTTAGTTGTAATCATCATCATCATCCTTGCCTTAATCCCATCATATGAGGTCGGCCACATGGATTCTCTTTTTCCATTCTAATCGATTATGTGCATTATTATAATTCAAGTTTAATTCCTGAAGGTCTCTCTTAATGATTCTTCCACGATAGCTTAAGGCGAACTCTTTTTTTTTTACCCTCTATTTCCAACAATCTTTCTCTTGTTATAGGGGCATCTACTGGTCTACGCAACACATGTACGTACCACCTAAGTCTACATTATTTTCTCTCATGTATTGGTTTTTAATTTTGTCCTTTCTGGTAATTCCCATCATCCACTGGAGCATCTGCATCTCACCAACATGGAGACTTTGTTCATGTTTCTTCTTTAATGCCCAACACTTTGCTCCATACAAGGTCCCTGGCCTAACAAATATTCTATAAAATTTTCCCATTAATTTATTAGTTATCCTTTTATCGCATAACACTCCACTCGCTTATCTCTATTTCATCCAACCAGTTGATATTCTACTCATAACATCCTCATTAATATCCCCATTACTTTGTAACTTTGAACCTAGATAATGAAATTTATTAGTTTTTTTGATCATTTTTCTTCAATCTTTAACATTATATTACTCGACGCCTCATCATTAAATTTACGTTCCATAAATTTTGTTTTATTTCTGCTGATTTTTAGTACCTTAGACTCTAAGGCTTTTCTCCAAATATCTACTCTCATTTCTAATCTTTCCTTTGAAGTATCTATTGAAACTATATCATCCACAAACAACATATACCATGTTCTTGAATTTCCTTAGTAATCTCATCCAAAACTACGAAAAATAAATAAGCACTTAAGGCCGATCCTTGATGTAAATCCACTTTAATCGCAAAGTCATTAGTTTCTTCACATATAGTCTTTACTATAGTCTTTATGTTGTCATACATATATTCAATAAATTTAATATAAATCATATGGATTTTTTTCCCTTAAAGCCCACTAAATTATATCCATGTGTACTCTATCATAAGCTTTTTATAAATCTATAGAGACCATTTATAAGTTTTTATTTTTACTTATACATTTGTTCATGAACTGTCTTAATAAGTAAATAACTTTCGTGGTGGATCTTCCTGGCATAAATCGAAATAGATTTTCTGAGATAGTTGACTCATTTCTTAATCTTTGTTCTATAACCTTTTCCCATAATTCCATAGTGATTCATCAGTTTGATTCCTCTATAATTACCGCAGTTTTGTATATTCCTGTTATTTTTATACAATGGTATTATGGTGCTTTTCCTCCACTCATCTGTCATGTTTCATTCTCTTAAACTTTTAGTAGACAAGCCTATTAACTATTCTACTCCTACACTTCCAACGGTTCTCAACACCTCTATGGGTATTTTCTCCAGGCCAACCACTTTATTCTTTCCATTTTTCTTATTAGTATATCTATTTCTTTTTCAGTAATCAAACATATCATTCCTATATTCTGTTCAATGTTCTCGACATCTTTTTTTGAATATTCTACATTTGATAAACCATGAAAATACTCTTCCCATCTATCTAGAATTTCTTTATCGTTATTTAATTATAATACCCTAGATTTTTTATGATTTTAAAACATGGGATTCATTAAATTAAATATGACATATTACTTGATAATTAATCCGGATTAAAATAAATATTAACTAGCGAGATAAGAGTTAGGATTTATTAGTGAGAATTATATTAAATATTACTGAACGAACAAAGTAATCTATGATTGGGAATAAAATTATGAATTTATAACAATTGTCGCGAGTGGGAAATACGACAATTACGGTAATTAAGTTGGGACGTGTGTGTCTGTTGTGTCGGGACTAAATTTGTGAAATAATAAGTAAGTTATTTATTAGTCTCTCAAATGTTCATTTCGAGTGGACCAGCGTGTCCGGAAAGGTCGAGATAGTCAGGAAGGTCTACCCCGTGGTTTAATTGGGTCCTAGGGCAATTTTAGGCCTAACCGGCATCCCAGGAGGGCATTTTGGTAATTTGTATTTTTGGGTGAATACTATACACGAAATTCCTAAGTTTTATATCTGATTGGGGAAAACGGGGTTAGGTTAAAACTACGTAAGAATTAGAGGAGAGACACAGAGAGGCCATATAAGGAAGAGGAAGGAGAAGCCAAGGCTATAACCACCCCTTAACACCACCACCACCACCGGAGTATAGGCCGGAGGAGTGAACTCTAGTCCATCATCTTACCCAATAGATCATACCTACTTTCATAAGGCAAGTGCATAATCTTGCGTAATTAGAGCAATAATAACACCCAGGTTAGTGTAGGTTGGAATTGACGATGAATTATGTATGAAATTGATGAAATTTGAGAAATTGAATCATAATTGGAGACTGAAAATTATGTAGGATCGATTCCAAATGATAAGTAGATGATTACCCACGAAATTTGATCTATAACGATGAACAAATCTGAGTTGTTATGGAAGTTTTTGAAAAAGATGACAACCTAGGGTTTATAATGATTAATCTTGAATTAAACCCAATAAATTGATGTCCTTTATCGAAATTTTGATCTTTAATCATTAGAACTTATTTTTATGTGATAGTAGAACTTTTGGTAAGGTTGAATTGGCATTTAGGATGATTAAAATTTGGATTTGGGGTTGGAAATTGATGAAACCTGTACGAACAGTAATGCAGAATTTCGCCAGACCTGTAGGGGCGAATTTATTCGATCGAAATCGAATCAATTCGGTCCAAGCCGAATCGATTCGGCTGCCCAATTTTCCCCAATTTTCTTCTTTTGTTAATTATGGTTAGGAAATCATCTAGAATTTATTCTTGGGAACCATTTTAAAATACTTGGACTTATGTTAGAAGACCAGTAGGCCTAGGTTGGGTATTAGGATTGATTTCATAATGGCACGTTTAGGGATAAAGGTAATTAGGTTAACATGAGAGAATTACCTAATTTAGAGAACAATTTGGTCTCGAGAATTTGAGGACAATGATGATTTAAACCAATAGGATATGGTGAGTTACCTACTAATATTAGGACAGAACATTAAGTACACTTTGTACGGTGAACAATACTCAAGAGCGTATGATAAAGAGTGAAGTTTTAATTCAATCAAATGTAGGATATTCGAGATAATAATATGCTACGTATGGGACTTAGGATATGGTATGTGATAATACCTATATCTATGCTATAAAATTTATAGGTGAGATGAATGCCTATTGTATCATTGATTTATTATGTGTATGACATACCTCGCTGCTTGCTATCATGGAAGGTTTTGAAAGGGGTCAGTCTTATCCTAATGAGCCATTGGGGGGTGGGGGGATTTTAGATTCGGTACCTTAGGACATAGAACCTAGGTATGAGATATCTTTGAGAATGATACTGATGATGGTCATATGGGTGCGTAACCCATAGGTCTGGAACTATATTCGCCTACAATATGTGTGATTTGTATTTATGGTTCGAGGGAAATACCGAACCGATTGTCCTTGTTTGAGTACGAGATGTACCTGGACTTAAGTGCAGAGTATGCATCGCACCATAGCTGAATATTGAGGTGCCGTATTAGTATATATATTGTATAATGGTGATTAAATACATATACTGGTGTTAATATCTATTGTGTGGAAATTGTAGATACAAATGATGATATAACCTTATATAGATTAAGTATGTGAACACTTAACCTCATTGTGAAATTCTTACGATAATATCAAATGCAAGAACCTTTAATAATAATAGTATGTGGGAATTACGAGTTATTACTATGGGTGTTACTGAGAAGATTATTGTCTACAATCCAGTTAGGGTGGTGATGACTAGAACAATTTAGAGGTACGTTAGGTGTGCACAATAGTTGAGAGGTGAGAATCTCAAGTGAGTGTCCGTAAAGCTAACATGTGTATTATATTTGCTTTACTAAATATTTAAATACTTTCTAAACTATTTTAAAATATTTACACTCGGGCTCTGACCCATCTCTTGAAAAATCTCTTTTTCTTGTGAAATTATTGTTGGTGCCCAGCTGCAGAGACGCCAAGTTTAGAATGTTGGATATTTTGATGTGCTGCAGCTATTATGGGAGTTGTAGGTCCTCGCATTTAGACGCCTCCACATCTATCTTTTCAGCTCTAGTATTTAGACTTCTCAGTTAGGGCATGTGTCACCCATCCGCAGTTTATTTATGTCAAAGAGACATTTTAATCATTTATTTTAGTATTTCCATTTCAGTGGATTTATCATTATTATGATTATTGGTTTGGATTTTTGATGGGGACGGTTATTCCAGTTTATTATATTCTGTTGGAGGATGTTTTACTCATTATATGCTTATTCATGAGAATGGTGGATGTTTTGAATGGTTTAAATTAATTGACATTAATTTATGGGTTAAATGTTTTTGACACTGGGTTGATTAATTATTGGGTGATTAATAAAGTATATGTTTTTTGGCAGTGACACTAAGAATGAACCAAACGAATATTATGTTTTAAATTTTTATAAAGGACTGATCACAGTATTTAATTTAGCAGGGTGTTACAGGTGGTATCAGAGCATCCGTTTCTAGAATGTTTTAGGATCAATGCGGCTCATTATGCTTTCAGCTTGGCATTCTTTGATATAAAGCCCTATATTTAGGATTGTTGCGTTCTTGATTATGTGATTACATCTTCCACTATTTGAGATTTAACAATTGTGAAGTTATAAATTGTTTTTTGTTTCAGATGACTCTCAGACGTGTACCGAGAGCGAGATATGCTAAACTCGAGCCACAACCAGCTTAGGCTCAGGGTACAATGAATGTTGCTGAAGTTACTGCCATCGTTGCTCTGGCAGTTAATGCAGCATTAGCGGTTGTTCAGCAGGACCCACCACAGGCACATGTATTGGCGCTAACACCAGATCATGCATTCCCTTCTGTTTGGGAGCGTGCCAGAGATGCCTTCCAGAAGGCGCATCCCCTAGAGTTCATGGTGAGTTCAGATGTGGTTGTGTCGAGCCATTTGAAGAAGGATATACAACAGCTCTTGAGGATGTATGAGTGCAGGTAGGTGTAGAGGAAGATATTAGATACTTTAAATCTAGTTAGGGAAGTGTTACAGTGATAGGAGTCGACTATTACTACAGAGGAGCGTGATCTATTAACGATTCAGGACTTCAGGGTGCGGTTTGACACTAAATATTTTCGTTCTGCCATTCAGACTGAGATGAGGTCGAAATTACTGGTCCTCACCCAAGAGGGGAAGAATGTAGAAGAATATGAGGAGGAATTTACTAGACTAGTGAACCTAGTACTAACTGAGGTACCTACTGAAGAGAAGAAGATTCAGATGTTCATGGATGGCCTGACCTAGCGGATCCGATAGCATCTTCTGGGAAACCTTTCCTTGCAATCTTATATCGATGTGGTTAATGATGATTTACTACAGTGCCAGGATCACGGCTTCTATGTTAAGGGGAAAAAGTGAGGAGGTGAGTCCACCCAGCAGGGTAGGACCAACGGAGGTAGTGCCCACGGAGCACGAGCATCTCAGAGTCACGAAGGCAGGGTGAGTAGGGTTCCCACCAGGGGGAATCTGCTAAAAGATTCAGATCAGGAGGTTTTTGTCATAGGTAGTGAGGTTTTAGGCATGGCCACCAGGGTCAACCGGCCAGCAGCAGTTCCAGCAGGGCCATTAGGGCCAAGGGAGAGGTGGTAACGACCAGCAGGGCCAAGGTCAGTAAGGTTAGAAGGGAGTAAAATTTATAGATAAGTGTTTCATTTGCATTAATTTAGGTCATAAACATCAGGACTTCCCGTAGAAGGATAGGGTCCCGCAGCAACAGCAACAGGGTGCTTATTAGGAGCCCTAACGATCGATGTTTCCCACCACCCTCCCAGTGCTAGCACTAGTCCCATCTTTGCATGCCATTCCAGCAACCTCGATTCAGCAGGGACAACTACAGTATGGGTGTGTTTACAACGTCCACCAGGCAGTAGTTCTGTAGACTCCACCCACAGTTAAGGGTATATTTTCTATCCACGAGACTATGGGGAATATTTTATTTGACACGGAGGCCTCAAACCCTTTCATAGCCACTAGATTTATGCGGCCCACAGGGTTATTAGACACGATCGATAATACAGTGACTTGTGTAGACTCGCCGTTTGGTAATGGGTCGATGATTTTCTTTATATGTAGGGGTGTGGGCATAGTGATTGGGAGACTTATTTTACCTGCCTATATGCTTGTTTTAGACATGTTTGAGTATGACACCATTATTGGCATGGATTGGCTAGTCGCGTATAGGGCGATGATTGACTGCTTTAGTAGGAGCATTATTTTCGCTATCCCTGGGTAGAAGATGCTTATAGTAACGATGCCTTGTCTTGAGGGAGGATCGACCACTCACTTGTTCTATATAAAGGAGGAGACCTTTACGGGAGTTATGATTTCCCTCGATTCTATCCCGATAGTTAGTGATTTTATCGATGTATTTTAGGAGGTACCGAGACTACCTTCGAGTAGAGAGATAAAGTTCGTGATTGATTTGGCACTGGGCACACGATCGACAGCTCATGCACCATACCACATGGATCTTATGGAAATGAGCGAGCTACATAATAATATTGAGCATTTATTGGAATAGGGTTTCATCCAGAGGAGTACCACACCTTGGGGTACCTTAGTTCTTTTGTGAAGAATAGGGATGGATCCTTACGACTGTGCGTGTATTATCGAGAGTTGAATAAAGTCACAATATGAAATTAATATCCATTACCTCGCATCGATGACTTATTCGACCAACTAGGAGGAGTACCTTACTTCTCAAAGATAGAGTTAAGATCTAATTATCACCAGTTACGCTTCAGGGAACATGATATGTCTAAGATTGTTTTTCTGACAAGATACGGGTCCTACGAGTTTTGAGTTATGCCATTTGGGATGACCAATGCTCCAGCTGTATTTATGGACTTGATGAATAGGGTGTTCAGAGAGTTCTTATATTAGTTTGTCATTGTTCTTATAAATGACATCTTGATTTATTTCTGTATCGAGGAGGAGCATGCTGAGCATTTGCCTCGGGTTCTACAGACACTACGTGAGCACGAGTTGTATGCTAAGTATGAGAAATGTGTATTCTGGCTATGAGAGGTGCAATTTTTGGGGCATATCATTTCTCTGTTAGGGATATCAGTGGACCTGAGAAAAGTGTCAATGGGGACAGCCCACGACACCGATGGGAGTATGTAACTTCTTAGGGTTAACCGGGTATTACACACGATTAACTTGAGGATTTTTGAAAATGACGGGCCCAATGACTAATTTGACCTGTAAGGGTTTACCGTTTGCTTTGGATGATGCATGTCAGTTAGAATTTGATGAGCTGGAGGACAAGCTGACTTCAGCACCCATACTAACACTCCCCAGAGCAGGAGTGGAGTACCTTGTTTTCACTGATGCATCGTTACAGGGGTTAGGTGGAGTATTACAATAGGAGGATCACGCTATAGATTATGCTTCCCGCAAGCTTAAGCCTCATGAGAGGAATTACCCCACCCACGACTTGGAGTTAGCGGCAGTTATGTTTGCACTTTGGATATGGAGACACTATCTGTTGGGGGAGAAGTTCCGTCTATTTATAGATCACAAGTCACTACAGTACTTCTTCACTTAGAGAAAGAGTTAAATATGCGTCAGTGTAGGTGGCTTGAATTTTTGAAAGACTATCAGTTTGAGATCCAGTATCACCCGGGTAAGGCCAATGTGGAGGCTGAAGCGTTGAGCCATAGGCCATGGGGTGAGGTGCACGAAGTGTGGAAGGAAAAATGGAAGGAATTAGGGCATCAGGATGCAGTCGCTCGATTATTTATGTCAGTGATGATCGTTACACCCCAAATTGTGACGAGGGTAGTACAGGCTCAGGAAGAGGATCCGTTCTGTAAGGAGTGGATTAGACAACTTTTAACCGGGGGAGAAGAGTCTTACTCATTGAGTTTCAAGGAAGGCTTGAACTTCAATAGTAGACTGATTATTCCCGAGGGGAGGACTTAATACATGTGGTGATGACAGAGTTGCATGGGTATCGATTTATGGTACATCTCGACAAGGATAAGATGTACCAGGATATGAGACGACAATATTGGTGGAGTGGGATGAAGAGAGACATTGCTGAATTTGTCTCGAAGTGTGCCACCTATCAGCTGGTAAAGGTGGACCATCAGATATCAGTAGGGTTTCTTTAGACATTAAAGATTCCTATGTGGAAATAGTAGATCATTTCCATGGATTTTATCACACATTGCCTACTTCTCAGAGGGGTCACGATTCTCTATGGGTGGTTATGGATCGATTGACCAAGGTAGCCCACTTTTGTCCAGTCCGGATGGATTATAATATGTCATAATACTCTCATATTTTCATTGCCAAGATAATGAGATAACACAGGGTTCCCTTAAATATTGTGTCTAAAAAGTACAAGATTTTTGTGTCTCATTTTTGGGGGAGCTTCCAGGAAGTCATGGGCATCGAGTTGAATTTGAGTACGACTTATCACCCACTGACAGATGGGTAGACTAAGCATACTAATCAGATGTTAGAGCATATGTTGCATATGTGTATTATCAATTTTGGAGGAGGTTGGGAGCAGTACCTTCCACTGGAAGAGTTTGCATACAATAACTCCTATCAGTTCATTGTTGGCATGGCTCCATTTGAGGCACTGTAAAGGTAGACCTTGCCATTCTCCTACTTTTTGGTTAGAGATGGGGGACAACAAGATGCTCGGGACAGAGGTGATTTAGGATACATCAACTAGGATCGAGATAATTTGAGGTCACATTCAAGTAACACAGGACAGACATAAAAGCTAAGTCGATGCCAAGCGATTCTTCCATGAGTTTGCTGTGGGGGACTATGTTTTACTACGATTATCTCCTATGAAGGGGATAATACGATTTGGGAAGAAAGTGAAATTAGTGCCAAGGTGCGTTGGGCCATTTCCTATCATCGAGTGGATTGGGCCGGTTGCTTACAAACTTGGATTTCCGCAGCACTTATAGCGTATACATGATGTGTTTCATATTTCTTCACTTAGACGGTATCCCCGGGATGAGTTGGCTCACACTCACATTGTGCTAGATAAGATTGACTTATATCCTGATAGTTCATATGAGGAGAGTTCGGTGTCTATCTTAGACCGTAGAGAGAGGAGATTGAGGTAAAAAGTAGTCCCACTTGCGCAGGTTCAGTGGGAGCACCATTACGTTGAGGAGTCTACTTGGGAGTGCGATGATGATATGAGCAAAAAATATCAAGGGTTATTCTTACCAGGTATACTTTTATTTTCAAATTTGGGGACGAAATTCTTTCATTAGGGGGAAGTATGTAATACCCTGAAATTTTTATGATTTTTAAAATATTGGATCAATTAAATTAAATATGAGAAATTAATTGATAATTAATATGGATTATAATAAACATTAACTAGAGAGATAAGACTTAGTATTTATTAGTGAGAATTATATTGAATATTACTGAACTAATAAAGTAATATATGACTGTGAATATGATTATGAATTTATAACAATTGTCGTGAGTAGTAAATACGATAATTACGGTAATTAAGTTGGGACGTGCATGTCAATTGTGTTGGGACTAAATAAGTGAAATAATAAGTAAATTATTTATTGGTATCTCAAATGTTCATTTCGAGTGCGCCAACGTGTCTGGAAGGGTCGAGATAGTTAGAAAGGTCTACCCGATGGTTTAATTTGGGTCCCGGGGCAATTGAAGGCCTAATCGGCATCCCGGGAGGGCGTTTTGATAATTTGTATTTTTGGGTGAATACTATACACGAAATTCCTATGTGTCATATCTGATTGGCAAAAATGGGGTTAGGCTAAAACTACGTAAGAATTAGAGGAGAGCCACAGAGAGGTCATATGAGGAAGAGAAATGAGAAGCCAAGTCTATAACCACCACTTAGCACCACCACCACCACCACCGGAGTATAGATCGGAGGAGGAACTCTAGTCCATGATCTTCCCTAACATATCATATGAGCAAGTGTTTAATCTCGTGTAATTAGATCAATAACCATGTTAGTGTTGGTTGGAATTGACAATGAACTATGTATGAAATTGGAGAAATTAAATCATAATTGGAGACTGAAAATTATGCAGGATAGATTCCCCATGATACGTAGATGATTACCTCCGAAATTTGATCTATAATGATGAACAAATCTGAGTTGTTATGGAAGCTTTTGAAAAAGATGACAACCTAGGGTTCTTAATGATTATTCTTGAATTAAACCCAATAAATTGATGTCCTTTGATGAAATTGTTATCTTTAATCATTAGAACTTGTTTATATGAGATAGTATAACATTTATTAAGGTTTAATTGACGTTTAGGATGATTAAAATTAGGATTTTGGGTTGGAAATTGATGAAACCCATATGAACAGTAATGCAGAATTTCGCTAGACCTATAGGAGCAAATCGATTTGGCTACCCAATTTTGCCTAGTTTTCTTCTTTTCTTAATTATGGTTAGGAAATCATCTGGAATTTATTCTTGGGAACCATTTTAAAATACTTGGACTTATGTTAGAAGACTAGTAGGCTTAAGTTGGGTATTAGGATTGATTCCATAATGGTACCTTTAGGGATAAATGTAATTAGGTTAACATGAGAGAATTGCTTAATTTAGAGAACAATTCAGTCTCAGGAATTTGAGGATAATGATAATTTAGACCACTAGGATATGGTGAGTTACCTAATGATATTATGCATAGAACATTAAGTACACTTTGACTGGTGAACAATACTCAAGCACTTACGATAAAGAGTGAAGTTTTAATTCAATTAAATGTAGGCTATTCGAGATAATAATATACTACGTATGTGAATTAGGATATGGGATGTTAGAATACCTATATCTATGTTATAAAATTACTAGGTGAGATCATTGCTTATTGTATGATTGATTTATTATGTGTATGACATACTTACGCTGCTTGCTATCGTGGGAGGTTTTTGAAAGGGGATAGTCTTATCCTGATGAGCCATTGGGGGGATTTTAAATTATTACCTCGGAACATAGAACCTATGTATGGGCTATCTGTGAGAATGGTAGTGATGATGGTCATATGGGTGTGTAGGTATGTGCATAAACCATAGGCCTAGAACTATGTTCGCCTCCAATATGTGTAATTTTTATTTATGGTTCGAGGGAAATAACGAACCGATTGTCCTTGTTTGAGTACGAGGTGTATCTGGACTTGATAGCAGAGTATGCATCGCACCATAGCTGAATATTGAGGTGCCGTATTAGTATATATATATACATACATATATATATATATATATATATATATATATATATATATATATATATATATATATATATATATATATATATATATATATATATATATACTAGTGGTGACCCGTGCGATGCACGGTTGGGTATAACGCATTTTGAAGTATATTATTCTAAAATATAATCTAATATATATTTTTTATTAGTATTTAAAAAAATGAGTGTAGCCATAAATATGAACATGTAAATTCAAGTAATATAGTAGGAAACACATATCAATTAAAGTAAATAGGAAATGATTGTTAAGAACCATATTATCGTAGAACACAACACAATATGAAAATCCAAATTATTAACCATATTGGGGTGTGCTTGTTCCGATGGCAGGACAACAAATCTCTCTCCAGACATGGTTAATGAAACGCAAACCCCCAGCTAAATAGTTAAATTCTTTGTGCCCATGCTGATGAATGGTTGCACATTCGTTACGGTGCCTTTGTTTTTATATCGTAACGATATGTAATACTCCTCAGGGGTTTTCGTAATTGCGAGAAATATATACTTTGTTTATGACACACTTATCAATTCTCACTATGCCCCGTGCATAATACTTTTGGCACATTACATGAATACGGGTTGCAACACACGAATAAAAATAAAATACATACCCAACAAAATTTGTTTGTGGAACATTCAATTTAAAATTGTAATTAATTTTTATAGGTGAATTTTATCTAATATAAATTTTAACACATAAAAATATGGCCACAGGACATTTGTCATTGTATTTTTTTCTCAAACACAAACACGACCCAATTAAAATTTGATACAATGTGAAATATTTTTAACCTAACACAAACACAAACCATATAAAAACGATACGAAATGACATGAAATATTATCTAATTTATTTACAAAAACAGAAATACGACTGAATTAAAAAGTGACACAATACATAATCTTTTCTTTACTAAACACAAATATGATTAAGTAAAAGCGATACAACATGAAATTTTTTTCCAAACACAAATAATAATATTTTTTACAAAAAAAACTTGAAATTTTGTTTTATTTTTAACAAACACCAACACGATCAAAGTATAAACACCCCAGCGGATCGTGTTTGTGTTTGGTAAAAAAAGTCATGCATCGCTTAAAAACATTTCGTAACGTGTCACGAAATCTTATTTTATTTGTTTTTTTTTACAAAAATAAAAACACAATTGAATTAAAATGCTATACAATACAAAATTGTTACCTTTAATGGCACAACATTGCACGCCTATAAGAAACCCAAACACTTTTTTTGAACAGCAATAGTGTAATATTTTTGGTGGGTGTAGTCTTAAGAAGAGAGGGAGGAACTTGGACAGATATGACTGGAGTTTTAAAATGTGTGGAGGGTGGGCGAAAGTTGCCAAAAATTATGGAGAGCAGAAAAACGTGTGTGGTTACAATTTTTTAGGAGAGTTTGTTTTTTAGTGGTATGGTGAGAAACATGGGACAAACTCGTTTATTTCGGGGTTGAAATTTTTTAAAAAATCTGAAAAAATTAGTGGCTGCCCGTGCGGATGGCACGGTGACAAAGAAAAATTCTAGTTAAAATACATTAAAAATTATGTCCTAAAAAAATTATTAGAATAAGAGTTTGTTTTGCTCTCATGCGGATTAAAATTTTCAACGTCTCCACATATATTTATGTTTTATATTAACCAAACTGTATACTAAAAAATCTTTAAAATGTTTTATAAATAAACTAAATATAAAGAATTTAAAAGTATGTTACTTCACGATTTAAAATAGTTCTTCAATTATTTGGATAAAAATATTGACTGTTAGAAAAAGTTTAGCATGAAACACTAAGAAGTTTGACATCATGAGGGTAATAGTAATATTTTTTGAGTTGTGTGTTGTAACTTTTTATAGGATTAATAGTTTAAAATAACATTATTTGGAATGGTGCTCTCACCATTCTTGTGCTTGAGCCAAGTGTCAATCTCACTTTAAGGGTTTAATGCATCACCTTTTCCAAAACACTGTTATATAATTCGTTGTTCATACCTTAAGAGTGCATTTGGGAAGGAAAAAAAATAGGACAGTTATTAATACTAAAAATAATTTTGTAAAGAAATAAAAGAAATAAAAGACAACAGTTTTACCCATGTATCATCCACATCTGGATTTCCTACACTCTCTATACATGAGAAATAAAAAGTTAAAGCACCCAAAAAAAAAATAAAAGAATAAACCTTTTAATAAGACAGATGTTGCTTATATACAAAACCAACTGTGAAAAGTCTCCATCTCTTCATCTCTTCACTTAGGTACCTTTAAGGCACTTGATAAACTATGCTACATGTATACAAAGCCAAATGTGAGATTATTTTCACAGAGTTTTATATAGCCAAACACGGTTAGTCTAGTGATATATACATTTAAAAAAAAACATGAAAACAAAAATAATAAAACATATACAGTTAGATAATTTGAATAAAAAGTCTAAAACATAATAAAAACATTTTAAATACTACTTACGTCCACTACCCGAATATAATAGATAATTATTTATTTCTAAAGCCATGATTTGCATATTTTATCATTTTACTAAACATTTGGGGAAGATACACTTAAGGTAACATGATCCTAAACACAGACGTGAGCTTGAAGCCTCTTTGAGGCATTTACTCAAACATATGGCACGAATCGAGACAACAATCTTAACACGTTAAATCAATGTAAAACAAAAATGACATATATTTTCCATTACAGTGTCTCTATCTGGGAGAACCCAAATAGAAATGGTGTTGTTGTTTTTTGCCGGATAACTGAGATGGTACCCGGATATTTGTTGACTACAATCCGAATATTTGTGCCGGAGTGACCAACTGTAAAACCAAAGATCGGAGTGAACAAACTACAGGCTGGACTGAACAAACACAGGTCGGAGTTGCAATAGGCTGTAAATAAATGGGTTTTGTATGACAAATTATATAAGCTTGTATAAATAACACACAACTTACTATTTTTCACAATTCTTTTATCCACACCAGAAATTTTTTCAATACAGATTATGTATGAGAGGTGTGAGGACGTGAGGTATAAAAGAGAGGAAATTGTGGTGGGTAGTTACAGGTAGTTTTTTAGTGCCTATTTGTAGTGGGTTGTTGGAATTTTTAAATCATGCATCACGTTTAAGTTTTCAAACTCTGTTGGTCAAGAATAACAGTTCCATATGGAGACACGTGGTATTTTATAATTTTAAAAACTCAAAAAACTGAGAAAATTGGGTTTAAGGTTTTGAGGCTTCTCAAGACTCCTACTACATACGTATATATATATATATATATATATATATATATATATATTATATAATGGTGATTAAATACATATAGTTGTATTAATATCTACTATTAATATTTATAGGCATGATTAATGATATAACCCACTGTTCTAAAAAACCCGCCTAGGCACGCCTAGGTTTGAGGCTTGGGAGAAACGCCATGCCTTAAGATTTTGATGCCTTATGCTTGATAAAACCCTTAAGGCGTACTTTTTCTCTAAAAACAACAATGCTGTAGTGAAACGATATCCCCTTTTAAAGATTTTTTTACAAACCGAACCATTATCTCATCCAAAATAATCAAATAGTATTTTTATTTGCAAATATTCAGACATATTTTTATGATATGTACAATTTTAGTATTTTAATATCCTTGTTGTGGTTAGAAAATATTAAAATATATTAAAAAGACCTAAACGCCTTTTCACGCCTTTTTACGCCAAGGCCCGCCTAGGCTTCTAAGGCTTAAGGCTTGGCCTCCACGCCTCGATCACGCCCCACGTTTTTTAGAACCTTGATATAACCTTATATAGTTTAAGTATGTGAACACTTAAACTTATTGTGAAACTCTTACGATAATATCAAATGAAAGAACGTTTAATAATGATAGTATGTGGGAATTTCGGGTTATTACTACGAGTGGTACTTAGAAGATTATTGTCTACAATCCAGTTAGGGTGATGATGACTAGAACGGTTTAGAGGTACATTAGGTGTTCATAATAGTTGAGAGGTGAGAATCTCAAGTGAGTGTCCGTAAAGCTAACATGTGTATTATATTTGCCTTACAGCATCTTTAAATACTTTCTAAACTGTTTTAAAATATTTTACACTCGGGCTCTGACCCGTCTCTTGCAAAATCATTTTTTCTTGTGAAATTATTTTAGGTGCCCAGCCATAGGGACACCAAGTTTAGACTGTTGGATCTATTGACATGCTGCAGCTATTGTGTGAGTTGCAGGTCCTTGCATTTATATGCTTCTGCATCTTTATTTTTAGTTCTAGTATTTAGACTTCTCAGTTAGGGCATGCGTCGCCTATCCTCAGTTTATTTATGTCAAAGAGACATTTTACTCATTCTTTTAGTATTTCCATTTTAGCGGATTTATCATTATTACGATTGTTGGTTTGGATTTTTGAATGGGAGAATTATTCTAGTTTATTATATTCAGTTGGAGGATGTTTTACTCATTAGATGATAATTCACGAGAATGGTGAATGTTTTAAGTGGTTTAAATTAATTGACATTCATTACTGGGTTATATGTTTTTGACACTAGCTTAATTATTTTTTTGTTATTAATAAAGTATATGTTTTTCCAGCAATGACGCTAAAAATCAACCAACCGGATATTCTGTTTTAAATTTTATAAAGGATTGATCGCCCGATATTTAATTTAGCGGGATGTCACATTAGTATATTTTGGTTTACGTCTTTAATACACTTAACTGGACTCATATCCATTGTCAATCTATCTCTATTCTTTGCCAATTGATATATTTCCTTTTCACCTTCCTTGGTACCTAATTTATTAGAAAGATTATTTAGTGCATATTTTTGCGCATTTCTAATAAATTTTTTTATTTATTTTTTATCTCCTTATACTTTTCTATATCTTCTTGATTTTTACTCTTTTGTCACTCTTTAAAACTTACTCTTTTCTTTTGTATTATCTTTTGCATTTTCTCATTCCACCACCAAGTCTCTTTTTATGAATCTTTTTCCTTTAGTCTCACCTAAAATATGCTTACCCATTTTCTCGATGTCATTATTTGTTTTTGACTAAATATTTTTAACATTGTCGTTCCAATTCCGCTTCATGTTTAACAAGAACTTCTGTCTAAATTCATTATCTTTCCATCCTTTGAAATCCTTCCATTTTATATTTTGATAAGCTCTTTTCTCTTTTCTATACTTAAATCCTTTATTTGATAAATCTATTATTAATAGACGACATTGATTTGTTAGGCTTTCACCTGGTATAACTTTACAGTCTTTGCATGCGTACAAGTCTCTTATTTTAAGTGAGCAATAGTCTATTTGAATTTTGTTCTCTCCACTTTTAAATGTTATTAAATTTTCCTCCCTTTTAAAAAAAAATGCGTTTGTTAATGCCAGATCACATGCCTTAGCAAAATTTAAGAGATTTTTTTCTTCTTCATTTCTTATACAAAAAACCACAACCTCCATGTATCCTTGGATAACCATCTCTTTCTAATCCTACATGTCCATTTGAGTCACCTTCCCCAAAAAATATTTTCATGCATAGGAATTTGTTGTAATACTTCATCCAACAATTTCCAAAATAATTTTTTTGCATTTTTATCTAAAGCTCCTTGGGGCGCGTAAGCACTTGTAATATTCAATATCATTTTATCTAGGACAATATTACTACTCATTAATCTATGTCCCCATCGCTTAACATCCATAACTTTATCTTTTATATAGTTATAAACAACAATACCCACCCCATTTCTATGATTATCCAAAAACGTATTTTGTCAAAATCTGACTGTTAGTAAACTAATTCTATTTTTTCCTCACCAGTGATGGTATTTTTTGCTTTTTCATTGTGGTGAAAAATTAAAATTTTATAATTCTCTCTTTTTTAATTGTTATAGACTTCTTAACTTAATCCTAGCCCCAAACTTTACTAGTAAAGTCATTCAAAAATTGTTAACCACGTAAAATGTTTTTTTAATCATCCCAAGAGGGATTTCATTAAGGAACCAGGGATTACAAGAAAAATAATTGCTATAAGAAAAGGAAAGAAAAGATAATATAAGAATAAAATAAATAATAAAACCTAAAAAAAGTGGGCAAAACATAGAACAAATATTTGGCGGAGACCCTTCAATACAAATGACCTAATGCTAGATAACGGGAAACTCTTGTAACACCCCGCTCAAAATAAAAATGGGTGGCCAGCCCTATACTACATTAAATCAGGAGTTTCAGATCACTCAGTCTCCACATCAACTGTCGGTACAAATATAATATAGACTAACTACCCGATATCATGTAAGCGAGATGTTAAAATTAAATACAATATATAACAGACAACAAACCAACACTATAAGCTACTAACAAAGAAAAGAAAGATGCATACAAGAACTATGATAAATGAAATGCTAGAATAAAATGAAATGAGTAACTACAACCGAATATACCACAAAACAAAAATAAACCCGAATAAGTTGTCGGGTTACAGACAATACAATAACTGAAATGGAATAAATACAAACATTTATAAATATCCCTTGGGTACAAACATGATATAAAACATGAATCCTACCTAGATTTTTAAAGAAGTAGGAAGCGACTACAATCTAAGTCCCGCAACAGTCCGCACCTGTCACGGCTCCCAAGACTCTGGATGGAGGGCATCCGGCATCCATGCGGTAGGACACCTGTAGTAATATATGTATATATACATGCAGGAGAGAAAAGTAAACGGGTCAGAGCCCGAGTTGTGAAAATATTTAGCAAGTGTGTTAACCGTGCATAATAAATATCAATTCACTTATTTCATAATTAAAGTGGAATCACCCTCTCGTTAAACCCCAACTCACCCCTCATCTAACGGCGCACATCTATTCGCGTCCTGAAATTTTAGTTAAGTTACCCCATCTATAGGGACAACCTAACTTACCATAGGCATAGCCTATACCCCCAATACCTGCCTTCCTAGCATACCCAAAAATCCAACCCTTTCTAATCATACTTGATTATTTTCAAACATATATGCCATAATAGGGTTAATGGATTTCGGTTTATAATTAAATCAATTATAATTCTTAATTCATTACCCATATACATTTGGGGTGAATCATATAATTTAATTTCTAAATAACATGCATACAAATTATTAATGACAAAACTTCTCTCCAATCTCAACATTGCACTACGTTTCGTGCGTGGGGCATCTCGCAAAGCGAAATCCAAACAAGGAACCCCCCCGTTACACTACTCCTTGAAAATGTCCATCCTAGAGATCCATTATGCCATACATACAATATTATACTACTACAACTACTAAATTTAGATTTCCATATAAGAATAATCTCAAAATCTCCAATAATATCCTTGGAATGATGTAACCGAAATATTCCTTAAATGCGATACATCAACCCCCAATAATCTAGTACACCATAATCATCCAAGATGTACTCCATAAAGATTCCATATCCTTTCACCTATAGGATATATAAATATATATATATATAGGCATTTATTCTCACCATATATATATATATACAATCATCCATTCCCATGACCAAGTGTACATACCACATCTGATGTACAATGGCCATGCACATAATATAACCGGCTATATATATCGCCGATAAACTGCACCATGTTATCATTTTACAGGGCATTACTCACATACCATCCTGGGGACCACGGTCGGACTCAATATCACCGACATCGGGGCCAAACACACACACACACACACACACGACGTCCCGAGAAGCGGTCATAGCTCCTAACCGGGTAATGAGACGAGACATACCCAGCACGTCCATCCCCAAAAGAAATGCATATCACATAATAACACAATGGACGACTATGACCTGGGGAATATCCACACCCTTCTCCTTGAGCCAGGATGCTCACCCTCAGCGCGAAAACTTCCCAATGATAGCATGAGCGGGGTATTCTTAACCACATAAGTACATATATCGTTCACATGCACTATATATATACATCCATATGATCCCATCATATGATAAAACACTAAACCATCACATACGGTTTAGATATTCACAACATCAATATATCCATAAATTCATATCCATACAGATATATAGCCACATATCCATACACACACACACACACACACACACACACATATATATATATATATATATACAAACTATTTCTCGTTCATATGTATAAAATATGTAAACTTGGCTATAGGTATACATAATCCTCAATATACCAGCCGTCACCCCCAACTCATTTAATTTACCTCGATATGTGAATACAATCCCTCACTTGAAGCATATTCATCCATTTTGCCTATGATGAATAGTCTCCAAAAAATATATGTATATATCTAACATTAGGGTTATCACTCAAAGTTTAGTGTAGGAAACCATCACTACACATCTCCTCTATATTCAAAAGTACAAAATTATCTTTAGTACTATTTGACCATTGGCATATACATGACTAATAGTCTACAAACCTCAACTTATCCCAAATTCATTTCTAGTATTGGAATCCCAATGATTATTTCCACACAATTATGTGTAAACTATCCTGA
The DNA here is from genome assembly GCA_949130495.1 of Sambucus nigra. Lineage (NCBI taxonomy): Eukaryota > Viridiplantae > Streptophyta > Magnoliopsida > Dipsacales > Adoxaceae > Sambucus > Sambucus nigra. The sequence continues at coordinate 441,402,280 of OX422216.1, forward strand.
CTAGAATTTATGCTACCAATTATTCTAGTTGATAGTACGTTCCAAATCGTTCCCAATTTCACCTACGGTTAGATTAATCATATGAACCCCTTACTCCGGTTGGGTTACCGATTGTTCCTTAATTTAAACATTTCTAAGGATACGTGATCCCTGTCACTCTTCGGTCCCCAAACCTTAATCTTAATAGAATCCTATTTACCATAAGGATTCAGCACCACACTCGGCCTACAATTTCATATCGTACTCTCACCACTCTCTTGGAAGGACCCCAATCCTGACATCATAATTGGGCCCACTTATGACCCCTAATTAGGACTCCCATTCTCAATGAGATTCCCCACTATATCTGTATGACCCTCTCAAATTTATATGGATATAAGTCCCCGAAAATAACTTGAAAAGTACCCGCGGTCCCATCATGCGAGAAACTTTTACTAAGTCTCCAAAACATCTTTCTTTCATCATATAATCATGTCCCAAAATAATAAACCCAGCCAAAAAGGGTTTGAAATCATCCTAGGAAAACTCCATAAAACAACCCTGTTTTCGAATCGATTCGGCCCCATTCCGAATCGATTCGGCCCAGCGAATCGATTCGGCCTTCAAGGCGAATCGATTCGGGTCCAAAGACTTGGGCTTCTGTCTCAGGACAAATCGATTCGCCTCGGGTCTGAATCGATTCGGTCACACAAACCTGGGACTCTGCAACATTCCTAATCGATTCGAAAAGAGGCCGAATTGATTCGGCCTGTTCAGCAGGCTATGAAATGGTCATTTTTCTACAAAAACCTAATTTCCCAAAATCCCAAATCAACAATTTCTATGTATAAATTTGTAACCCAATCATGTTTCCAACATCAAAACTCATCCTATAATTTCACCTCATCAATTTATACCCCTTAAACCCATGTGTAAACATCAATTTCAAGATTTAAACCCAAAATCTAGGTTTTGATATTTATACCCAAAAACTATTTCCTTTACCCACAAATTATGAAATCAAGTACACAAATGACTTATTTAGCAAGATTAAACACTTGCCTCGATTTTTAGAGGTTGAATCGTCCCCGATATCGCATTTTGGCCAGAATCTCCAAGCTTTTCGTCCTCTCTCTCTTCCTTTCTTCTTTCTCCCTCTAGGGTTTTTTCTCTCTTTCTCTCAAATGAGAAGGTTTGATCTGTAAGCCTCATAAACCTTAAAACATAAGTCCCAATTTTAAATGCTAATACACACTTTAAATGACTCGTTTACTCCAATTCGAGTCAATCTGACTTAAAAACATTCTGGAGCCGAAATAAAACCCAATGACAGTCATTTTGACTATCTCGACCCTTCCGGGATCGATGGTACCCTCAAAATCATCATTCGGAATACTTTGAAACGTCCTCTATTTTTGGACTTCAATTCCCAAATTTTAAAATTCTCCAATTCAATTAAATTTTATTTTCCCAAAAATCAAATTTCTCGATCCCAAAATCATGGGGTGTTACACTCTTCCCCCCTTACAAAAATTTTGCCCGCGGAATTTATGATATGCCTAGTACCTCGATCTCATCTAGTCCTTACATCAACTCTCAGGATCACTAAACTTATCCTTTCTATTTCTCACGTCGAACCATATAGATTTTAAAGAAAACTACTACCTAGGGCGCCCATACACCCCGTACCCGAGCTCCACTCTTAGAATTATAATCAGGCTCAATTAGCTTCAAATCGTAATATAACTATCACCAATATAATCTATAACAACATATTAACTATATAAAAGTTTGAAAATTCTCAATGGTTGAACTCTCCTCAATTCTTGAGGCTAGCGACCTTCGTGCGAGGGAGGTCTCGTAAGCGAAATCCAAATAAAGAACCCTCCCAATACACTACTGTGTAGCTAGGTCGGGGATTGAGATTAGTTGAACCAAGGTTAAAGTTTTATAAAAGATTTTTATATTTTAGATATTGCCCGAAGGCCTATACAAAAATATAATATAAATCGATTTCGCGTCTTTCGACACGCCAAATAAACACCTTATGTTTAGGACACAAGGCCTCAACAAATACAACACTTTAACCAATACCTAGTTCTCAAAACTAGCACAATTATGAGCTAAATTATCCGCTCAACATAAATCTACCAACTTTGAACGTCTCAAGTATAAAATTTCTCTACATCACATCAACACCTTTCCATAAAATAAGTTCTTCCCTCATTGGAACACTACAATTACACGCCCTAACCTATCCATAGGACAATAACCTTATAGTCACTACTCAATAAACCTCGACATTCCTCACTTCCGGAATTCAATAATACAACTTTCTACTACCTCTTTATGAGACGGTCTATTTTCTGAAAAGTTTCCCTACGAAGGCCATACTTACTCACTCCTTCTTCTAAGGAAATTTTATACACCCTAGGGGCGTAGCGGCTAACCACTTAATATACCTGAAGCGCGACGTTGCCAATATCGCACAAAGCGTGACTTAAACCCGAAGAAAGGTATTATACCTTATACTTCCATAATCCAATTGCTTTACTTCATCCTTGGATCCTTACTTAAAGTCCTCTACTTCTTCCAGGACAATCATTATTCCTAAACCTATTTCTCCACAAGAGAAACATCTTCCTCAAAATCCTTCCTAACCATTTTGAAGGACAAAGCGCGATTGTGACTACCGAAAACTCCCGCAGTCCTACTTAACGAACATGAGCCTCCAAATTTCTTACGCCTTTCTTAAGTAAAGATGATACCCCTAACAATTGGTCAATGCCACCTACCTTCCACCTGTAAAAGTCAGCATCACGAGGCTTCCTAATAAAGGTTGTCGAGTTTCTCAATTTAAACCTCCCAAGGACTACACTATATACCTCTCCTCAGAATTACCTTACTAAGTCCAAGATTCACCATTCGAGTAAATTTCCCTTTCTTACTCAACCACCAATAGATCACCCTGAACCACCGCTAGAGTTCTCTTTCTTATTTTTGTCTGAATCGAGGAAAATAAATACCCCCGATCAAAGCGTACCCAAAATTTGTCATGGGTATTGTATCTCCAATCCTGTCCTTCCCTAGATGACATAATCTAGACGACGTCTGAAATGAGAGAAACTGTTATCAGAACGTCGATCAAGTGAATAGACTTAATAGAAAAAGATAAACATAGTGAACAAAACAGTCCTAATAGTAGGGCTTTATATCAAGAACGTTAACAGAAGAACGCAGAAAAATTGCACAGATCCTAAAGACTCTAGAACCTGATGCTCTGATACCATTTGTAACAGCCCGCTCAAAATAATGATGGGTGGCCATCCCTATACTACATTAAATCAGGAGTTTCAGATGGCTCAGTCTCAACACCAACTGTCAGTACAAATATAATATAGACTACCTACCTGATATCATGTAAGCGAGATGCAATATATAACAGACAACAAACCAACACTATAAGCTACTAACAAAGAAAAGAAAGATGCATACAAGAACTATGATAAATGAAATTCTATAATAAAATGAAATGAGTAACTACAACCGAATATACCATAAAAAATAAACCCGAATAAGCTTTCGGGTCACAGACAATACAATAACTGAAATGGAATAAATACAAACATTTATAAATATCCCTTAGGTACAAACCCGATACACAACATGAATCCTACCTAGATTTTTAAAGAAGTAGGAAGCGACTACAATCTAAGTCCCGCAACAGTCCGCACCTGTCACGGCTCCCAAGACTCTGGATGGAGGGCATCCGGCATCCATGCGGTAGGACACCTGTAGTAATATATGTATATATACATGCAGGACAGAAAAGTAAACGGGTCAGAGCCCGAGTTGTGAAAATATTTAGCAAGTGTGTTAACTGTGCATAATAAATATCAATGCACTTATTTCATAATTAAAGTGGAATAGCCCTCTCGTGAAACCCTAACTCACCTCTCATTTAACGGCGCGCACTTATTCACGTCCTGAAATTTTTGTTAAGTTACCCCACCTATAAGGACAACCTAACTTACCATAGGCATAGCCTATACCCCCAATACAATCCTTCCTAGCATACCCAAGAATTCAACAATTTCTAATCAAACTTGATTATTTTTAAACATATATGCCATACTAGGGTTAATGGATTCCAGTTTATAATTTAATCAATTATAATTCTTAATACATTACCCATATACATTTGGGTTGAATCATATAATTTAATTTCTAAATAACATGCATACAAATTATTAATGACAAAACTTCTCTCCAATCTCAACATTGCACTACGTTTCGTGCGTGGGGCGTCTCGCAAAGCGAAATCCAAACAAGGAACCCCCCTGTTACACTACTCCTTGACAATGTCGATCCTAGAGATCCATTATGTCATACACACAATATTATACTACTATAACTGCTAAATTTAGATTTCCATATAAGAACAATCTCAAAATCTCCAATAATATTTTTGGAATGATGTAACCGAAATATTCCTTAAATGCGATACATCAACCCCCAATAATCTAGTACACCATAATCATCCAAGATGTACTTATAAATATATATATATATATATATATATATATATATACGCATTTATTCTAACCATATATATATATACAATCATCCATTCCCATGACCAAGTGTACATACCACATCTGATGTACAATGGCCATGTACACAATATACCCGACTATATATATCGTCGATAAACTGCACCATGCCATCATCTTCCAGGGAATTACTCACATACCATCCTGGGGACCACGGTCGGACTCAACATCACCGATATCGGGGCCAAACACACACACACAATATCCCGAGAAGCGGTCATAGATCCTAACCGGTCAATGAGACGAGACATACCCACCACGTCCCACCCCAAAAGAAATGCATATCACATAATAACACAATGGACGACTATGACCTGGGGAATATCCACACCCTGCTCCTTGAGCCAGGATGCTCACCCTCTGCGCAGAAACTTCCCAATGATAGCATGAGCGGGGTATGCTTAACCACATAAGTACATATATCGTTCACGTGCACAATATATATACATCCATATGATCCCATCATATGATAAAACATTAAACCATCACATACGGTTTAGATCTTCACAACATAAATATATCCATATCCAAACAGATATATATCCACATATCCACACACACACACACACACACACATATATATATACAAACTATTTCATGTTCATATGTATAAAATTTTATAAACTCCGCTATAGGTATACATAATCCTCAATATACTAGCCGTCACCCCAAACTCATTTAATTTACCTCGATATGTGAATACAATCCCTCACTTGAAGCATATTCATCCATTTTTCCTATGATGAATAGTCTCCCAAAAATATACGTATATATCCAACATTAGGGTTATCACCCAAAGTTTAGTGTAGGAAACCGTCACTACATATCTTCTATATATTCAAAAAGTACATAATAATCTTTAGTACTATTTGACCATTGGAATATACATGACTTATAGTCTACAAACCTCAACTTATCCCAACTTTATTTCAAGTATTGGAATCCCAATGATTATTTCCACACAATTATGTGTAAACTATCCTGACTAGAATTTATGCTCCCAATTATTCTAGTTGATAGTACGTTCCAAATCGTTCCCAATTTCACCTACGGTTCAATTAATCATATGAACCCCTTACTCCGGTTGGGTTACCGATTGTTCCTTAATTAAACTTTTCTCAGGATACGTGACCCCTCTCACTCTTCGGTCCCCAAACCTTAATCTTAATAGAATCCTATTTACCAAAAGGATTCGGCACCACACTCGGCCTACAATTTCATATCGTACTCTCACCACTCTCTTGAAAGGACCCAAATCCTTACATCATAATTAGGCTAACTTTTGACCCCTAATTAGGACTCCCATTCTCAATGAGATTCCCCCTATATCGGTATGACCCCTCTCCAATTTATATGGATATAAGTCCCCGAAAATAACTTGAAAAGTACCGGCGGTCCCATCACGCGAGAAACTTTTACTAAGTCTCCAAAACATCTTTCTTTCATCATATAATCATGTCCCAAAACAATAAACCCAACCAAAAAGGGTTTGAAATCATCCTAGGAAAGCTCCATAAAACAACCCTGTTTTCGAATCGATTCGGCCCCATTCCGAATCGATTCGGCCCAGCGAATCGATTCGGCCTCCAAGGCGAATCGATTCGGGTCCAAAGACTTGGGCTTCTGTCTCAGGACGAATCGATTCGCCTTGGGTTTGAATCGATTCGGTCACACAGACTTGGGACTCTGCAACATTCCTAATCGATTCGAAAAGAGGGCGAATTGATTCGGCATGTTCAGCAGGCTATGAAATGGTCATTTTTCTACAAAAACCTAATTTCCCAAAATCCCAAATCAACAATTTCTAAGTATAAATTTATAACCCAATCATGTTTCCAACATCAAAAATCATCCTATAATTTCACCTCATCAATTTATACCCCTTAAACCCATGTGTAAACATCAATTTCAAGATTTAAACCCAAAATCTAGGTTTTGATATTTATACCCCAAAACCATTTCCTTTACCCACAAATTATGAAATCAAGTACACAAATGACTTATTTAGCAAGATTAAACACTTGCCTAGATTTTTAGAGGTTGAATCGTCCCCGAGATCGAATTTTGGCCGGAATCTCCAAGCTTTTCTTCCTCTCTCTCTTCCTTTCTTCTTCTTTATTTCTTCTAGGGATTTTTCTCTCTTTCTCTCAAATGAGAAGGCTTAATCGGTAAGCCTCATAAAACTTAAAACATAAGTCCCAATTTTAAACGTTAATACACACTTTAAATGACTCGTTTGCTCCAATTCGAGTCAAACTGACTTAAAAACATTCCGGAGCCGAAATAAAATCCAATGACAGTCATTTTGACTATCTCGACCCTTCCGGGATCGATGGTACCATCAAAATCATCATCCAGAATACTTTGAAACGTCCTCTATTTTTGGACTTCAATTCCCAAATTTTAAAATTCTCCAATTCAATTAAATTTTATTTTCCCAAAAATCAAATTTGTCGATCCCAAAATCATGGGGTGTTACAACTCTGAAGGCTAGGCTTGTAGATGGAGGATTAATGATACAAAAATAATAAAGCCATGGGAAATGGTTTGGGATTTGCTATGGTAACAAACGTACCTGACAAAATTAAAATGGATAGACAAAATCTGCTCAATGACACTTCAACCGAACAAAGTCACCAGCCTAACCAAACATGAATTTATAGGGAGCATGGGCTGATCCAGGAAGATGAAAGGATAGAGATAGACATCCACCAAAGGATGATAAAAGAGAGAGAGGGAGAAAATGCTCATAGCCTAGAGTTCAATCTATCACTAAAGACGCAGATCCAACATCTACCATTTCGATCTGGACTACTCAATATAACCACAGGTGGAGAAACTTACACAAATGAGAGGCCACCCTAAAAACATATGAGAATCACAAGTGGAGAAACTCACACAAGGGTTCAAATCTGGGTTATTTGGAAGAGAAAGAAAGAAAAAGAAAATAAAATAATCCTCCCCTTTCCCAGTCGGAGGAAGAGAGGGAGGTAAAAGAAGGTGAATAGGAGAAATAGATAAAAGCTAGATTGTTTTCTAGAGTTAAAGAAGAATGGACACTGTATTGCATTCCTTATAATTGTTCACTCATTTTTTTTATTGTGGGACTTTAAAAAATGTTCCTTTAATGACAATGTGCATCAAAGAAAAATAAAATGTTTTATATCTCTTTATTTTTTGTTAATCTTGTAGATAAAGTCAAAAAATACTAGTGCTTTACAATTGTTTTTAATTCTAAGTTTTATTTACTTTAATATAGGATTTTTTTTTCTTTACTACCATGAGATACGTTGAGTTTTGTCTTTATATAGGGAAGGAACTAGCCGAGAACTTTTCTAATTCACTGGCATTGATCAATCAAGAGGTTTGTCGCCACTCGTTAAGGTTACGTGTTGTATCATACAAGCGATCGAAGATTACACATCCCCGAGACACATCTAAATCCATTAAACCACCATTTCACTTCCTTCTCTCCCCAATTGTGTTAAATTGATATAACCCTTACTGAAGCCCTTTAAAATCCTTATCCGCCCATATAAGATATATCAATCTATTTGATAAAATCTAGATTTCTCACCTCAAACGTTACTTAATATTGTATTTTTTTGGAACATTATGAGTTGAGGCCATTTTCTATGTTCATTTTATTGAATATTTAAAGCCTAATGATTTCATCATATTGATATACCAACTGATGTGTGACTTTGAAATCTTTCTCTCTCTCTCTCTCTCTCACACACACACACACAAACACACACATTTAGTTCATTTGTACTTTTCAGTTTATTTTTCCTTAATTTTCAAAGTATTTGAGATTTATTTTTTGTATCTAAAGCTTGAAAGAGTATGATGAATTACATCAAATGATTTTACCTTGGCAGATTATATAATTTGTTTGTATAATTAGTTGAATAAATAACATATTTAATGTTTGTTTAATACTGTATCACATATTAAAACATCCCGCGAATCACTTGGGTCTCTAAGCTAGTCATTAGTATATAATTAAACCTAAAATTTTACAAGAGCTTGATACTTGGTTATATTAATTAAGGTATTTATATATTATATTGCGCACACCTCGATCCGCAATCTAGGTTCAAGGACGCTTCATCCCATAAAAAACAATCCCTGAGCAAGAACCCCGAAAGAACTCGCGAAAGTACAACATTCAAAACCTCCAACAAAAGTTCAAGGGGTCAAAAATTCCATTAGCTAAAGTATATAGGTCCATATTGAAAATAATTAAAAATTAAATAATCCAATAAACAAGAAACAAATAAGACCTTAGGGGACTTTAACCGATCGATCAAATCCCCCCCCCCCCCCCGGATAGTTAAGTGATCGATTAAAGTCCCCCTAAGTAGTTAACCGATCGATTAACTGTTTCCCCTCAGATAACCGATCGATTATCCATCCCAGAAAATCATCATCATAAAATCTTTGAAGATATAATCTCAATCACTCATGCGGAACCTGCCAAAAATTGAGGGACCAGGACCTTTAACCTATTGGTTAAAGTCTTGGCCCAGACCCCTATAAATAAAGGTTCCCGCCATCCATTTCAAATAATCCCAAAATCCTACCTCGATCCGATTTTTTAACTTCTCCCCGAGCGTCTGAGATACTCGATCTCATTATGAAAGTCCCAAAAAAACTCGTACGATAGAAAAGTTTCTTTCCCCTCAAAGAAAGGTCATACTTCCGCGAAGTCACTTTCGAGTCCCAAAAAGAGGTTCCTACTTATGAAAATTTTCCCTTGTGAAATAAATCGAGTAAAACCTCTGCAGAAATTCTGCCAAAGACAACCCTTTTAAACAAAGCTCTGTTTCATTGAAAAAATAACAAATAAGGGTACACTCCCCCCTCCCCCCCCCCCCCCCCCCCCCCAACGGGAAAAAAAAGTCATCTTTCAATGTAAAGGTAAAGAACCTCTACACAATTTTTGGGGAAATACCCCCATATATATATATATATATATATATATATATATATATATATATATATATATATATCTGTGTGTGTGTGAGTGTCCCCTGGTCAGGGGACTGAGTATTCTATTTACAACATTTATATTTCAAAATCCTGGTTTCTAATCCAATACCTCTATTTATGTATGGTACTGACATGATCATATGTTAAAAAGATTCTAATAAAATGACACGATTAAAATACATTAATATGGAAACATACTTTTCAAAAAATTTCATAGGAAAGTTCCATTGAGGTGTGTCACCCAAAACTTTGCAAGAAAAATTCTAAAATCCGATTACTCTTACCACTTCTCCGAGTGAACAAATCCTATCCAAGCGACGATACCCCAAATATGTGTTTTCGTGCCAATACTTTTCAAATATAGGTATTTGATCGACTTATTTTCTTAATATATAAGTATATCCATCAAACACAACAAAAGCATTATATTAAGAACTAGGCACCATTAATATTGTAATGGGGTATCTTCTATACTAGTATCCCGTTGCCTATACTCGTAAATATGAAATTTTTGTTGGAACTATGTTCGTTTTGATATCAAGTCCCCTTGGGTATGTAGGCTCTATAATAATACCAAGCTAAACTTGTGAATCCCAAGCCTTAGAAAACCTCTCTTGACGTGTTATTTCTTATGGATGTCTCTATACCCAGTCCAAAATCCCCCAACTTATACCTCTTCCTCCCCAATGACATATGTTTAAAACATGACATCCTTAGTGCTACACCTCGAAGCTAATCTGAAGGAAATTTCCTTTTGGCTAGTGATTACTCAATGATTATAATATGATGTTCGAATATCGGTGATCGTAGGGCCCACTCCTATATCCCCCTTTTAAAGCCGAGTCCTACATTTTCACGCACATCATGTTGGAACACGTGTACAACCGAACTACCTAGGCTTTGATACTAAGTCCTCTTGGGTATGTAGGCATAATACTAAGTCTTTATCGTGATCTCAAGCCTTGACAATATATATTATGATATTTTATCTCCACTATGCACTCCTCTCTCGAATTTCATCCATTACACCTAAATAACTAAAACGAGATATCAAACTATCTCAAGGCAGTACCTCCCAAACATATCCTTACATACAAATGTGCAAACACGTAGTCACCAATTATATGATCGAATGATGTAGGCTTTGATCCTAAGTACTCTTGGGTACGTAGGTGCAATACTGAGTCCTTTTCGTGAGCTTGAGCCTTGACAATAGGTCTCTTGATGTATGTCCTATAGATATGATCCAATCTTCTATCCCTTTTTCTATCTTTCCATAAATCCCCCCGAGTGAGATATCAAACATCTAAAAATTGAGCCTTCTCATACATCTACATCTATGCCAATCCATTATACGAATATAAGCACAGAGTCATGCACAAGTAATCTTGTGTGCCTACATCGGTTAAAGTGACATTCTTATACCTCTAACTAAAACGATTTCCCAACCTAAGAACCCATCTATATTTTAAAGGAGCCTCATACTAAGGTCTCTAAAAAATCCTAAAATATCTAAAAAGTAATTAATTAATGTAAAGAGAAATAATAAGCATATAATTAAGGAAGCATACAGAACAAGTGGGGTGCCTAGTACCTTTCCTACTAATAATCTGGTTCTCAAACCTCACAATAAGAATCTCTGTACCAACCACAGACTTTAAAATCTTCCTTAGGTTTAGCCCGAAAGGGCTAGCCTAAACCTTTTTGTTTGTTTTTATATAAAACAAATAGGTGAATCTAAACAACCTACAAAACCCTGAAAGTACCCTTTCTAATCCCATGATGTTTTGAATTGGCTCAATTTTATAACAATAACCCAAATACACTTAGACCATTGCACATACTAAACATAATCCTAAAAACATTTTTAACTTATTTTAAAATCATTTTTATTTTTAAAACCCCAATTTAAATTTGTTTAATATATTACTTATTTTTGTATTTATACTTCTTATATCTATTTTATATTCAATTTTTTTATATTATAAATTCTAAGGTTTTATAATTTTCCACATTTTAAAAATTAATTTTCATATTTTTTGTGATTTTCTAGAATTTTTAAATATTGAAATTATATACTTAGAAGAAATAAAATTCAAATCACTTTGGTTTCATAATTAAAATTCAACTTATATCTAAATGACAACGTTTTGATAGCCAAAGGGTTGTTTTGGTTTTTATCCAAGTGATTGGTTTTGGACCAATCAGAGGTTGGTGTGTGGCCCATGCAATTTCATCATGCGTGAGCCTTAGAGATCGATTACTCATTTGATGGGCTGTCTGAGGCTATTTTATCATATTACCCTCCACAATGCCATGGTTATTTATGCACGTACCCTCATCGACCCATATATATATATATATATATATATATATATATATATCTTTTATCTTTAGTAGATCTAATTTATGAACTAAATTTGTGGTTAAAACTCTTATGTATTTTGAAACTAGATTTGGTTCTGTTCATTTCAGATTTGAGTAGATCCATTTGTTGTTTGTAAATCTCACGATCTAAAACATTTTTATACTTAAACTCACCTTCTATTTTCACATGGTTGAAAAACCAAATCCTAAAGTAAAGACACTTTTTATCTTAGAATTTAGATTTCATCTTCCAACCATTTGTGGAAATAAAAAATCATAAAAACTTGAATTTTTGTTACATCTTCACTGGGTACTCTTATCTTGAGTGTGTACTACCAAGTCTCCTATTTAATTATTTTGTATATTTCAGTAGTGTTGGGGTTATTTAGTACTAACCTTGGTATAGTTGATGTATTGGTTGTACTAATTCATTTACAATTTGTAAACTATATTTCATACCTAAACTGTTGTTATAGTGGACTTGTGTTATGTGTGGTCTTAGAACTAAAAGATTTAGGGATTTTCCAGTATGCTGGTTTCCTCGTTATGAAGCTACTGTATTCAAATCCACTTCTCCTCATCTCAATATGTTTAAAATTTTATTCATTATATTTTGAACATCACACCAGCCCGAACTAAGTTTTTTTTTGTGCGTGTATATTCAACCGTTAGAGTTTAAAAGGTTTTTATCGAAGAGTTAAAACAGAATTTTTAATCTTAGAACTTTTATATAATAGATTACTTTCAAGTAGTACGAGAGCAATATGGTTATTTTGGTTTAAATTTTTTTATTTTTAATCTTTAAGATCCTGAACTCTTTTAAAACTTATTTTAAATGAAATACCAAAATGTTAGTTCTCAACATCCTCCTATGTTTGAGGGTGAAAACTTTGATTACTGGAAAGTAAGAATGAATGCACATATCCAATAGTTAGGATATAATGTAACAAATATGGTTAAAAATCGTGTTTCTGTAACAACTAGAGTTATTGGTGAAGGTGATGTTCATAGAACTGAAAGAGAACTTCTTTCTGAATCGACTAGAGAGGCTAAACTAAGTTCATAATATAATAATAAAGGCATAGATGTTATTTTCCATGCAGTGAGTGGGTCTGAGTTTAAAATAATCTCAGCCTACACCATTTCTTCTTTGGATAAGAAGGACAGAATCCACACAAGTTTTATTAAGATTAGGAAAAAAAGCATCTCCTAAGTGGCATAAACAAGCTCAAAAAAATAATGAAACAAGACCATTGTTGAGCCCAATGAGATGATCTTGAAAAACTAAAAATCAAGGAATTTATATACATTCACCTTGCATAAGAAAAGTGGAAAGATAAATAAATCTAGAGATAAAATATCTTTAAGAAACAAAAGAATAGGAAAATATAGGAACAAATCCTAGTGGAAGGTAGTCAAGACTTGTCAATTTTCAAAAGACCATAAGTGATTTTTGGAAGGTCTTTAAAATATGAATAAGTGATGGATAAGGGCTGATAAGAGGCTTTTGATAAGAGTCATGCAAAGCTAAACTATCATCTACTGTGTTTCCTTATTTGAAACATGCTTGATGGTGAACCCATGAGAGCTTGTTGACAATTTACAATAGTTAATACCCTCCTTTAATCTCCAAGGACAATTCCATTTATTATATACTATTTGAATTAAAGATGGAGAATCAATTTCAATTATGAGATTAATAATCCCAAGGTTAATGCAGAGATCTAAACTAATCTTCAGATATTTAATTTCTACAAATAAAATAGTTTGATGCCCCAAGTAATGTCTAAAAGCAGCAATAAAAACTCCATGGTGATCTCTAATGACATCCCTACAACCACTTGTCCCAGGATTACCTCAAAAGGATCCATCAACATTAAGTTTAAAGGAATTAAGAGGTGGGTTTGTCCACTTAATAGAGATAAAGGAGATAGGTTTAGGAAAAGTCTTTAACTGGAAAATATTATCTTTAAAAGTGCCATCTTCTTTAAGACTAGAAGAAAAGCTGTTCACTGAAGAGATTCTATAAGTAAAGGATATGACTTTATTGATGATCACATGAGCAGACATATTAATTACATCACACGTCATAACTGTTTATGGCTTTCATATTTCCTAAAAAACAACAATAGGCAGGTTGGATATAAGGAATTAAAGATGCAAAGGTTTATGTTTTTTAAGCCACGAAGAAATTAGCATGACATGGCAAGACTGAAAGTTAAGATTTTGTCCAAACAAATTACCAAAGAACAACCAAAGTTCTTGAGCTATATGACTAGATAAGAAATTATGATGAATGAATTCCTCATTAGAAGAGCCACATCTACATTTGGAGGCAATTTTGATATTCAATTTTTGGATTTCAGAGTCTAGGGGCACTGCATTATGCAAAAGTTTCCAAGAAAATATAGACAACTTCAATGGGTAAGAGCTAGACCAAAGACATTTCCAAATAAAAGAGCCAGGTCTGTGAAAGTTGCAGAAATTGAAATTGATTATAGGAGAGGTTACCATCCAAGAGAGATTCCAAACATTGGAACCATTTTCAGATTGAATAAGACACTGAGCTATATAGGAAATATATCTGATCCTCTTAATAATGTGGGAGCCAGATGTACCCGTGAATAGCTTGTCTTTATAATTTTTATGCATAAAAGAAGCCCAAAGAATTTTTGAAGAATAAAAAGACCAAAGAATCTTCAAAATCCCAGATTTCACACTATATCGATCCTTCTAACATTTAAACCACTTTTAGTAAAAGGGAAACACTGTTCTTCCCATTTGAGCTAGTGTTGTTTAAATCTATATTCTTTTTAGAACCCCATAAAAAGTTAGCAAAAAGGTTATGAATTCTAGTACTAATATCTTTTAGAGGATTGAGGGCAACAATTTTATAGACAGGAATGAAGGAGAGGACAAGGTTGATAAGTGTAAGCCTGCCACTAGGAGAAAGATTTTTCAAACTCCAACCTGTAACTCTATGTCTTATTTTGTCTATAATCTCAGTGAAGTAGACCATTTTCCTTCTACCTTTATAAAGAGGGCAACCAAAATATTTTATAGGAAGAAGCTTATATTAATGGCCAAAATTAAAAGCAATAGTAGTTCTTCTATTAATATAAGTTTTGGGATCTACCCTGAAACGGATTTTAAGCCAATTAATTCTCTGCCCAGAAGATTCTTCATATAACTTCAAGAAACTCATAAGCTTATTAGTATTATTTTGCTCCCCATTTGTGAATATGGTTATGTCATCAGTATAACTGAGATGCGATAGGACCTTGCAACTTGAGCGATGACTATAGGTCTTAATGTATCCAAGGTTCACAAGATGGTTAAGCCTTTTCCTAATGAAAAGACTTGGGGAAAGATGATCTTCTTGATTGAGACCTCTACCAGATTTTAAACCATCCATTTGACCATTTACCATAACTAAAATTTATTAGATAAGAGTCTCAAAATCATTTCAATGAAGCATTTACTAAACCTAAATTTATTTAAAATAAAAATGAGGAACAACCATAAAATCCTATCATAGGATTTTTTACATATCAACCTTGATAACAAGATTAGATCCATGAGTCTTTTTCAAAGATCAACAGTGAGTTTCTGAGACAGATGAATGTTATCGGTTATACTTCTTCCCTTTATAAAACCACTTTACAGTTTGGGGAGATAAAAGATGGAAAGATGGTACAAAGTCTGAAGTTGAGGATTTGGGAAATGATTTTAAAAGCGGAGTTACATAAACTGATTGGTAGAAAGTTAGAAGATGATGTTAGGTTTTGAGCTTTATGAATGAGGGCAATAAAAGTACTGGACTAGCTCATAGGGATTTTGGAACCAATAAAGAACGACTGTATGAAAGTTAATGGATTAAGTTTAATGATACCCCAAAACTAGGAATATAAGTTGCCACCAAAGCCATCAGGGTCTGGCACACCATCTGAATTTTGGTCATCAGTATCCATATGCATTTATTTATCAGTAGGGAATTCAGTAAGGGAGTTATTTAAAGTAGGAGTTAGAAGATTGAAGATGCCTTCCAATTATTTAGGACGACAAAAGAAGGCTTAAAAGAAATAAATTTTTTGGAAGTATTGATAAATTCTTGTTCAATGTACTTATGAATAAACAACCATTAATGATCTTCAGAATGAATTTTATGGATGCATAACTTTTTCCTCTCGGATTTTATAGTGGAATGGAGAAATTTTGTATTTTAAGTCACCTTCGTTTAGCCACCGGATATTTGATTTCTTTTGCCAAAAAGTTTCTTCAATTTTCAAAGCATGATTAATATTTGACTTAACTTCATTCATACCTACCCTATTAGATGAGGTAGGGGACTACTCAAATATGATCTCTTTAGATAGAACAACATCCTCAAGATCCTTAAAATTCTGAAAATATCTCTAAAAGACTCTCCATTCCAAGTCTTCAAAACATCTTTTAGTCTTTGCAACTTGTTAGCAAATATATTCATGAATGGAAAAGGAGAATTCATGTGGCCGACCCTATATGATGAGATTAAGGCAAGGATGATGATGATAATGAATGGATTTCTCCTAGGAGTTGAACACAACATCTTGAATATCTTTATGACTACACTATATTTTTTATAACTTAAATGGCTTGGGAAAAGAATCAAGCTTACACTTGATATAAACCATAATAGGAGAATGATATAAACAATATCTAGGTGATCCACATTAGTTTTAAAAAACATATTACGTAACTTTCGATTTGATAAATCTCTATCTATCCTAGCAAAACTTAGCCCATCTTCATCTCCGTTATTACACCAAATGAACTTAGAACTAAAGAATTCCATATCAGTAAGCCCAAATTAAGAAACATGGTCATTAATGTTTTGAGTAGAGTGGAAGTCAATCAAATTACCACCAATTTCCTCCTCTCGAGTAACAACTACATTAAAGTCTCCAACAATCATCTGAGGTAGGTTCCAGATTTTATTAGAGGTATCTTAAATACTATCCCAAAGAGATAGTCTTTCCAATCTTGAAAAGTTGGCTTAGAAAATAAAAATGATAATTAGAGATTTAAATGAGTGATCATCAATTGTCAGAGTAAGCAATTGATCATGATTTCATTATTTCCACTTTGAAACCAAACTTCCAGAAAAACTATATTTTAGAGGAAGTATTAGTGAGAACCATTAAAGTTACACTTTAGTTTATACTTATGGATACAATATTGATTTAATTTAGGCTTAAGCAAAGCTATAGCAGGAAGATTATACAATCTAATAAACTTCTTAATTATTCTATTGGAATGTTTATTTAAAACTCCCCTAACATTCCAGCATATGAAATTAATCATTTGGAAGACGGAATAACAATTGTAGCAATGAGATTCCTACAAGATCTTGTGATTGTTTTAAACATATGGTCTTTAATAACATTTTTTCTGATGGTTGTAGGGTGATAAGGAGGGTTTGAAGTGGAAGAGGCATACTGATCAACAACAAAGGTATCCTTTTTATTCTTTCTAGTCTTGGTTGCTTGGTAATTCTTCCATTTGTATCAAAATAAGCAACAGAAATTTTAAGTTCTTCATGCATTGGAATTTGGATCTAATATCTTGGTTCGAAGTTTGAGGTGTAGTCCTTATCATGAGCTGGATGAACATCATAATCTAGCATGTTGGTGGCTCTTGAAGAAAGATTACCTTATCATCTACTTTAACATCAACATTTGAAACTTCATAATTTTTAACTTTCCCCACATTATCTATAATTTTGGAACTATCAACCTTCAAATCTTGAAGTTGAGTCTTAGGATATTCATTTGGACTTACATGACGCTCTTTATTAGTGGATATATGATTTTAAACATAATCAGTGGAAAGATTGTCTTTTTCTGTAACAATATCAACAACTTGAGAGCATATAGTAGGAGGAGTATCTTTCTTGTGACTAGTGATGTTCTAATATTGGTGGATCTTTTTTTTTAATTATTTCCTTGACCTTTCTTCTTTTTTGATTGATTCTTGAAAATACAATCAACAACATTGTGACCTTTTTTCATACAAAGAGCACAATAACTAGGAATGTCTTTGTAGGAAACCTATTTTCAGAGACCTTGATCTCCATAACCAATCCATACCTTAGAGACTTTATCTTTAGTGAAGTCCATCTCTACACAAACACGAGCCGAGATAGGTAATGACATAGAAACAGTGTATGCATCCAATTTTAGAGGTTTACCAATCATATGCGTATTGAGTATAAAGAAGACTTTGCAAAAAAAAAATGAATAGGGAGATTAGGGAAGTTAATCCAAACTATGTGATATATCTTTTAATATTAACTTCGAAATAAGGGGGCCATTTGAAAGTTCTCATAGGACATCTCCCAATAAACCTTTACACTTTCGACTAAAGCCTTACAAAGTCTTCTTCACTATTCAAACAGATAAGAACATGTTTGGAATATAATAAACTAATCGTATATGCGGTTTTGAGAGAAAAGGAAAGAAAATATTTTCTAATGAAGTCCGTGGAAGGTAAAAGATGATAAAACTGACCCACAATGGCTTGTTTGAAAGGATCTATAAGTATATTTATGTCTTCAATGGGGAACTTCACAACAAGCTTACCTTTGAAAGATGATGGAGGTTTGAGATGAAATTCTTTGGGTGATGAGGATGTGGCAACACTAGCAAAAGATTTGGTCCCAGGGTCGAAAGGATTTGGAGGTCATGGATTAAGAGGCATGAGAGGAGCTACGTGAGGAGAAGTCATGAAAACCTCAACTTACATCACCTCTAAGGAAGCTTGGGATATTTTAAAGTCCACTCGTGAGGGTGATGTTAGGGTTAAAAAGTCTAAGTCATAATTGTTAGTTCATATGTATGATACCATGTTTATAAAATATGATAAAAAATTTGATGATCTTTATCTTAGTTTGGAAGATATAATTAATCAATCACATGCTAATGGTATTATATATCCTAATTCTAAAATTTGTGCTAAAATACTTATATCTCCACCTCATACTTTTTCTAGGAAAAAACACACCATAGATGAAATGGTTGATCCTAACATGACACATGAACTGTTATGTAGTAAAATAAAAACAATTGAACTTGAAACTACCTTGAGTTAAAATTAAAGAGGAAAGTCAAAATCACACACTACGTAACCATCTTTAGTGTTTCAATCCTCTAATAACAATCTTGATTTTGCATCTTCTGTAACTAATGTAGATGACTCTTATGTTTCTGTTGAGTCATTAGATAAGGAAATTTCTTTGTTCTCTAACATTTTAAGAAATTTGTTAAGATTAGGAAGAAATTTGCTTCTAGAGAAGGACAACCTAGTTATACTAATAGTCCACAAGAATAATAGTTTGAAAGCAAATATGTTAAAATTTATGACCATAACATAAATTTAAGTCATATTTAGTGGAGAAAGTGTAATAAATTTGGTCATTATGCTAATAAATGTTTTTTGAAACACTAAATGCAATCTTTTCAAAAAGCCCATTTATCTAAAACTTGGGATGATTGTTCTGACTCTAATAATGACTGTAGTGATAGTTTTAATAACCTTATGTCCTTTACTTTTATGTGTTTAAATGAGTCTGATGATGGTATTAATAATTCGTATATTTTGTTTGATGATTCTGAATTATTCATAGAAGATTGTGATTTACCTTTTATAAATGTTGTATTACCTGTTACGACTCATGTGCATAATTATACTCTTGTTATTGTATGTAAACCTCTTTATGATTCCAATTCTAACTAGGATGATGAAAATGATAATTATATTGAATCTTCCATTAGAATGCAATCTTTTGATAGTGAATGTGATGATGATAACCTACATTTTAATAAATTCTATAAGTCTACTTTGGAAAGGTGTATTCATTTTGGCAAATTTAATGCTCCGATATCTAAAATTGATGTTCTTAATAATCAAATTCGAGTAATTTTTGATGAATCTTCTATGCAAATAGAAAAGATTAAGATTGAAAAATTGATGTTAGAGAAAAATATTTTCAAAATAAATGAAAGTTATTTTCATTAGAAAAAATACACTAAGACGTCTTGACTGATTTTGATGAATCAAAAATTAATTTGAAACAAGCTTTAAACAAACTAAATGTTTTCAACAAATTTGGCATCATTGAAAGAAACTTACGAATTCAGAAAAGTCTTCTTCTAGTAATAAATAAGGAATTGGTTTTAAAGAAAAATAAAATTTTGAATTTTTTTTTGTATCCTCCAATGTGGACTATCCAGAAATTTCAAAAGTACTCATATCTATTCTCCACTTTAAAAAATAGCCTCAAGCTCCCAATACCGCTACGAAGATTTATCACTGTAATTTTTGTTACATAGTTGGTCACTTAGAATAATTTTATTATAAATGATTAAATCAAAATCGAAAAAATGGGAAAATTAATAGATCCAGGAGAACCATTACCTATCAAGAAACCCACACCACCTAAGCCAATGCCTTGCAAGTCTAAAAATCATTTTTCAAAAACTAAGGCAGTTTGGATTAAAAAAAATAATTAAGTTACCAACAGAGATGTAATGTTGTTGTATTGGAATTTCACGCCTCTTATAAAATCTCTCAATGGTAGCTTAATTCTTAGTGTTCCAGACATATGACTGGGGACAAATCAAAATTTTCCTCCTTAAAAAATTTTGTTGGAGAAAATGTCACTTTTGGAGATGATAAAATGTCCCAAATTATAGGTAAAGGAACAATTAAAGGTGAAGAGATTACTAACTTAGATGAAGTCTTAGTAGTTGAAGGACTTAAAGCCATTTTATTAAATATAAGTCAAGTTTGCGACACTGATCACACTATTAAATTTTCAAAAATAGAGTGCCAAATTTTAAGCCTAGATGGAAAAATAATTCTTTTTGGTAAAAAAAAACACTAGATAATTGCTATGCTATTATTCAAAACAAAGATTTTGAAAATTATTGATCTACTAGACTAAATGACTTAGACTTGGGGCATGAGAGTCTAGAACAAATTAATTATGATAATCTGTTTAGATTAACTAGTCCACAACTAGTACTTGGCCTACCTAAAATATCCAAAATTAAACATTCTCTTTGTGGACTATTTAAAATGGGAAAAAATGCACAAATCTCCCCATAAGAATGTCAAGGATGTTTTAACATCTCATCCTCTAAAATTACTACACATCAATTTAATGGGCTCTTCTAGGACTACTAGTATATGTGGTAACTCCTACATTATTGTCATTGTAGATAAGTTTTCTAGATTTACTTGGATTGTGTTTGTGAAAGAAAAATCTAACATTTTCCATATCTTTATTTATCAATCTAAACATGTTATTGATTTGATCAAATGCTTTGGTTTAGCTACTGCTAAGACTGCTAGAAATACCTATTAGTTCTTCTATCAAAAATTCAAAAGACTTATGTAGAAAAAAGAGTGATGTCACATGATATCATAGTATGATAAGTAACTAACTTTACTTAAATAAGGGTAGACCTAATATAATGAATAGTGTATGTGTTAGATATCAATTTGAACCTAAGGAATTCCACTTACTTATCACAAAACATATTACAAATATATAAGTGGAACTGTGAACTATGGTATCATGTATACCGTTGACACTAATTCCAAAGTAATCGTGTATAAAAACGCCGACTGGGAAGGTTATGTTGATGATAGTAAAAGAACCATCGGTGGTTGTTTTTACTTAGGATGCAATCTAGTCTTGCGGTCCTCTAAAAAGAAAAACTGCATCTCGCATTCATCAGTAGAAGCCAACTACATTGTTGCTGGCAGTTGTTGTACTCAACTTCTTCCGATGAAACAAATGTTAAGTGACTGTGGCTTAAATGAAACATCTTCCTTAATCCTTTGTGATAATAAAATTGCAAGTTGTATTTCAAAGAATCTTGTTTTCCATTCTCCAACAAAACATATTAAATTGAGAGAACATTTATTCGAGAATTAATTGAGAAAAAGGAAATTGACATCAAATATCTTAGAACTAAAGATCAATTGGAAGATATTTTCAAAAAACCATTAGATAATCCTAATTTTGAAACTCTTAGAATGTCTATTGGCATTTATTCCTGTGCCATTTAAATGTGTTAGAATTGTATGTTAGTACCTCTTTTATCATAATCTCTTTTGGCACCAATATCTTTGTAGGTTCTTTCCTGCCCTTTGTCCCTTTGTGAAAAATGGGGGGAGAATGTGAGACTCTTATATTATACTCTTATATTGTATTCTTGGAGAATAAGAGACTATTTATTTTAATTTGGGAGAATTTTTTAGACTCCTAGTTTTTTGGTTTATTTATTGAGTCTCTTAGGACACACGTTGTTAATTGAGTTATATACTCTTCCTTTTAGGACATATATGTTAGTTGAGTTGTGTACTCTTATTTTTAGGAATCTTATGTTCGTTGAATTATGTATTTATGTGCGTGAGACGTGTTTTTTGAATCTCAACTTGGTTTGTCCCAAAATTGGCCAAAGGGGGAGATTGAAAACATGATTTTAAACTGCCTCAATTTTGTAATAACAAGCCTAAATGCTCTCGGACCATAGCACAAACTAAACATAATCCTAAATAAGTTTTTTTAAAGAATATTAAAATCAAATTTTCTATTTTTGAAACCCTATTTTGAATTTTCTAAATATGTTCCTTATTTTTGTATTTATACATCCTATATGTATTTTATACTCAAATGTTTTTATATTATAAATTCCTTGGTTTTGTAATTTTCTGAAATTTCAAAATTAATTTTCATATTTTATATGATTTTCTAGAATTTTTAAATGCTGAAATTAAACGTTTAAAAGAAACAAAATTAATATCATTTTTGTTTCTTAATTAAAATTCAGCTTATAGCTAAGCCATAACGTTTCGATAGTCAAAGGGCCATTTTGGTTTCGATCGATGTGATTAGTTTTGGACCAATTATGGGCTGGTGTGTGGCCCACATGATTTCATCACGCATGAGACTTGGGGCTTGACTACTCGAATGATGGGCTGTCTGGAGTTATTTTACAATATTCCCCTCTATAATGCCATGGTCATTTACACATATATCCTCACCAGACCCTAATATATGGATTGACTATTCTGTTCTTGGATGCCCTTGGGTGTTTACTTCTTGTTCCTTATTTGGTGGCGAATTACTCTTTTATCTAAGTCGTTCCTCCACCTCTATAAATAAAGGGCTTGGGGTTCATTTTTTAAATTCGAGAAAATTTGTAAAAACAAAAAAAAAATGCAACCAAAATTCCTTTAGATCTCTCTCTAAACTTGTTCAAATTCACATATCTTTGAGAGTCTTTACTAAAACCTTCTCTAAGTATGTTCTATACTACATATCTTACTACATGTTTTTTTATGAGGATGAGTGTTTAGATTTTAAGTATGGAAATTTGACAGTTTTTTGTGTTTGAAGGTTTGGAAGTTTTAGAGTTCTCTGGGTTTGATCATTTGAAAGAGTTTTGGGGTTTTCGGTGTTGGATCCCTTGAGGCTGTTGGAGTTCACTGACTTAAAACTTTGTCTTTGCCTTTTGAGATCTGCTGAGAATATTTTCTAACCCTTTCTTATACATGCAAAAACGGTATATATATCCATATTGTTTGTAGGAGTTTTTTTTTTTATCTTTTGTATGTATTAAACTCTTTTGACTTCTTTTAAACAAACCCTAATTTTGAAATCTACTTTTTAGACTGATCTACCTAAACATATTATCACACACACACACACACACACACACACACACACACACACACACACACATGCACATTCACCAGAAGGGCGTGCCCAACAATTATGATGCAAGTATAAAAATAAATGAGAGAAAAACAAAGATTTATGTTGTTCTACCATTGTTGACCTATGTCCACGGGGCTTCAACAATGTTTCACTATAAACTTGAGAGAATTTATATGGGACTGTTTCTCTAGATGTTGAGCCCCCTTCACAATGGGAGATATCCAATTATATAGAGTTAGGGGTTACATTTGGATAAGGCTTATCATTGTAGAGTTTAATTTCAATAAAATAGTACTTCTTATCAAGGACTCTAGTCATCCTTATCTTTCTAGACTCGATAAGCGATTCCATCTTGACTAGTCCACTCTCCACACGCCATGCTATTATTGGAGCTGTATTTTTCCTCCAAAATAGCCTCACGGGTCCCAGTTCATCTAAGTTGATTTTGAGATGAGCAGGGAGCTGGTCCGTAATCTCTTCAAATAAGTGTACTCATCAATGTGAACTGGACTGTCATTCTTTGAATTCTTGTCCAACTTTTAAGTCTAGGGTATCTCCTTGTATTAGGATTTTTCATGGTTCAATTAGAGAGGCCGACTATATGCCTATTAACTAGTCATGCGTCGATGCTCGATCGGGTGTGCACCCAATCTAGGGTATCTCTCAGTATTAGGATTTTTCTATGTTCCAATTTGAGAGGTCATCCACAGAACTTTAAGCAATCATGCACCGAAGCTTGCTTGTCCATGCACCTAGTCTAAGGTATCTCCCTGTATTAGGATTTTCCATGGTCCAATTGGAAAGGTTAACCACATGCCTTCAAGCACATAGTCCAGGGTATCTCCATGTATTAGAATCTCCATATGGTCTAATTGGAGAGGATGACCATAGGCCTTTAAGCACTCATTCCCTGAGGCTTGCTTGGGTGTTTACCCAGTCTAGGGTATGTCATAATATTAGGATTTTTTCATGGTACAACTGGAGAGGTTGACCACAGGCCTTTAAACATTCAAGCTCCGAGGCTTGCTCGGGCGTGCACCTAGTCTAGGGTATTTCCCTGTATTAGGATTTTTACACAGTCCAATTGAAAAGGCTAACCATATGCCAATTAAGCAATCATGTATTGAGGTGTTTTGGAATGCCCGTTATTAGTCATGACTTATTAACCCACTCGTCATGGAGAAACCAATCTTATGGTTTTTCATATTGATTTTGAATTTGCTCCTATGCTTGACTAGAACTGCTGTATGTTTATTTATATGTCAACATTTTCGTGGAGCCCCCAATCGGGGATATGAACAGAAGACTGAATAATTAAAATAACCAACCATTCATAGGTACTTTGTTGCAAGTTATGACCATTCGTCAGGTGCTAAAATGATAAGATCCAATGACAATCATGCTTGATTATCTATCGGGGCTAAGATAAGAAGACCAAATAATGATGATGCCTCTTCGTACATCGGGACTTTGATTCAACAAAATGTCGATTGTTTGGAATAACTTAGATAATAAGTATGCCCGACCGTCCATCGGGGCTTTTTTGTAATGAAATATCGTTCCGATCATCCGTCAAGTTGGATACAAATAAGATTTACCTCACCCAACATCCTATTGGTGTTTAATAAATGAGGTTAAATAACCAGTACATGTTCGATCATCTGAACTTTATCCCAATAATAAATATGATGATGTCTAATGAATGACCATGCAATCATTAGCCGAGTTTGAATTAAATAAGAATTATATTGTCCAACCATATGTTGGGGCTATGTTCACATAATAAACATCGTGTCGTGTATCCATCGAAGCTAATAAGAAATCTAGAGAACTAATATTACAGTCAACCATCTGTCAAAGCAGTAATAAGATTTCTAAGAAAATATGATGATGCCCAAGATCCATTGAGGAAACAATTAAAGGATCGAATAAATGTTATGAATGGTCCTGCATTGTTAGAGAAAGATAAATTTCTAGGTCATCCATAATGATTGAATCACAATAGTAAATATAATGTCGATTAAAAATTGGCCACAATGACCATTCATCGGGACTGAATATAAATAAGAATTATCCTGGCCAACCATCCGTTGGGGATAAAATGCTACTCGTATGGCAGAAATTGTGTCGATCGTCCTTTGGGAAAATAAATGATTCCCGAGCATCCCTTGAGGCAACATTTAAAGGACCGAAGAGATATTATGAATGATTCTGGATTGTTAGAGATAAATAAATTTCTAGACCATCCATTAGGGTCGAATCACAACAATAAATATGATGTTGAATAAGAATCGATCACATCAACCATACACTGGGAAAAAATTCACAGTATCGAATAAGTGTTGCGATTGATCCCACATTGGCGCTCTGTCTAGACGATAAATAAATTTCATGCTCATTTGTCACGGTTAAGATACAATTAATATTATAGAGATTTTTTAATCATCTAACAAAGCCAATAAGAAATCCGAAGAAAATCAATTTAAGTCTATAAAGATTAAAGCAGTGATCCAATAATAATTATGATGGGAGCTCACCGAGATGACCACGCCCGAACATCCATAAATACCACACTCAATACTTGTAAAACTGTCACACTGACCATCCATCAATTATAACCAATAATCTCACTTTGTCGGAATTAAACTATCGTAACTAGATGACAATATTCAAAATTAAGCGGTCGAATAAAATATATGAGTGCTCAGTAAGTGCTCTATAGTATTTATGTGAATAAAATAATTGTAAAAAAGTTAGAATAAAAAATTTATTTGATAGAATAAGTGCTTTCGTAAGCTTGTGACTACCTAGGTGGACTTGAGCTTTATATAGCTCCCACGTTGAACAAAAAGTGGCTCACTAAACATAGTTCCTTCTACATGGTTGAAAATTTACAAGACAGTCAGAAAATGATGCTTCTAACTGACTTCCTTTCACGAAAGTCTATCCAAATTGTTTAAAAACATTTTTAAGAACACCATAATATTAATAAATAATACATTCATTTGATTAAATTTTCACATACAAATGTTCTTAATTAAAGGATATTGGATCTTCATGATTATCACATATAAGCATTATGCGGAACATAAATGGTGTTAAAATAACATACCTCCATAATTGTCACAATTAGAAATATTGACGGAGCTGTCAACCTTAACGATGTCTAATTGGGATGAATTTGGGAACACAGCTTCATCTTGTATGTAGAAAGAACATACTCCGATTTAAATGCATTCCAACAGTTAGATCTCCTAGTATGGCCAAAACACTATTTCAAAATTTACACTCCTTAAGAATTTAGATTTCTCTCCTTTTCCTATGAATTCATTATGTTGTCATTTTTAGAGTGTCTAAATGATGAAAATCAGTCACTTATTTATAGGCAGGGACATGACCTAAATCTCCAACAGTCACTTAAATATCAATCATCCATCAAGGTAGATGACCAAGAGTCCTTTTGACTCTTGGTATTTGGAGTACCCTTTCATTAACCAAAGTGACTCTTAGAATTAATATAATTATGGAGCACATAATGGAGAATTATATAAAATAATTCTAACAGTTTCCAACTTGATCCATAATTATCATAAAGTGCGCAATAATTCTTGAGTCATTCTTAAATGGTTTTTCATAAATATCTTCATTAAACAACTCATTAATGCGAGTCATGGCACTCACATACTAATTCAAGAGCATCATCACTTCCATGTACCACAACATTAACAACTCATCCAATAAGGTCTATAAACAGGGTTATTCCATAATGGTCCAATAATGTCCTCGTAAAAGAATATTTCTGTCACATTCTTTTATTCACATGCATGTGCATAATAACGACATAAATAAATGATTCTGAAATACTGTATGATATCATATGGTAGTGTCAAAATAAGCACAAAAAAATCCAACACATCAAGAATCTATCGGCTATACTTTAAGACCAGTATCTTAAGTATGATTCATTAATGTTTTTTGTGATATCCCAATCATGTGGATTTTCTATGTTAACACTTGTACAAATGTGTTAAATGACACTTGTTTCAAAACTTCTTGTTTAAAAGGTATTTTCAGTCAATGTGCTTAGTTACTCACATAATACCTAATGTATCTTAATAAAGAAGATTGCGACGACAGTATCATAATATTTCAGCGGCTTGGCAATATTATCGACAACTAGAAGTCCTAAAATTTCAGTTACATTGCCATAATCAATAACTTGTAGCTTCAAAGCATGCTACAGATTCAGATTTCCATAATAGTGAATGGATTGCATTGCACTCCTTCATTATATTGGTCGTTAAACCAAATTAAACATAAGTAGATAAGAGTGAACTTCATACTTTCCATAAAACCAGTAAATCTGAGTTGTAATAATTAATCGTCCAAAAAATGAAAAGTCAACTTTAATGTGAGCATATAAGTACCTCATAAATTCATCTATTACATATTAAAAATTCATGTAACATTTTGTTTTTCTGCTTTATAATAAATTGAATATATAAACTTACTCCCACTGCTCATAAGTTGTATAAATTGAATATACAATGATTATAAAATATAATGGTATTACTTCTAAAAATACCATAGGTGGGAAACATAATTAAGTTTATATAATAATTTCTATATAACATGTGTAAAATATCACAAGCATTATAGTTTTCACATACACTAAATGTAACTCTCATCATAATGATTTACTCATCTCATAAGAGTTTTACATCCTTGAAAAGAATGACGCCGTTAAAAAAAATGAGAAGGTTTATTTATAACATTTTTCTCATTACACATAAAACATTTTACTACAATTTAACTTAAACGCAATTCAAGGAGGTATCATAGTCCAGTAAGTTTACTTCTCACGATTTGTGAAAAAAAAACCAAATATTTATCCTTATATCAAATTCACTTTCATGTAGATACACCACATAATCATTTAGAATAGTAGAATCCATTTAGGATCTTCTTAATACTATTCTTTATGATTTTATCTACGTTTGTCTCACAGTGACAAATACCATAATTTAGCGGTTGATCATTTATTTGTTCTTTATTGTTTAAACAATCCAACAACTAAAAGAACAAGTATTGAGGAAAGTTATCGGTAATGGGATAAGTACCCTACCTTCCTTTAAAACCATATTATATGATTTCTAACTCCCACTAATTTCACTATTCATAATGAATTTGGCATTCGATTTTCTTTAATGCAAGAAGTACATGTCAATGACGATTATGTGATCTATGCAGGTCCACTTTAAGGGAATTTTCTCATAATATCCCACTTGGGCCACATAGGTCATTCGTATGTTAGATATTGTAATACCTTAAGGGAATAACTCGACTATAAATAAGAGATATTGTAAAAATCTTGTTCATAAAAAAATTATCATAAGGAGTCTAAATTTAATTTGGTACAAGATTAAAGAGTTTTATCAATAACACTATGATTAAGATGCGGGATCAAAATAATATTTAAAATAAATATAGCCAAAGTTTATTTTCTACACAACATCAAGGGAATATCATAACCTTTGAGAAGGACTGAAAAATGCTAAAAATAAATCCCTCACAATCAAGTCTAGGAAAATATTTTTCAAGAAAATTGGAAGCATTGAGGGTTTATGAAAAACAAATGACTTGATTTCAAGTTTGTTTTGTAAACAATCCTTGCATCAAATGTAAATACTTTCTATAGCACGGGAAGTTTAACTTGAAAACTCTACTAAGATAAAAACTCATTTCAAATCATAAAGGATACATATTATCTATATCATCATTAGTTCGAGTGTGCAACATGAAAAGCAACTTAATTTGTTTTATTTCGTAAAACATTATATGGAGTGTTGCACACAATATTGATTATCAATAGTGGGCCAGAAAAAATATAACATAATAATCGAGAGAAACAAAATCAGATCATATGAGATAAATGGCTCACTACATTAATGCTTTGATTTGACAACACATACGTTAATATCTTGCTAATACCTAATGTGCATTTTATTTTTCTCATTAGTAACCATTGATTATCAATTATATAGTGCTTGTAGATACTGGAGTACTAAATATACATAATATATACATTAATAATGTATATGATATGTAGGGTTCATTCAATCAGTCAGAATCAATTCCTTGTAAGGAATAATCTTGTGTGATGATTAAACTCAATATACTCCACATTTATAAGCATCAGAGGTTACTATTGCTATCATCTTTATATTTAATATTCATTTTAATTATAGTTGGGTCATTGTGGTGACTACCAAATATTTCATAGTATGAATATTACATTAAGTAAAGACTTACATACACAAGTCTAATTATTCATGTTTGGGTTTCATACACTTAATTAGTGATATCATGATGAAAGAAATAATGACATCTGCATTTGTTGACCATTATTGCCTTCCCAAAATATATATATCACCACTTAATTTTTGCTCAATAATTGTAATTGGACCTGTAGGCTACCAAATCATAATAATTAAATAAACATAATATGTATGCAACATCATAAATCTTAGCATTCAATATCATACGTGGACCCGTAGGCAATCCAATATATGGAATGGAGTGCTTTAACGAAAATAATCCTTACATTATATAAATATTAGAGATAAGCATACATGTTTAAAATACCCCTAATACATGAATAAATTATATAATTTCCTATTTCATAATTTAAAATTCACAAAAAAAACTATACTTAATGTCAAAATCAAATAGACAAGGAGTTCACATGAGATATTACACGAATAATAGTAAATGAAAAACATGAATCATTTACTTTCTCTTTATCACTTATGTATGAGTAAAAAATCAGAAATATTGACCCAAATCATTCATGGTCATACTAATGCACAGTACGGTTATAATCACAACTACCACACTAGTGGCATATCTAAATATGACTATATAACTTTTGATGCCAATTATTTAATATTCACAAAAATTTCAATATTTATTTGATTCAAATATCACCATGTGTTGCACTTCAATTTCATCTTATAATAAACATTAAGATAATCTGAAATGACTACAAGTATAATATATTCACATGTAATCTAGGCCTGTATTTGGACTTTGATTAAACGAATGAATATCTACTTATAAGTTTCAAAATTGCAAACCATGATTTCAAATATGCATGCATGCAATGAAATCATAAGTCTAGTTTCCGCACATATGAATTGTGCCCTAGGTTTGGCATTTAATTCAACTTAATGGGAGTACTAGCATTAGAATAAACAATAATTATGATATTCAATTACATGAATCGTTGGCCTGTGTTTGGCACGAGACTCATTAAAATACGAATATCATAATATTCAACCATATGAATCAGTGGCCCATGTTTGGCACGAGACTCATTAAAATATGAATATTAACAATAACATAATATTCAATAATATGAATCGTTGGACTATGTTCGGCACGATACTCATAAAAAATATGGACATCAAAAAATATAATATTCAATAATATGAATCGTTAGCATGTGTTTTGCATGAGACTCATAAAAATTATGAATATTAATAAAAATATAATATTCAATAATATGAATCGTTGGCCTGTGTTTGACACGAGACTCATAAAAAATATGAATATGAATAAAAAATATAATATTCAATAATATGAATCGTTGGCATGTGTTTTTGCACGAGACCCGTCAAAAATATGAACAATAATAAAAACATAATATTCAGTAATATGAATCGTTGGCATGTGTTTTGCACGAGACTCATCAAAATATGAATATTAACAATAACAAAAGTCTAATATCCTACCATATGAAATATATTGACTTGTGCTTAGCATTTAAATGCATAGAAAACAATAATATTAATCTCAAAATATATTCATACATTCAATATTCACGAAATGATCATAGCACGGGTTAGGTTTCTAATCCAACACAAACATAAATTCATGAATAAATAAAACAATTCCCATAGTGAAAATACACGCATAATATTTAACAAAATTGTAACTTTTGCCAAAAAAAAAATCAGTTAGTACTATAGGGATGTAGATACTTACTCCAAAATCTCAAAATAAATTGAGGAATTCCAAAATCAATTTTTTGGAATGAGATATTGTCGTAAAAATTATTTATGTAAAATTAATGCCCCCAAATATATTATTACTCCAAAATCTCAAAATAAATTGTGGAGTTATAAAATCAATTTTCTGGAATGAGATATTGTCATAAAAATTATTTATGTAAAATTAATGCCTGCAAATATATTATACTCAAAACTTAATGTGTAATTAAGGGTAAAAAAATAGATGCATACAGAATAATCTAATATTTACGATTATAGATTAATACACATTAATGTCTTTTTCATTTAACATCATATAAATATTATTGTCGAAACATTAATTCGGATATTTGAGTTACCAAAATATAGATTATGCACAATAATCTAAATTACCGAATTGTTATTGTCAAACACATAACCATACATCTAATTTTCAAAATTTTATATTGAACCTCTTGGGAAATACAAATAATACATAACATGAATATTAGAAAAACCATGAATAAAGAAAGCAACTCCGTGACGGAAAAATACATAATATTAGGAAAAATCGTAATTTTTGCCAAAAATAGAATATTTGAGTTAGCATCACAAGGATGTAAAGAATTACTCCAGGATCACTCTCCAATTTGCGAAATCGCAAAAGCCATTTTTAACCGAGAGTTATTAGCATTAACATTATTACCAAAAATGGTAAAAATGCATTTTTAGGGGTCTAAATGACATCAAAACGCAAAACTAGAGTGGGGCCCATTGTAATAATGGGTTTTGTTTATTTCGATATTTCCAGTCGACCATGGTAGTTTCAGAAAATTCCGATAAGTTTAGACCTTTCAAATTCCGACTAATGAGTATAGGTGACAAAAGAAAATTGTCACAAAAAAAAATTCTCACGTACACACAAAAATTGATTTAATGGAGACTACATTATAGGCAAACACCAATAAAGGAAAATCATGATATCTTAAACTTTGTATTTGATACCACATGTAAAAATATTTTTAAGAACACCATAATATTAATCAATAATACATTAATTTGATTAAATTTTCACATACAAATGTTCTTAATAAAAGGATCTTGGATCTTCATGATTATCACATATAAGCATTATGCGGAACATAAATGGTGTTAAAATAACATACCTCCATAATTGTCACAATTAGAAATATTGAGGGAGTAGTCAACCTTAACAATGTCAGATTGCGCTGAATTTTAGAACACAACTTCATCTTATATGTAGAAAGAACATACTCCAATTTCAACGCTCCAACGGTTAGATCTCCCAGTATGGTCAAAACACTATTTTAAAATTTACTCTCCTTGAGAATTTAGATTTCTCTCCCTTTCCTACAAATTCATTATGTTGTCATTTTTAGAGTGTCTAAATGATAGAAATCAGTCACTTATTTATAATCAGGGACATGACCTAAATCTCCAACAGTCACTTAAATAAGAACCATCCATCAAGGTAGATGACCAAGAGTCATTTTAACTTACCCTTGCATTAACCCAATCCCGAATAAAGGAGGAGGGTTACGTTTGGTAGGTGACAGCCAGCGTAAAACTTTGTCAGATCCTTATGAACATGAATCCTATGAATATACGTGCTAATTCTAGGGCATCACCCTCAAGCGATGCGTTGTGCCTGCCACCAGGTGTGTCAAAAAATAGGCAAGGGGCGTTGCGCTTGCCATCAGGTGTCCCAAAAAAAAGGCAAGGGGTATCGCATCGACGCCCAAATGCGATAATAAATACGCAAGGGTTCGGTAAAGAAGCTAGTCCAGGATACTAGACTTAGGTTAGTGACTTGGAACATAGGGACTATGACCGAAAAAAGGGATAGCGCTAGTAGATACCATGATAAGAAGAAAATTTAACATAACTTGTTTACAAGAAACTAAATGGGTCGGTGAAAAAGATAGAGAAATAGAAAATATATGATTTAAATTATATTATGCAGGCAAACATAAAAATAAGAACGGAGTTGGAATAATAGTAGATAAGAACTTTAAGGACGATAGCGTAACCGTTATTAGGTAAGGTGATATACTTGTAAAATATGTATTAGGTGAAAACATAATTAATATTGTTAATGCTTATGTTATATTATGCACCCCAAGTAGGATTTAAATTGTATTATGCACCCCAAGTAGGATTAGATGAGCATACAAAAGTACAATTTTAGAAACAAATGGATGAACAAATTCAAAAAATACCCGTAGGTGAGAAAATCTATATAGGGGAAGATTTTAGTGGCCATGTGGGAGAAGATTGTGTAGGATATGAGATAGTGCATGGAGGATATGATTCTGGAGATAGGAATGACATGGACAATCTATCTTAGATTTTGCGATGGATTATGATTTTGTACTAGTAAATGTGACACCCCGCCTAATAAAATACCGGGTGATCAGTCCTATACCAAATTAAAACAGGAATCTCAGTTGGATCATCCTTAGCATCACTGTCGAAAACTTTCTTTAAGACTTACTAACCACCTAGTATTCCAAACGCTGGTGCCAATTTTATCCTTTACTTAAACCAAAACTGTACATGCGGAATTAAAATATAAACCATTCACACAACTGAATGAAAATAAACTGAATCATAATCAATTAAACAACTTGCCGAATAAACCATCAGCCACCAAAGTAAAAATAATACAATACAACATCCAAAATCTAAATAAAATATAACTGAAAACTGTACTGAGAGGTCTGGGCAACAAGCCCTAAGTAAAACTGAACTGAGAAAAGATTTCTACTCTAGAAATGAATGAACGATGCGTCTAATCCAAACTCTTGCTAACATCCACATATGTCGCAGCTCCGTGTCCCTAGAATTGAGTATCAATCCTGGCGTCCCTGTGGCTGGACACCTAAAAGGTTTTGGAAAATAGTTTTATAGCAAGGGGTTAAAACCCAAAACATTTGGAAAATATTTAGCAAGTGAATTAACTGCAGTAATTTAAAATGCATGATTGCTCTTCATATTAAAGTTAGTGTCGCACTCTCTTGTGGACATTCTCACCCCTCCAATAATGTGCACACCTAACGGTTACCTTAACCCCACCTAGTTGTACTACCCCGTCCAACTAGTCCCGGTGTAACCTCCCCTTGCCATACTACTCTAACCCGAGTATTATTATTTCCGAATTATAAGTTATCTCACTAATCAACTTATTTAATTCCTTCTTAATTAATAGCCTATAACCGTAACACACGTTATATCAATTAAATATATCAGACACTGTATTATTCCCAAAAATGTTTAACTTAATTAATTTCTCATTAATTAACAGCATATAACTGTAACCCGAGTTATATAAAATAAATACATCACACACTGTATTATTACCTACATATAATATTCACTACCATATTATATGTATCTTATTAAAACATCCATACATATATAATACGTGTACCCATCCTTCCGAGTATACCCTCACTGGATGATTCCCTCTCAAGTGCCATCTCACTTGGTGTGCTCAAATAACCTAGTTACCCAAGTTGGATTCGCTCACCAACCTGGTTAAAAAAAAAACGAAGTGGAGGTGGTCATATTCCTTCCCTGAAAGTGAGATAAGCCCCTCACCCGTATAACGGACGCTATGACCTGGGGATATACTCACCCTACTTCTCAAGCTAGGGGATTCACCCACATCGCGCAACCTCCCTTGATAGCACTAGAGAATATAATTTAATAAATATCTAATCACTGATATTTAGTAGCACACACAATATATACACATATGTATATACTATCACTACACCGTATATATATATATAAAATAAACCCCGGCTTTACCGTGTACTCACAACCCGTAACACTAGCCTGAAATCCCGAGTCTCTCGCCTGACTCGACCAAATAAGTTTTCTCACTTATTATATTATTATTATCCCGAGTCTATGGTCTGACTCTAATTTAATTAATTCCCATATTAATTAATGTAATACTTTCCCCGAGTCTATGGTCCGACTCTGTGTTAATTAATTTACACACTTAATTAATTAATACCAATCCAAGTCTATGGTCCGACTTTCATTTAATTAATTTCACCCAATTAATTTCTATAATGATAGCCCGAGTCTATACCTCGACCCTTATTTAATTTAATATCACCTAAATTAACTTATTACCTCCTTGGGTCTACCATCCGTCTCTAATTAAATTAATTACCCACCTATTAATTTAATACCTTCCCGAGTCTACAATCCGACTCTAATTATATAATTAGCACAATTATCAATTTAATACCAATCCGAGTCTGCGGTCCGACTCTATTTAAATTAATTTACACACTAATTAATTTATTTCCTTCCCGAGCCTACAGCCCAACTCTAGCTAATTAATTGCACATTAAATTAATTTACCACTTTCCCGAGTCTATATTCCGACTCTACCTTAATTAATTTATTTCCAACCGTAATTCACTACCTTGGCGTCGCTTAGCCAATATACCCGGACTCACTCACTTGATCCGTATCTCCCTATTTTGGAATAATATCCCTCAATTTCCTATATAGAGTTTCCACACATAAATTGCTCCTAGTCCCAATTACTATTCCCCATAATTACTAGGAATATGTATTTCATAATTATATAACACTAATTAATGTATGAAAATTAATATAATTAATTTCTCCCTTATCTCACACACAGGCCGAACTGCCCAGAATTAACCATCGTCGATCGATCGATCGATCCCTTCGTTCCAGCTCTCCTTCCTTGCTGAATTTCACCATTAACGAAAATTAAGGTTTTTAATCCAAAGTCTAAACCTCAAATCACATTATCCCACCACATAAACATAGTTATTCCACATCCTACACATCAAGGGACCTTAGGATAATCAATTTATCTGCTTATCTCATGATTTTCGAAATGGGTCTTTCTTTACAAAAATTCAATTATCTGTTTTACAATCCAATTTCCAGATTTAATTTCTACTCTTTTATGTTCTGGATTTCTCATTTAAATCATATGTACATATTCAGATATCAATCACCTATCTAAATCTTACTTTGAATCTCATTCAAGTGTCCCATAAACAAAAACCCCATTTTGTACCCATTTACACCCAAAACGAATTTTAGTATACACATCACTAAAATATGAATTGGATATCACAATTTAGAAGTAAAAACAGTTAACCACTTGCCTGGAATTGTTCGTAGGGTCTGATTCGTCGTCGACATCCCTTAATTTGGCTCCAATAACCTCCAATTTGCCTTTTGATTGTTTCCCCCAATCTCCCTCTCAAACCCTAAGTTAGAATAATGTTGGCTTCTCCTTTTCCTTTTCTTAGGTTTAGGTTTAAAAACACAAATCCCGTTTCTTGCCTAATGGGCTAAATTAAAATAGCCCAAATCACCCCATGTGGGCTCGGCTATGCCCAAAAATGTCCCGAGACCCAATTACTACCCCCGGGTACTCTTTTCTGACTATCTCGACCCATCCGGACTCAACCGCGCACTCAGAATTGGCATCCGAATTAATTTATAAAAATCCTTATCTCACACCCAAATTTAGTCTATACCGACTCCCGGCTGGAACAAGTGCATACCCCGTCATTAATACTCGAAATGGTGTAATTAAATTATTACTATTCACTCAGTAAATAAATTTCCCTAAAAATTAACCATTCACTTCCCGATTAATATTTAAATAAATATATTGTCATAATTAATTCAATTAAAATTACAACACACCAGTAATTTAAAATCCCGAATTAATTAAATATTAAATGCACAAAAAATACGGGGTGTTACAGTAAATACATGTTTTAAAAAGAGGCTTGAACTCTTAATAACTTATAAAAGTGGAATGCATAAGAGCCAAATAGATTTTTTCATTACTAGAAATGGAGACCGATTAACGTGCAAAGATTTTAAGGTTATCCTGGGAGAAAGCTTAACCTCATAACATAGGATAATGGTGTTGGATATAAATATTAAAAATCAATCATGAGTGTGAAAAGTGAAGATTAACCCACGAACGAAGTGGTGGAACTTAAAAGGAGACAAATTAGAACTATTTAAAGATAAAATATTAAATGAAGCAATATGGAATACTTAAGAAGAGACTAACATAATGTGGAATAAGATGGCCAAATGCATTAGGAGAATATCAAAAGAAATTATTGGAGAATCAAAAGGTAAGGGACCACAGTCTAAAGAAACTTGGTGGTGAAATGAAGAAGTACCAAACATAATAAAAATTAAAAGGGAGTACTTTAAATCATGGCAAACAAACAGAAATGAAGAAAATTTTGGAAAATATAAATGGACTAAAAAGGATGTTAAGAAAGTGGTAAGAGATTCTAAGTTAAAAGCATATGATGATCTTTATACAAAATTAGGAACACAAAAAGGGAAAAAAAGTATTTATAAGCGTGTTAAACTTAGGGACAGGAAAACAACAGATTTTAATAACATTAAGTATATCAAAAGTGATGATTCGAGAGTCATAGTCAAAGATGATGAAATAATGGAAAGATTGAAAAACTACTTGGAGAGGTTATTAAATGGAGATAATGGGAGTGGATTAGATATAGAGGAACTTAGGGAGACTCGAAAAAATATATTCTTTCAAAAAATTAGGACAATAGAGGTTAGGATTGCTTTACAAAAGATGAAAACATGGAAGACTTTAGGACGAGATGGTATCCCTATTGAGGTTTGGAAGTGCTTAGGGGAGGATGGAGTATCATGGCTTATAAAATTATTTAATAGAATTTTAATGACTAATAGGATGCCCGATGAATGGAGAAAAAGTGTTTTAGTTCCTATTTATAAAAAAAGGGGACATACAAAGTTCTTTAAATTATCTTGGTATTAAGTTAATGAGTCATACAATGAAACTTTGGGAGAGAGTGATTGAATATAGATTGAGATTGAAGACAACAGTATCTGAGAATCAATTTGGGTTTCTGCCTAGGAGTTCAACAATGAAATAATCTATTTATTGAGGAGATTAATGGAGAGGTATAGGGAGAAAAATAAGGATCTTCATATGATTTTTATAGATTTGGAGA
Organism: Sambucus nigra; assembly: GCA_949130495.1. Taxonomy (NCBI): domain Eukaryota; kingdom Viridiplantae; phylum Streptophyta; class Magnoliopsida; order Dipsacales; family Adoxaceae; genus Sambucus; species Sambucus nigra. The sequence goes on from OX422216.1 coordinate 441,441,098, forward strand.
AGGCGTATGGTGGGATAACCAGAAATATAATATGGTGGGTTCTACATAAAAGAGGAGTAACTCGCAAATATATTGATTTGATCAAGGATATGTATGATGGTGCGATGACTACAGTAAGAATATCAGTCGGAGAAAGTAGTGAATTTTCAATTACGGTAGGTCTACACCAAGGATCAACATTAAGTCCTTATCTCTTTGCTCTTATTATGGATGAGTTGAATAGAAAAATACAAGATGAGGTGCCATAGTGTTTGATATTTGCAGATGATATTGTTTTAGTGGATGGGACTAAGACGGGGATTAATGTTAGGTTGGAATTGTGGAGAGAGACTTTAGAAACATGCGGATTTAAAATAAGCAGAACTAAAATAGAATATGTGGAGTGAAATTTTAGTAGTAATAGGAGAACAAATGGAGATGTAGTGAAATTAGAGTGTCAAGAGATACCTAGAAATGATCATTTTCGTTATTTAGGATCGATTATCCAAAAAGATGGAGATATTTTTGAGGATGTTACTCATAGGATTAGAGAAGGCTGGGTTAAGTGGAGATGTACTACCGGCGTTTTATGTGATAGGCGTATACCTTTGAAGTTAAAAGGAAAATTTTATAAGATGACCATTAGACCCGTCATGTTATATGTGATAGAGTGTTGGGCAACTAAGAAACACAATGTGGAGAAAATGAGTGTGGTGGAGATGCGAATGCTGAGATGAATTTTTGGTAAAACTCGAAAGGATAAAATTAAAAATGAATAAATTCATGAAACGGTAAAAGTAGCTCCTATAGAAGATAAATTGAGAGAAAATCGACTTAGATGGTTTGGACACGTCAAGCGTAGACCAATGGATGCTCCTGTAAGGAAGAGTGATTTAATTAGTATTGATGGTAACACAAGGGGTAGAGGTAGGCCACTTGGTGGGATATTATAAAAAAGGACATGATGTCATGCGGTTTAACCGAAGATATTTCACTGAACAGAATGGAATAAAAAAATAGGATTCATGTAGCGGACCTCAAATAATTGGGAAAAGGATTTGTTGAGTTGAGTTGAGTTTACTTACTTCTTATAATTCCACATAGCTCCAAAATCAGAGGCGAGCAGCAAAAGTGGTTTGCTATCCTTTATGAGTTCACTTTCAAGGATGTTGAGGATGGATGAAGATAGTGTACAATGGAGTAACGTGAGTAAAGACCAATACATAGAAATTATGTTTTCATCTTCTTATAAAAACCAAACCAAACCAGTAGGGATTAATGGTACAAATATACGTTGAGGAGGTGATCGGTAATTGTTGGTCGGATACAAATAGGTGTTTTTCGGGGCTTATACAAAATAGTCCCTTGAAATTTTTTTAATACATGTATAGTCCAAGCTTTTTTATTTTGCACCAAAACGTCCTTCACCATGCCAAAAAGGCTTTACCGTGTCACTGGCGTGGACCTTTAAAGATAAGAAAATAAGAGACTTTTTAGTACAAAATAAAAGTCTTGGACTAAATGAGTATTAAAAAAATGTTTGAAGGAATTTTTAATATTTGATCCTTGTTTTTTTCTTTTTTGGCAAGCGTTTCCTCTCCAGCATTTATCGATCGGTGAAGCCAAGTGGAATATGGTCACAAATCTAAGTGTCCAGCAACTTTGGCGTTACGTCCCAATGGAGACACTATCACATATTTAAAGAAACTATTTCTGTGGATAGAGTATTTCAAGTCATCGCTACAAACGAATGATGCCAGAGTCGCAACTTCCAAATTTCATCCAAGCGCAACTAAGCACCAACTGGCTAGAAGAAGACCTAGAGCAACTGATATGAGATCTCTTCTAGAAAAATTTGATTTGATTTGGAAACAATCAAACAGTCTCAATAGTTTGCATGCAAAAAAAATAGAAAAATGAAATAGGGGGTGTACCATCATATTGGTTGACTGTATTGAGTTTCCATATCTAGAACTTATGATAGAGGTTTTCCATCTTAGTCATCTTCTTTATTTTAGAAATTGTGATTGTAGATTCACTTCCACCTTTTTTATATTGAAAATAAATGGGATAGAAAGATCCACTAAAAATGGCTTAAAAATTGTCTGAACATTTTTGACATTTTCTCAATCGTGGTTTCTCTATGAAGAAAAGATATCTTGAAGAGAGAGGAAGAGGATGTGTATCTCGTCCATTTTTTCAATTCAAGAGAGAAAAATAAGATGAATTAGTTTTAAACTCGCATGATGTGCGGATTAGGTTATTTCAAAGTACAAATAACATCACCACCTTTGATAATGAACAAAAATGTTTAATGAAGAGATAAAGTCGATGAAATATATACATAAAGAGATCATCACTATTTTAGAATAAGTTAAACCGTATAATCCACTAATATTGAAAGTCATTTCCTTGCATGAAATAATTTTCACAAGTGGAAAAAAGTAAGTACATTTTTTAGATTGATCAAGGTAAAACTAAAAATTTAAAACTTAAGGGTGTGTTTGACTGATGTGACGCTTGTTCCCAAATCTATTCGATGGAAAGAATACCTAAAATATGACACGTGGTCCATCATTTCCTTATTTTTAGCAAAAAAAATTGTTATCCACACCCAAAAGAATTGGATTTCAGTGAAAATCGGATTTAAATTACGAAATATTTAGGAATCTTTTTCAACTATTTTCCCCAATTTTCGTAAAAGAGGAACTGTTAAAAAAACACAACTTTATAAACAAAACCACCCTTAAAAAAACTCAACTTATACACATCTAATATATGTTCTATTATGGATTCCAATAGAAACTATGGTCAACAAAATTGAACACTTGAATGAATAATCAAATTTAATCATATGCAAGAAATCCATGGAAATATGATCGAGAAAAAAAAAGCACGCATGTTTACCTTGGAGGTCTATCTATGCATATTATCTGGATGCACCAATTTTGCGATCTAAGAATCATAAAGAATTGTCAAATCGATAAACTTGGGGATTACATATTTTACAAATTTATTTACAAAATTCATGAATTGGCATCATATCGACTACAACACACGTCATTAACACCCCAAGATACCAATTTTTTTTACTTATTATTTGTACTAATTTAATTGAAATTATTTTTTTGAAGAAAATATAATATTTTGTTTGATCTGACTAATTATAAGATTAAGTTACTTTATTTTTATTGGGTTGATTTTATTGTTCTATCTATATTAAACACATACGTTGTATATGTTTTCATGACTACTCTTAAATGTATCTAAGTAATTATAAGAACAACAATTTTAGAAATGATAATAAAAATATAAAACATGATCTAAAATTGACATGATATTTCGTCTTCGTGTCGATTTTTTTACATAAAGTTGTGCTGTATCGTGTCAAAATTATGAGTTATATTATCGTATTTTGTTGTTTTAATTACGAGTCATTTTAACGTATGTGTTATATCTTTTCTCCATCTTCACTTGTGGCCAGAGTTGTGAACCATTTCATATTAAAAAAAACACCACTCCAATACAACCCACTACCACTAGAAACAGACCACACTACCCCCCCCCCCCTCCCCCCCTCCCCCCTAAAAAATTACACAAAACACCCAACCACTGCAGCCATGATAAATTTTTAAAAATAAACCAAAGAAATAACCCAAATCCTTAAACCCCACATCACCCCGCTGTAATACCCCGTACTTTTATCGATATTTATTTATCGGATTAATTAAATTAAATATGAATTAATTGAGAATTAATCCGAATATAATACTAACGAGATGTGAGTTGGTATTTGATTATAATGTGTATATATAGCAATATATGAATATTGAAAATATAGAAATTTTCGCGAGACTGAAATACGACAATTTGGGAAATTTAGTTGGGACACACGTGTCAGTCGCGTCAGGAACGTAATTATTTGAATTAAAAAGTGAATTTTATTTTTATCAACTGAATGGTCATTTTGAGTGCGCCAACGTGTCCAGAAGGGTCGAAATAGTCAGAAAACACTAGCCGGGGGTTTAGTTTGGGTCCCGGGGCATTTTTAGGCTAAATCGGCAACTTAAAAGGGCATTTTGGTAATTTTTAAATTTTGGGAATTATAACCAACGAATTTTGGGAGTTAATTATAGGTTATTTAGTAACCCACTTAACCCATTACCAGCATTTGACAACTTAGAGGGCTACGGGAGTTATAGGAAAAGTTGGAAGAGGTTCCCAAAGAGAAAACCCATGACCACCATCTTCAACCTTCAACCTTGGGAGAAATCTGTAGAGAGGGAAGAGGACAACCTTAAACCTTCAACATCAAATTCAGAAGAACAATTTAAGGCAAGTGATTTAGTATTTTTATGCATTGAATATGCCTTCCATGCTTAGTGTAGGAACTTTCTTTCTTGATTTTGAAGAAAAAAAACTATGAAACTTTGTTAGAGAAACTTGAATTTGGGTTAGGATTTGCATGTAGTATGTTAAAGGAGTGAGTTAATACTTGAATAGTTGTAGAGGATGAATTAAAAATGGATTTTGATGGGTAAATAGACACAAGAAAATTTGGGAGTTCATGCTCATAGGGTTTGGGAAAAATTTGAAGATTTATCTTGATTCCATGTGAAATTATAAGAATTAACCCCTTAAAAGTGTTGAGGAATGATCTGGGACGATTAGAAATGGTTTAAATACATTAAAAATACAATTTGGATGAGTATTGGTGGATTTATAGGAGGAGAGATTTGAGAAAAACGAAATTTGGAATTTCTGGGTTCGAAACTGCCATTTCGTTAGAAGACCTGCCTAGGTGGTTTGAACGACCTCATTCGAACGAGCTTCTAACGAGGTTACAGTATGACTTCTAACGAGTTGGTAGTTCATTCAAAGCCTTTCATTCGAACGAACTCTCCTTCGAACGGCCTCGTTCGAACGAGACTTCTAACGAGTTGACATAATGGCTTTTTGGTCTGATTTTATTTCAAACGTTCCGTAAGCTTATTTAATTCGAGTGTTAACCTTCCCTTATTGATCTGTGAGTAAAATTGTGAGAATTAGGGTACGTTGAGTAGTATGGATTATATCCTCATAATACTATTGAATATCATTTGTGGGATCGACAACGAGTACCTAAGAACGACGTGAGAAGGATCGATACTTGAATATACAAATCAGGGATTTGAAATCTTATAACATTTAAATGAGAGTATAAGAACGAGAAATATACCTATATTAATATTGTGATATCTAAGATGTGTAAATTCTTAGTATATGTAGTTATCTGTGTATGACATACCTACCATACTTGCTATCTGGGGAGGTTGGCGTTCGTTTAGGGCCATCTAATCTTTGTGTGTCTACGGGGGGGATTTAGATTGGTACCTCGAGAACATAGGTCAGAGAAGGGCTTATTGAGAAGCTAATAAGTCTGCTAATCATGGGAGCGTAGGTATGTGCGTGACCCATGTGATGTGAACTATGTTCGCCTCCATTATTTGTGATTGTTGTAAATAAAACGATTCCTGACAGATTTGGAATACGTGATCCTTATGTACGTGATGTACCGGGATTTGATAGCAGAGTATGTGAGTAACGCAGCTTAGTCTCGGGGTTCCAGTATTGTATATTTATGATGAGAATAATATACGTTAAATTGAGAGGAATTGTCGTGAACAATTATGAGTATAAAGTATAACAATGGTTTGTAAAATGAAAATGTATTATCCCAACTAATTGTAGTGCTTAAGCGAGAAAACTGTGTAACAAGGTACAATGCTCTATTAAATAGAAGATGTTGGAACTTGAATTGAATATCTTATAGAATTGTTTGATTCAGATTTGGACTAGATAGATATGGGAGTAACTAGAAATGGGTAAAGGTACGATAGGAGTGCACGATTAGATGAGAGGTGAGGAATTCATGTGAATGCACACACTATCATGTACTTTATATTAACTGTTTAAAGATATTAAACACTTGCATATTTTATAAATTATTTCACATTCGAGCTCTAACCCATTTGCTTTCAAATATATTTTTTTGTAAAAACCCTTTTAGGTGCCCATCCACAAGGACACCATGCATAGAAATTCAATTCAGGTGACGAGCTATAGCTGTTGTGGAAGTTACAGGGCCTTGACAGTAGACGCCTCCATCTTCATTCTTGATTCCTTTATCAGAGTTTATTATTTTGTTGGGCATGTCGCCCCATTTCCTTTAGAGACATTTTATAATTAAGTTATTCAGACTTTGGGATGTAATTAATTCAGGATGCAGACTTGTTTTACTTACTTCAGTGTTGGGATTGTCGTGAGGAGTATTTCCTCCAGACTTATTATTATTTGATGGTTACTCTATTGAGACTTTGTTGTGAATGGTTATGATAACTTTTTATAATTCATTTATTGCATGTTAATCGGATTTAATTAAAATTGACATCTCACTTTTCAAATACTAGGTGGTTAGTAATTATTAAAAATGTTTTCGACAGTGATGCAATTAACTGAACCAACTTGGCATTTTGTATTAATTTAATAAAGGAGTAGCTACCCGGTATTTAATTAGTCGGGGTGTCACAGGTGGTATCAGAGCATCAGGTTCTAGTGTCCTTAGGATCTGTACGGCTTATTATGTTTCCGCTGAGCTTTCTTTGATGTAGATCCCTATATTTTAGGACTGTTGTATTCTTTGTGTATGTTACGCTCTTCAGTTATTTTGAGTTAATAACTGCAAACTTATGGAATTTACTCTTATTTCAGATGCCTCCACGATGTGCGCAGCGAGTTCCTAGGGATGCACAGCCAGAACCACAGCCTGCACCAGTTCAGGGTGCCATGAATGCTGCCGAGGTTGCAGCTTTTGTAGCCCAAGCGATAAATGACGCCCTAGTCGTTGTACAGCAGGCACCACCCCAGGCGCCGGTAGTCACGCCAGTTCAGGCACATTCATTCCCGTCTGCTTGTGAACGCGTCCGTGATGCTTTTCAGAAAGGACACCCTCTGGAGTTCGCAGGTAGTTCCGATGTTAGTGTTAGAGATGACCGAGTATGATGCCATTATTGGTATGGATTGGCTATTTGCATACCGAGCCATGATTGACTGTTTTAGTTGGAGTATTATTTTTGCTATTCCCGGACAGGAGATGTTTTTGGTGGCGATGCCTCGCCCTGAGGGAGGATCGTCCACTCACTTGTACTGTATAGAGGAGGAGACCTCTAAGGAAGTGGTGATACCCCTTGATGCGATTCCAGTTATTAGAGAGTTTGCCGATGTATTTCAGGATATACCTAGATTACCTACGAGTAGGGAGATAAATTTTGTGATTGATTTGATGCCGATCACTCGGCCTATTGCCCGCGCACCTTACCGTATGGTTCCAGCCGAGATGAGAGAGTTACGGGATCAGATTGAACAATTGTTGGGTCAGGGGTTTATTCGGAGGAGTACTTCGCCGTGGGGTGCCCCTGTGTTGTTCGTAAACAAGAGGGATGGATCGTTGAGGTTATGTGTGGATTACCGAGAGTTGAATAAGGTCACGATACGGAATAAGTATCCGTTGTCTGGAATCGATGACTTATTCGACCAGCTGAGAGGAGCTTCTTTCTTCTCAAAGATTGATTTATGATCGGGATATCATCAGTTGCGTATCAGGGAGCAGGACATCTCGAAGACTGCCTTCTTGACAAGATATGGTTCCTATGAGTTTCGGGTTATGCCTTTCGGCTTGACCAACGCTCCAGTCGTGTTTATGGACTTGATGAATAGGGTGTTCAGAGAGTTCTTAGACCAGTTCGTCATTGTCTTTATTGATAACATCCTGGTTTACTCCCAGACAGAAGAGGAGCACGCCGAGCAATTGAGATAGGTTTTACAGACACTACGTCAGAACGAGTTGTATGCAAAGTAAGAGAAATGTGGGTTTTGTTTGAAGGAGGTTCAGTTTTTGGGACATATTATTTCAGACCGGGGGATATCTGTTGATTCGGGGAAGGTATCCGCGGTGAGGGAGTGGGGACAACCCACGACACCGACTGAGATCCATAGCTTCTTTGGCCTAGCAAGATACTACAGGAGGTTTATTCAGGGTTTCTCAAAGATAGCGGGTCCTTTGACACATTTGACTCGCAAAGGTGTGCCATTTATCTGGAGTGATGCCTATCAGTTGGTATTCGATGAGTTAAAGGACAAGTTTACCTCAGCACCTGTGTTAGCATTGCCGAGACCGGGAGTTGAGTATCTAGTCTATGCCGATGCGTCCTTACAAGGACTTGGAGGTGTGCTACAGCAGGAGAGTTAGGCCATAGCTTATACTTCCCGTAAGCTTAAGCCTCACGAGAGGAATTACCCCACCCATGACTTGGAGTTGGCGGAAGTTGTATTTGCACTTCGGATTTGGAGACATTATCTCCTAGGGGAGAAGTTTTGGTTGTTCACGGACCACAAGTCTCTACAGTACCTATTCACGCAGAAGGAGTTGAATGTGCGGCAATGGAGGTGGCTTGAATTTGTGAAGTATTATCAGTTTGATATCCAATATCACCCGGGGAAGGCTAACGTGGTAGCAGACGCGTTGAGCCATAGGCCAGTAAATGAGGTGGCCGAGGTGTGGAAAGAAAAGTGAAAGGAGTTGGGACACCAAGATGCAGTGGCCCGATCGTTCATGTCTGTGATGACTGTTACACTGCAGATTGTCACGAGGGTGGTAAAGGCCCAGGCAAATGACTCGTTCTGTCAGGAGCATATAGTTTGATTACTAGCAGAGGGAGCAGAGTCCTATACCGTTAGTTCAGATGGGGGATTACGCTTCAATGGGAGACTAGTCATTCCAGAAGGGGAAGACTTGCGACACAAGGTGATGGCAGAGTCGCACGGCTCACGGTTCGTGGTACACCCCGGTGGGGACAAAATGTACCAAGACATGAGACGTCAATATTGGTGGAGCGGGATGAAGAGAGATATTGCCGTGTTTTTTTCTAAATGCGCCACTTGTCAGTTGGTAAAAGTGGATCATCAGAGATCGGCAGGACTTCTACGGCCATTAGAGGTCCCGATGTGGATATGGGAGAGCATCTCCATGGACTTTATCACGGGGTTACCCACGTCACAGAGGGGTCACGACTCCATTTGGGTAATTGTGGACCGGTTGAACAAAGTCGCTCATTTTCTACCCATAAGGACAGACTACACTACGGGACAGTATGCCCAAATTTTTATTGCGAAAATAATGAGACTTCATGGTGTACCCCTAAATATCGTGTCTGACCGAGACAAGATATTTGTTTCACGGTTTTGTGAGAGTTTTCAGGAGGCCATGGGCACAAAATTGCGATTGAGTACGGCTTACCACCCACAAATCGATGGGCAAATCAAGCGGATAAATCAGATGTTGGAAGACATGTTGCGTATGTGCATCATAGACTTTGGTGGTGGATTCCATTGGTGGAGTTTGCTTACAATAACTCCTATCAGTTCACCATTGGCATGGCTCCATTTGAGGCTTTGTATGGTAGACCTTGTCGTTCACCACCATGATGGTTAGAGGTGGGGGACAACAAACTACTTGGGCCGGAGGTAATTCAAGATACTTCGGCAAGGATAGAATTGATACGGAGTCGCATTCGGGTAGCTCAGGATCGGCAGAAGAGCTATGCTGATGCGAAGAGGTTCTTCAGAGAATTCAAAGTGGGGGACCAGGTTTTACTCAAAGTATCTCCTATGAAGGGGATTATGCGTTTTGGGAAGAAGGGGAAACTGACACCGAGATATGTGGGGCCATTTCCTATCATCGAGCGGATTGGGCCCGTTGCATATAGACTTGGGTTACCGGAGCATTTGCATAGGATTCATGATGTGTTTCATATTTCCTCGCTAAGGAAATATCTTAGGGACGATTTGTCCCATACTCACATTCCTTTAGAGGGCATTGATCTCCAGCCCGATAGTTCCTACGAAGAGGGACCGATTGCTATTTTGGACCGAAGCGAGCGTAAATTGCGGTAAAAAATAGTACCGTTGGTACGTGTTCAGTGGCGGCATCATAATGCTGAGGAGTCCACATGGGAGCGCGAGGATGATATACGTGAACGTTATCCAGAGTTATTCTTACCAGGTACCTTCTAGTTCCGAATTTCGGGACGAATTTCTGTTATTAGGAGAGAAGTATGTAATACCCGTACTTTTATCGATATTTATTTATGGGATTAATTAAATTAAATATGAATTAATTGAGAATTAATCCGAATATAATACTAACGAGATGTGAGTTGGTATTTGATTATAATGTGTATATATAGCAATATATGAATATTGAAAATATTGAAATTATCGCGAGACTGAAATACGACAATTTGGGAAATTTAGTTGGGACGCACGTGTCAGTCGCGTCAGGAACGTAATTATTTGAATTAAAAAGTGAATTTTATTTTTATCAACCGAATGGTCATTTTGAGTGCGCCAACGTGTCCAGAAGGGTTGAAATAGTCAGAAAACACTAGCTGGGGGTTTAGTTTGGGTCCCGGGGCATTTTTAGGCTAAACCGACAACTAAAAAGGGCATTTTGGTAATTTTTAAATTTTGGGAATTATAACCAACGAATTTTGGGAGTTAATTATAGGTTATTTAGTAACCCACTTAACCCATAACCAGCATTTGACAACTTAGAGGGCTACGGGAGTTATAGGAAAAGTTGGAAGAGGTTCCCAAAGAGAAAACCCATGACCACCATCTTCAACCTTCAACCTTGGGAGAAATCTGTAGAGAGGGAAGAGGACAACCTTCAACCTTCAACATCAAATTTAGAAGAACAATTTAAGGCAAGTGATTTAGTATTTTTATGCATTGAATATGCCTTCCATGCTTAGTGTAGGAACTTTCTTTCTTGATTTTGAAGAAAAAAAACTATGAAACTTTGT